>OY253745.1:13529811-14036350 GCA_958009045.1 Oxytorus armatus
AGGAGCGGATCTACTTTGGTCGCACAGAGAGCCAAGAAAACACCTGACGAGCACCGGAAGTCTCGGTCCCGTCGAAGCCGGTTCGACGAGTAGCCTGAGCACAGGCGGTGCACTCAGTCCCGATCCTTTGGGTCATCTCGATCATCTTAGCCACGACGAGGGCTACGAGGATAGCGACGATGATAGCGATCATTATGACGACTTCAGTAGTGACAATGGTAATGTTTTATCTTCATCATCAATCACATTAATAACACCCGATATTCCGTGTCCCAATTTCGTTCGTTGGTCATTAAACGCTCTCTATTTCTTTGAAATAATTTTCCGCGTGCTTCTATATTTCAGACAGCGGTGGTAGCGACGGTGAGGATCAAGGCAGTATTAAAGTTGTTGGGGATTCGGCCCGCGAGAGACACAGCAAAAAGGAAAAGTATTTCTGGCAGTACAACGTTCAGGCAAAGGGACCAAAGGGTCAGAGATTAGTGGCTCGAGCACGATTGGAAGATCCTCATGTTTTGAATGAAGCGACCGATCCTGTATTCAGTCCCCACTGTGCGTTGAGAGGCATAAAGCACAGCGGCAAAGCACGCAAGGGTGACGGCAATGATCTCACTCCGAATCCTCGAAAGTTGTTCAGTATAGGCCGCGAACTTGATAAATTATCGAGCGTTATAAACGACATGACACCAGTTTCCGAATTACCGTTTCCCGCGAGACCCAAAACGCGCAAGGAAAAAAATAAATTGGCGTCGCGAGCCTGCAGGCTGAAGAAAAAAGCGCAGCACGAAGCGAACAAAATAAAGCTGCACGGTCTCGAGCAGGAGCACAGTTGAGTACCGAACATCATTTCGCTTGATTGATATTTAATTCTGTAGGAATATACAGTGCGCTGATCGATCTTTTTTCCAGGGCGTCTTATCCATGGTATAGCACAGATTAAACAAACTCTCGCGGTCAAATTGACCGAGGGAAATCCGGAGAATCAGGAAGAACTAACCCGTCAATTGGACAAATTGTGCAAATCAGCGACGAGTAAGTGGTCTCAGTTTTCCGTACATTTTTCATCCGATACATAACGATCTACGTAAATACCGTTATTGGAGAACAATTCATTGAATGATAAATGTGTTTTGCGTCGTTTTACAGAGGTGCGGATAGCGAATCACTCCACAGATTTCGTTAACAAAGTACTCGACAAAATTAGATCCGGTGTATCCGACGGAGGTATCGACGACTTTTAGTACAAAGCTTACGTCGTTCACAAATTTTATTTTAAAAAGTGTACAGAGAGTGAAAGACAAATCTATGCGTTCGTACCGCAACAGCTATATTTTTATGTTTACGAGAGAAAAAAGAACGATACAGGAAGTTATTGTTAATTTATTGATTAATATTAATCACCAGTAGTGTATAGTGTACTCGCTGCGAACGGATCTATACTTGGGAGATGCGATGATTCTTAATTTTTTTTTTCACATTACGTTGGAAACACGTATGAAATTCGACAATTTAGTGATTAACGGCGGATTAACGCGTTTGAAGAGTTTCCGATTATTACCGGTCTATTTCATATTGAACGCGATCGGAAATCGATATTACATTGATTGTACAACGACGATCGGTAAATAAAAAATAACGACGATAAATTCCACTAAAATATGAGTAATCAATAAGAAAACATGTCTCTCGAGTATGGAATAGTTGGCTGACTTGGTCTACCTCAGAATGAAACGCTATACCTGCATAAAAAGTTTAAACGAGAAACTTTATTATCGATTTATATAAGATACATATAAACCAATATAAAATATTTGGAAAACAAATCATATTTTACCGTAGAATAAGCCGGTGTATGGCTCTGGAAGCTGCGTCGAATTTGAAACAAAATATATATAACGCGTTTGATTTTAAAATATATTTTATTAATATATATTACATACAAATATATATTTACTTGTATGTATAATCTTTGTAGTGGAATGGAAAATATTGTATCGTTATAATTTTCATAATGAGATCGTTGAAGTTCATGTCAATTGGAATTGCACAGAACCGTTTATTTTCGTTTGCGACTTCTTACAAGAATCGTACGAAAACATTTTGATCGCGTGACAGGTGGTAAAGGCGACGGCTTAAAAACACTGATAATTAAGTCATCATTTATTTAAAGCCTGTCGGCTCATGATAATTTCCAAATATGATCTATCGATGTGCCAGATGAATTTTTATACGTTGTTAATAAGGTTTTTATACACATAGCTGAGCTATTCCAGGATTCTGCGTGTCTAACGCGCTTCGTTGAAACTTTATCCCGATACAAGATAAACTAACAGAAAGCTGAGCTTAGAAGCAATGTATGAAAAATGGGAAACGAGGGAAATAGAATTGACGAAATCATGTTTGTCTTAAGAAAAGAAAGTCTTGCTTTAAATGATCCCGGAAAATCATGCGATCCTCAACGACATATGTACAGATCGTAAATTATACATATTGATTGGTTCATTTCTTCATGCTGTGTGTTCAGTTTCTTGAGTAGCAGAACGTACGACTCTACATCAGAAGAGAAAGTATATTTTTCACTCACTCCCGGTTACGTACACGAGTTAATGGAATATATCTATATTTTTTGTCTGTAACTAAAAACAACGCAGGTACAAAGGTTTTAGATACTTTTTTAATCACTTATAATGTAAATATGTGTTCTTTATGTTTTGATTAAAATATCCATTGGGCCTCATTCCAAACAAACGAACATATTACGTGCTTTTTCACTTTTAATCAAATACATTTTGGAAACATTTGAAAGGAATGTAATAACGACGTCGGTTCGTTACGGATTAGAGCCGAAGCCTTTGTCACGACTGGATTAAAAAGAAAGTATTGGAGAAATGAAAAGAAACACCTTGATAGAGGTATTATTGTATTTTATTCACATTATATTCATATTAAATGTTCTATCACTTATACGTGTATAAATAACTTATACAACGTCTGTACAAGGCTACTATGTATAATAAAATCGTGACAAATTTCAATGTTTAAATACATAGGGCGAAACTATCGTCATGTCGAATGTAAGCGATTTCTTGTTATCTACAACAATAATGCATATAGTTTGGTATCAATTTTCATTGAGTGTACTGCCTGCTCTGGCTTTGTGCATTTTTCTTTCTTTTGTGAAATTATTCTGTCCTACAAGTTTTCGACGATTCGTAATTCCGCGGCGCGGCCTATTATCAAATACCTCTTCATTCGTCTACGTTGAAAATTGGCGAGTAAACGTTCTTACGCTCAATCTTTTAAACGGTATATGAGTATGAGAAATTAAAATGCAATGTATTGTCGAAATAAATAAATTAAAAAATACAGATAATTTCGTACGGTATTCGTGGAATTACCGCACTGCCAAAGTCTCATTTTATCACGGGTTGCGACTAACGAATCAACATTAATAATCAATCACAAATCTTAATTAAAAAAAAAACTGCAATGTATTACATATACTACACAACGTAGTTGAGCGACTAGATTAATTCGATTAACGAAGATCGCTGGAACGGAGCAAATGCACGTTCATCGTGTTTATGAATAAAAAGTATATATATATATTGCACCTTCGCCTCATGGTACTTCGTGCATAAAAAACTTCGTATATTGTTCGTCTTCGTCAATGGCTCATGTATCTCAGAAGCGCATCTATCGCATTTCGACGAAATTTAAAAAAAACGACAAGTGTTGAACGTATAGATTTACAGCTAAATAGGCATCGATATGTACATCGCGTTAAAGCCGATAATCGTATCTGTATATACAAAATATATAGCTGTGTGGATGTGTGTGTGTTTGAGACTTGTTAACCACCGCAAGCTGGTAAATAAGCGTGACGATCCCAATATTATTATCATCGCGAGGTATTCAAAGAGACAAGGGGCCGGTATGTGCATTTACTCTCGCCTCTCTCTCGACCTCTGACGGCTCGCAGATAAATCGTGAAATTATTTATGAGAAAAACAAACAAAAAACAGCCGTAGAGTCTCGACTCTTCAGCCAAGTGATATTCCCTGAATCCACGAGCTCAGATCACTAGTATCTTCACAACTCAAACTCAGAGGCGTTTGATTATCACTCTTTCGCGACTCCAACAAACTTTGAGCGGCAGTTCTACCCGTGAGATAAGCCCCGTGCACTGTGCTGTAGAAGGAAGAATGCGTGTGTTCGCCGGCAAATGCAATTTGTATTTTGGCCGGATTTTCCTGGCTGACCAACGGATCAGCGAGAGTCTCGATGTCAAGCTGACTCGCACCAATGGCCATGGCAGTGTAGGAACCTCGTGTAAAAGGTTGTGAATGCCATGATGTGCGCAAACATCCTTTTGGCGCTGGTACAAAAGGATCGTTGAGGAAACGTCTCAGTATAGAAGTGCAAATATCGGCAACTTCGGTCGTACTGAGCATCTCCATGTATTGAGCAGCTTTGCCCGATATCCAACCGAGCAAAAGTGTCTCGGATATTTTCGTGAACGAGTATATCTTGCGAAACCACGTTTTACTCAAATCCTTTCTCTCCTCTTCGCTCAATCCTCGATCGTCCCAAAGGAGCATAACTTCCGAAACACCGGGATTGAGAAAAGGTCTCTCGTACTCGAGAAATATTTTATCGACAGTACCGAACATCAGTCTGTCTATAGCATCGAGCTTGTATTTTGGTAACGATGGCTCGAACATATCCGATGCTCTCTCCTTCAAAACTCCCAATGGCAGAGTGCACAATACATGCTCGGCTATTATCGTTTTACCGTTTTCACAAATTACCTCAATGAGATCGCTATTATCGTTATTACTATTCTTTGAAGTGTCTAGATCATTTGGTAGAGCCTCTTTTCTGTTGGCATCTTGCCACCTTTAATTGTTAAACAAGAAAAAATTTATATGAGTAAGAATGGTTTTACCATACGAAAAATATGATCGTTTTGCGCGATATTGATTCACCTTATTTTCGTTACTTCGTGCTTTAACAGTATACGATCTTTGGGAATGTGTTTTGCTACAGGTTCGAGGATTGCGCTGTAACCATCGGGTAGACTAATATTGCCTCCTTGGAGCTCATCGTACGAGCCCATTTCCAATAGATCCACCTCTTCCATACTATCACAGCCAGTAATACAAGTTTCTCGTTTAAGCAAACAGTCAAACAATAATTGTCTTATTCTTCTCTTCTCCGGTGGCAGAGAATTCAGATAGAGATCAGCTTCGAAAGCCACGTGTCCTCCTACGCTGTTTATACCATCCGGGGGACTGTAAGCGCTAAGAAAATATTCTTCGCAACGCCTCAAGAAGCAAACATAAGCCTCGTAGATCTCTTGCAAAATTGGAAAAGGTAGTTGTTTGCCGTCCTCCATGGCGGCCACTACTTTGTGAGGTTTTGGAATACTTATTATGTTTATAAGTCCATTCGCCATGGCAAGCTCAAACATTGGATTTCCCAGAACACCGTGAATCCAGTTCGCTCCTAACTCAACCTTATCTCCACCTACGAGATGTAAAACCATGATAATATTTGCTATTTTTTTCCCTATATGTTATATATTCTTTTAACTATTATTACTTCTAATCAGCAGAACAGGTAAAAGGGCTTGTTCCCGCAATGGAATAAATAAATTAACACAGGTATTTGTCTTCATAAACAAACTGCCTAAAGAACAATCAATAAATAATTCATTTCTTTCAAAAACAATCGAACATTTAGAGCGAATATGTTATTGAAAAATTGAAACATCTTATCACTCAATCGTATCAATTTGTATATTGTCATGAAACATTATTGTAACAACAATGGTATAATAGAAAAATTGACTTGCACATTCGGAGATTGAGGGGTTAAGTAATTCGTACCAATTTGTGTAGCGACAATACGTCCACCGATACGTCCTCTCGCCTCGAGTATGAGAAAATCATTTTCGCTGTTTTTCAACAAGTGATTTGCCGCCGATAGACCGGACATTCCACCTCCGATAATTAATATTTTGCAAGAATTTCGTTCATCCACCGAATCGCCTGTGGATGCCGCCATGTTCATGGCATATCACCTCCGTTTGGATGGGGCAGTCCGGTATGTGCGCGGCTCGTGTGTAAAAAAAAACTGTCAATCGTCAGGCAGTCTTTCGATCCAGTTGTCCACGTTCTCCAACGTTCTCTCGTTCCGCTCCTCTTGGCTCCTCTCTAACTCTTGTGTAGTGTTACCAAGTGTTACACGCGAAGTTTACGATCGCCTTCGCGTAGTTGTGTTCATGAATGAATTGAGTCGTACGTCGTTTCGTCGTATTGATAACCGATAATCATGTTAGACGAAAAGTTCTACGAAAATTTCATATAACAATGATGCCTCGATGGATAGTATGCGTGTTTTTTTTTTAATGAAATTAATCGTCACGCCAACAGGAAGGGGAAAAATATACAAGGTTTGGATGGTCATACCGAGATAGCGGAAAATGTAAGTATATATATTACACAGTCGTTTAACACAGACTGGACTTGTCGCATACATAATCCACTGTTTTTTTTGTGATTGCATAAAAGCCACACGAACAGCTGTTCATACAGGAGGTTATGTTGATCCTGTCAGGAGATGTCGAAAGACAACATTAAAACGCGAAACATGAACGCTGAGGGTGAGAAATACGAGCACGGAACATCCGGTCATACGGATAAGAAACATATAAGATTTCGATCTTCTGGCAAATCACCGAAGAATCAAGGCTCCAGGATCGAAGGATTGAACTTTGATCAGGGTCATTCTCATCAATCTCAACTGTCAGATAAACACCGTCCATCCAAGAAGCATAGTATGCAATTTATTAATCAATTGCCATTATTTGAAATTCCCAATATTACACACTAGCCAGTTTCTACAATTCATTTTTTCAATGTCACGAACATTTAATAAGGCTCGTTCATTTTTATTGAATCGTGGCTATACAATGACGATTACACGATATGGAAAATTACAAAGATAATAATAATAATATTGCAGATACAATCTTATCTGACTTCGACATTTGAATTATTTGTGAACTCGTTCCAGGCGTGTCGCTACTTGATTTTTTGCGAACTGAACTTACGAGAGGCTACCAGTTGGAGAATGACGAAGAGAGATTTTCGGCGAGAAGAGAGAAGGTTTATTCCTTTATTAAAATTCCGAAGGAAGTTGAGAAATTCATGACTTATGGATTTTTGCAAGTAAGCGTGATTTTGGCAAATTGTCATCGCTGTTGCGAGAGAATTGGATTGTAATGAATTTCAATTGTTCCAGTGCGCAGATTCCTTTTTATTTGTCTATACGTTCTTACCGTTGAGATTTTTAATGGCTCTCTGGGCGATAATCACAAGACCCCTCATGCACTGCTTGAGGTAAGTCAATGACAAGTATTTTTCACATCTAGGAGATTCATGTATTTCGGTAGTTGTGAATATCGAAATCATTTTTTTTCAGAGGGAAAAAGAACAATAGCAAAAAATCAGAAAGGTATTTGAGGCCAGCAGAAATGTGTGACCTCTTGAAGGGGATAGTAGTGGTAGGTTGTTGGGCAGCAACGTGCAAAGTAGATACATCTATGATGTATCATTTAGTTAAAAGTCAGTCAGTCATAAAGTTGTACATCTTCTACAATATGTTGGAAGTCGGCGATCGACTTTTGAGTGCCTTTGGACAGGATACTATAGATGCTCTTTTGTGGACGGCTACTGAGCCGCGTTCGCGTTCACAATCTACTCACAGGCAACATCTCGGCACTCTGCCTCATCTACTGTTTGCCCTTGTCTACGTCTGTATCCTTTAAGATCATATCAATACGCGATATTACAATAGCTGGAGAATTTTTTTTAATTCCTTAACGAGATCCTCACAGTTTTACACAGTATATTTGTACTTTTTCAAGCTACCACGTTGAACGTAGCTATAAACAGCAGTAACAAAGCACTCTTAACAATAATGATGTCCAACAACGTGAGTAATCGTCGCTCACAAATTAATTTTCAATCCTCTCAAACCGGACTTATTTTTGTATGTAAGCATTTTTATTCTTCCTTTTTCAATCACATATGCTAACAATAAGCAGAAAATTCGATAAAAGCAATGATTCTTTAAAGTGAATTATTATATATTGTCTGATATACATAGGTAAGCAGTTTTCATAAGCCGGTACAAATATTTTCCATCGGTATGGATAGGGTTAAAAATAAAATCTGCCTGATGTTTTTGCGATTAAATAAAAAAAATAATAGTTCGCTTATGATATTTTTGCAGTTTGTCGAACTGAAGGGCTCGGTTTTTAAGAAATTCGACAAAAATAATTTATTTCAATTGGCGTGCAATGACGTTCGAGAACGCTTTCATTTGACGATGCTACTTCTCGCCGTGAGCCTTCAAACAATGAAAGAGTACGCTTGGCGAGCGGATCGTTTAGCTGTTCTTTTGCCGGACTGTATATTGCTGCTGATTGCCGAGGTCCTCGTTGATTGGGTAAGCCATTTTCGATTACTATTTTACCGTAGTGAAATTATTGAAAAATCGTGTGGTCTACATTGGTTTTGTATCGTTTAACAGGTGAAGCACGCATTTATCACGCGATTCAACGAGCTTCGTTCCACCGTTTACAGAGATTACACCCTGAGCCTTGCTTACTACATGGCCGAGACGAGACAGGATACAGCATTTTCCGATCCATCTGATCTTGTTGCGAGACGAATGGGTTTCATACCGTTACCCCTAAGTGTAGCAATGGGTCGAGTACTTTGCACTACGCTTACACCATCAGCAAAACCGGCCAACTTTATACTCCTCATTCTCGCTTATTTAATACTAGTGGCTCTGAGAGTTTTAACGAGTCTCGTGATTCTCGGTAAAGCGTGTGATCTGATATCGTCTCACGCAAACAAAAATGATACTGAACCGCCACCGAAACGTAAAACTTCGCGTGATTACGCGGGCAATGGAACGGATCCGATGGATCCAAATTTCGCAATGGCGATATTGTCGAACAGCGCCATAAGTCTCAACAACGTCTGTCTTAACGATACATTTGTGAAATCGGAAAAAATGAGCAAATCGGAAAGGCATAAGGGGTGCAACGACGAGTGCTCGTCATTCTCGAAGCACGTGTCGAGAGCCGAGAGCGAACCGCTTCTACCTCAATGACGAAGATTTAACGTTTACGCAACGATTATATAGATTTTGTAATTTATATCAAAAACAAAAAAATGTACATAACGACACTGTATATATACATGTCATATTAGAGTTTTAAGTAAATTAAGTCTTGAATACATGGGCTCTATGGCTATATAAAATATTTCAAGATATTGCGAAATTTATAGCTACGGACGAGATATGCGATATCATTGTGAATGTCGCGAAGTTCTGTGTCTATCGGTTGCAATTTCGAACGCTCACGAAATTCTGGCGCTCTACCTATAATTATGACGTTAGAAATGGAAAGTCTCTTGGCATGGAAATAGGCCATAAGCTTTGGCGTTACAACAACGACGTTTTTAGATTCTGCAAAAGAAATAAAAATAAGTTTAAACAAAAGAGAGAGCGCGAATGCTGAAGACTAGCGGCCTCTCGCGGTGACCACGGGCAGTGAAACGAGCGCGCGTGCGGCGGTGGTGACTGCTGCTGCCCCACACAAAATTTTGCGCTCAAGGGGACAAAGTGAAGGACAACATGGCCGACCGTTGTTTCGGGGGTATCAGTTAGAAGATTTGAATTTAGATAAATTTTTCATTGCAGAGTGAACATCATTGTCCCGCAATTAACGGTACGTTTAAAAAATATGTCATTGATCATTGTGTGAAATACACAAATACACGAATTGCTTCGTCGACATTGTTTACAATTTTTTCACAAAGGAGCGCGCGAAATAACGCTTCGGTGAACTTCTCATAACCAGCTGTCACTTTTACTTTTAACGAGATAAATATAGCAGCTGTTTTGTGTTTTCGTAAATATAAATACATTCAATTTTTATCAATTCAATTTCGTAGACTGGGCTCAATTATTTTTGCCTCGTAAAAATACACTTGATATATTTTTGTGAGTGTATAGAAGTTCCTTGTACAGAATTTGTGTACATTCAGCGAATCACACGCAACGGAGCTGTCAAAAAGTCACGTGATACCTCTTTGTACAATAATACAAACACAAATTGTTGATACATATATATTATAGGTATTCTTACGTACGATTATATATGCAACTGTATGTTTACTTTTTCAGAAATGACTGTACACTTCTTCGAATCCGAATATGGACTTGCAAATACTGACGCAATTTTCGTCAGTGTTTGTTTGAACATGGACGAGAGCTTGTCAGTTGTTTTAAAGAGCAATTGTGATTTTACGAATTTCCGCGTTTATTAATTCGTTATTATATAGAATATTCGGGGTCTTTTATTGTCCATCAAGAGTATGGAGTCTTTCTTGGGACTGTTCGATCCCGGGGAGGTGAATAAGAAACAGCGCAAGGACTGGGATTGTTATCCGGATAAAGAATTTTCCGATCAAGACAGCTCCGAGATGGACGAGGACAATGAGGATTTTCTTCCACCTGAGCCGGAGCATGGAAATATAGAGTATAAATTGAAGCTCGTCAGTCCATCGAGTCAGAGATTTGAACATCTAGTGACGCAAATGAAATGGAGACTGAGGGAAGGGCATGGCGAAGCTATATATCAAATTGGTAAATTGCATCATTTTATACACCAAGTTGACAAAGTCTCCTTTAGTTAGTTCCTCTGTATAACATTGTTAAGTTGAAAAATACATAATTATTGTAACGTTATACCGGGATCTTTTTGCTTCTCGACAGAGGCTGCTTTGTTATTGTGAAAAAGAAATTTATGGTGGTAAAAAAAAATTAATCTCTCAGGGGTCGAGGACAATGGACGACTGGCAGGGTTGTCCCGTGAAGAAATGAAAGCCTCTCTAAAGACACTGAGGGACATGGCATCGAGATTGGGAGCTACCACTCGAGTACTTCGCGAACGACTCGCCAGTACTAAAGCCAAGGAGAATGATAAGAACGGGAATTCGGGCGTTGACAGGAGCGTTGCCGAGGTGCTAGTGAGAAAATTACGAAAAGACGATAGGGAGGATCAGGAGAGTGTCGTAGACCTGAGGCTTGCTGTCATAGGTGGACAGGACGCGGGAAAATCAACCCTCTTAGGTAAGAGACGATTTTATTCGACAGCGTCTTTAAAGTAATTGAGATACACACTCGAAGATATTACGAAAATATAAGCAACGCGATTTGGCGTCGTATCAACTTGCATCTTAAACGTCTCGAATGTCCCGGTATAATTACGGCTCGGGATATCTTCTTATTGTGACACTAACCTCGACCACCGTAATATATGCGTAGGGGTACTGACTCAGGGCGAGCTGGACAACGGCAGAGGGAGAGCCAGACTAAATATGCTTCGTCATCTTCACGAGATCCGAACCGGACGTACGTCTTCCATTTCTCACGAGATAATCGGCTTCGACAATGACGGTCACGTACTGAATTACGCGGAAATGACAACGGCCGAGGAGATCTGCGAGCACGCTTCCAAAGTAGTAACGTTCATAGATCTTGCGGGACATCGGAAATATTTGAGAACGACGTTGCTGGGATTGACTGGTATGAATAAATTGAATCGAAATAAAAGTGTACGTTAATTTTATATTTTTTTCGTTGTAATCTCGAAGAAATATTGTTTGAATCCCAGGTTATTCCCCTCACCACGTTATGCTCGTTGTCGCGCCACCTCTCAACGAAGCAGCCCAAGAACACATGGCACTTTGCCTGGCTCTGAGGCTCCCGTTTTTCGTCGTTGTAACCAAGACCGATCTTGGCCTGTGCGATCCCGGACAAACACTCGGTCAATTGGAGAGTGCGGTACGAGCTCAAGGATGCGGCAAGAAACTCGTTCTTTATAGCAACAATAACAACACACTACCTCAGGACTATGAGAAGAGCGTGATACCGGTGTTTACTGTGAGCTCAGTGACCGGTGACGGATTGGAAGAACTCACGACATTTATTAGAGACTTGTCGTCATCGCAATCTTCACCTTCGGATTCGGAACCCGGCTCTTGCCTGTTTCAAATTGACGAAACATTCAGGTATCGGCCGTTTCTTCACATGGTAATACTGATTAGTGATACGAGTTGTATATTTAGCTTTTGTTATCGCATGTGACGGTCGTGAAAAAATGTGAAATTTCACGCACAAAAATAAGTCTCGTAAGGTTAATTTTACCGGTAAATATGGCTTAATACATAATTCACGTGTAAACTGACACGACCAATGTAAACATCGCAACAAAACCAACAACTAAAGTGATCGAATGTTTTTAAAGAGTCGCAGGAATGGCAGATCCTGTACTGGGTGGATTGCTCGTCAAAGGAGCGATCGCGCCTGGTGCGCGTTTGTTGGTAGGACCTTTGCCTGATGGCGAATTTAGTCCAGTAAAAGTAGTCAGTCTACATCGCAATAAAGCGCCTTGTTGCTTGGTGCGTGCGTCGCAGAGTGCAAGCTTGACTCTTGCTCCTTCGACCACGCGTGATCCGCCTTTGCCTCATCTTCGACCTGGTATGGTTCTCGTATCACTCGGTGATCATCCCCAAGCTACTCTATTCTTTCAGGTAATTGTATTAATCGTCTTTGACCGTTGTATTCACAAAATTTTACCGAATACACTGTGTTTTAATCTTACGCATTGCGTTATCGTTTATTTTAATTTTAGGCAACGGTCGTCGTTGTCTATCACGCAACTTCGATTTATCCCGGTTTTCAAGCAACCGTGCACGTCGGTAATGTGCGACAAACATGCGTCATGGAGGGAATAATGGACGTGAAAGAGGGTGGTATGCAGACCAACGATACAGCGTCTGTATTATTTAGGTTTGTCAGCCATCCAGAATATCTACACGTCGGTATGAGTCTGTTATTCAGAGAGGGTCGTACGAAAGGTATCGGAAAAATAACGCAGGTGTTTCCGCTGATAGGTGCACAAAAATAACTTCGAATAAGCCCGAAACCGGCGAAATTGAGATACTCGTTAACGATCGTCACAATATTGAATTGTATATCATCTCTCCAACCCCTTGAGTCATATAAAATTGGTATTTTTTTTGTTAACGTTTTTTCCACGGAAACAATTTCAGCGAGTCTGTGTTCCTTTCGATAATATATAACTTACGTACGAGAAGCGAGTAGACAGGATACAGCATATTAACTCGGTGCACACGGGGTACAAAGGTTTTCTGCAGTTTTTGTTTTGTGTTCTCTTATCGACCGATACTGCCCAGTGCGTGTCATAAGTTTTATTCAATATTAGTTTCTAAAATACGATCTTCGTTCGTGCTACTCTGTGAATGAATTCGATCTTCGCCAAAAAAACAGGCGATTTTCTTTTCAAATTTAGTATGAAACTCGTCACTTTTTATTTAATATGACATAGATAAAAGGATATGTATATATTACATATAAACTGTACTTATAGCATTAATGTATGTCCCAAGTCTCTGCTATAGTTACTGCGAGTAACATGTGTGTGCGTGATTAACGATATAAAAGGAATGTTCTCTATGAGAGTTCGTCAGCGACATACCTCAAATATTTTGGTAGCTGATATATTGTGTTTTTTTTTCTGGACATTCGAGTAAGACGCGATACCCACACGAGCGAAAAATATTTTTTTAAATCATAAATTAAAGTATCGCGAGGCACTACGGCTTAAACGCCGATGCTACTGTGAAATAAATGCAACTTTGTTTGCGATCTGTACAAATAGTTAAAAATCCTTGTATATTAGTACCTATGTAAAACAATGTCGCATCGAAAAAAAGGACAAAAAAAAAATAAGAAAATGCAAATACATCTTCTGAATAATTATATCGGCGTATATTTCAAATAATGCACATGAGTAATTCCGGTCCGCACCATGAAAAATATAATTCGCTCTTAGTAGAACACAACACGCGCAGAAAACGAGAATGCTTTTTGACTGGGGACGAACATATGCTGATTTTTCGTTGCATGGTCACATTCTGATGGTGTGCTCTGGCCAGACTTTTGACTCGATCCAGTCGAGATACGGTTGTACGGCTGTGTACACGCCGGGTATTGAAGTACCGCAGCTTTGCCCGAAGGCCGTGACAGCCATTACGGTGTGATCGGTACCCGAGATCATGAGAAGCGGACCGCCACTGTCACCTTGACAGGCGTCCGATTTTCTTGTGGAATTAGCGTCGATGGCGCATATCATAGTATCGTCCAGACCATCTGGGAGTTTACCAAAATTTGTGTACGACCTGTTGCATATGGTCGTTGGTACCAAACTGTAAAAATGAATTTACGTGTCTATCGATTGGTCTGAATTAAGAATAAAAACAATAATATATTTTTTTAAATCTCTTTTCAGAATATACTTGAGATCCGCTGTTTTCATCAATTTATCGGACGTTAGCTGATTAAGGGATGTAGAACCGAATCCAATAACAACGAAAGACGTGTTCGAATCGCCATTAGAATTTTGGAGTGCCCTCGTTTGAAGACAAATTGGCTTTACGACGGGCGTCAATTTCGCCGGTTCCTTGAGTGACACGAGAGCTATGTCGTTGTAATTTAGACTTCGCTTGTATCTGGGATGGGCTATTATACTGTCCACCTGAATCTCTTGAGCCCCTCTCGCTTGTATATCCTCGGAACCTACTCTCGCCTTTTGCAAACAGATCGTGAATACTATAATTTTTTTTTATTACATTATCATACAGAGAAAAAATCGTCCGAACCAATATGATCATTTACGTTGTTCAAACTAAATCTTTTCGAATTAACGAAATTATAATATTATTCACGGACATTTCAATTCAGTGAATTATTCGATATTTTACATGAAATTGTCTTTTCGTTCCAGGTGAGCATTTAACGTGGCCGAAATTCGACTGATCGTTCTTACCACTTTAGGTACTCGATTGTTAACATTGCTGACGCAATGAGCTGCTGTGAGGATATACTTCGACGAGATCAATACACCACCGCAATTATAAACGATAGGATTCGCTTCCTCGCCGTCGGCGTTCTCGTAGCCCAAAGCAACCATGTAAGGAAATTCACCGGTAGCAGCTCTGGAACCACCAATAATGTGAAAATTCGGACGTCCATCATCAGCAGTGGCATTTTGACATTCAAGGTCACCGTCACAGTGATTCGACGTCACCTCATTCTCGTACTCTTGGCAAGCTGTGAAGTAGTGATTCATATTAGAAACGGAGAGTGAGACTGAACAAAAAAAAACCTCTGGCAGCATGTCTGAGCGGATGAGCCAGAACGAGTTAATGTACATGGAGTGGGAGACAAAGTCAACAGCTAAAGAAAAACGATAGTCGGCGACAGGTGCGTTCTCGGCTTTCGCAATAAAAATAATTACACGAGTATATCTAAGTGCCTTGAATCGAAAAAATGGAAGTCTTGTTTACACCAAAATTTTGGAAGGTACAGAGTGCAATTGTTATATCGTCTAGACGAGACTTTGAATGAAAAATTTCACTTCGATAATGGGTAGAGCAGTGTCCAACACAATGATTTATCAAAAATAAGAATTCCACTCGAAAAAAAAAAGCGGAACGAATATACACTATCCAGAAATTAGCGTAAATCAGTAATTACTTTCCAATGCTAAATAAGCGAACACGCTATAATTACAGGTAGTAGTTACTGCCAGTTATTCAAAAGTTTTTACATTTTGTTTCTTAATGTTACACTCATTTTACTACTGCGTAGTGTCGCAGCTGCCAAATAAAAAGCCAAATTTATAATAATTCGTTATAACAGTTGTGTGGATTTTCTTAGTGCAAAATCTCGCGCTGATCTATACAAATCTACAAATATCTGCTATCTTTTCATTTTTATCCTATATATATATATATATATATTATACGGATACACATAAACAAAGAAATAGCCGAGAGTGTGGTTAAAAGATCTATACTCACATAAATATGTTATATGTGAGTATTTTAGTATCCTCTTACGAGGAAACCATCTTTTTTCCCCGAAAAATGACTAGCCTGCTTTTTTGTACAGTTACATAGCTGTTTAACGGTATATAATATTGGCCGTTCTTAGTAATCACGGCGGCTCGCATGTAGTCAATTTATTATTGAGCTATTGACATATCGATGATCATAACTGGAATTTGTTCCTTTTTTCTTCATATAATTTCGGTTGAGCTCGTATCAATAAAATAATATTTATAATTGTGTTATTTATGCTCACCTATTTCCGCAGGTCGAACACCAATTTTATCATCGACCTTGAACGGGCAACAAACAATCTCGATGTTATATTCAAAACCGCATCTTCCACCCGAATGAGCTCCTCTTCGACCGGCCAATACATCAGCCAGTCTCGGCGGACATTCGGGCAGTTTTTTGCAAATTCCCGCTGTGCCATTCTCCGTTTTGCACTGGCTTCCTTCTGAAAAGGTTTCAAATTGTATTTTTTTTGTCTATTCTGTTTTGTCTTTTTCCACTAGTAATAACGTTTAAAAGATTAGATTGCTCGATTTTAAATACCGACGTAAATCGTCGGCACGTATATACAGCTCGAAGCAGTCGTCGTTCTTGCTCTTTTGTATCTTTGGCGTGTGGGTGTATTTCAACGAAAGTATCGGCCGCCGTGACGAACTTGAAAGCGTACACTTTTTTTTTATCTTCTTGAATAGGAAATGAGATGGGAAAAATGTGTTCAGTGATTGGCGATTGATTGTTAATAGAGTGATTGGCATGTAGAAAATTGGTGAATATAGCATTATAAATCGAGAATATATACCGAGACGAGAATTTGTGGTGACTGGTGATTTTTTATAGTGTCAACAACTCGTGCTTGATGATTTCATAAAGTCTCAATAACAATAACACACTTTCATACTTATTTTATGTAATGTCGAAAGTATATGAGATAGACGAAAACATATATTTCACTCTATCTGCGGAGAAGCGTGTAACCCGTGGAGGAAAGGAAGATATGTATAGTGTCTGTGGATCCGGGATAATTCGTAAACTATTGGTTATCTTGTTGAAGGTCGATCGAGCGAACAGTATATAGATATACGGTGACCCGAGGGTTCGCAAAATACTCATCGCGAGGCGAAGTAAAACTTCCGGAACTAATGGCTCATCCATCACAACTACGTCATCTGATGCTCTCTCTCTTTCTTTTTCTTTCTGTCTCTCACTCTGTTGCCATGTGTCTCTCTGCTCGAGATAACTACATAAAACAAATCGTTTTACAACTTACCATTTCAATGCTAATGGTATTAGAAAATATTTTTAGTGATTTATTATCAACCGGGTACAATTGATTTATCACAGTTTCCATCAAGACGCTCTTTCGTTAAGTTTTTTTCAAAGGCAAAGCCAATGTGTTCGCCGAATTTTTGCAATTCAGATTATTTACTCATGAGCGATCTTGTAAAATGGCAAAAACAGAGAAATACTAAAAGTGATAGGGATAGTGAGAATTTTCCGAAACTGACAGTCGTCCATGGAAAATCAACGATGTTCGTTATTGATTAACAACATTGTTGTTCATCGCGCCGGGTTATCCCGGAGAATATTTGGAGTGTTCTACTATTATCTAAATATGAGAATGAATTTTATTATCAAAATTTCCCGTTGAATCTAGCTTCATACATGAATATATTGATAAACCAGCGGAGAGGGTTCAATCTCGCCGATAAATAAAAGAGCTGGGTTATCAAATTCGTGCGTCAATTTGCTTGGCATTTGGGGTTCGATGGCGTTGAAGACACACATGTTGACTCGAAAATTTTGATTGGGCTTGAGAATTTCCCGTTCTTGCGAGCGTGTACGTACGTTTCTTTCACTCCCCCATCCATCACTATATCACGCATTATGGACCTCGATCTGCGTCATATGTGTATGATCCGTATGAGCCGGATATCCTAAAGGCGTAAGTCGACGCTCTTTTCTCGTTACTTCGAGCAATATACATACTAGAATAATCTAGATAAGACGTTCGCATGCGGTCAATGATGAATGATGAGGCGTCAGCCAGATAGTACAATCATACTTTTTCCCAGAAACTAACAAATATTTGGCACACTTGTAATACGTTTTTTTTTTGTTTTCAGGGAATTTGAAATTGAAACTAGGTCTAATGATTGTGATATCTCTTTCAAGAAGAATTAAGGTAGTAGTCTGGTAACTTAAGCCGATTTTCATGTCTTTTTTGGAGTGCGTTTTTTTGTAGGAAAATAAAAATGAATCGTTTTTGATATTTAGGATGTTTTTATTTACATATAAAAGATACAAAAAAAAAAAATTTTGAAAAAATGTAATAGTTTATTATTATTATTATTATTATTATTGATCGAAGTTGGCACCTCGAAAAAATCACCGGGGCCACCCACGCGCTTTTTTTTCGAGGTGCCAACGTCGATCAATAATAATAATAATAATAATAAACTATAAAATTTTTTCAAAAAATTTTTTTTTTGTATCTTTAATATGTAAATAAAAACGTCCTAAATATCCAAAACGATTCATTTTTATTTTCCTACAAAAAAACGCCCTCCAAAAAAGACATGAAAATCGGCTTAAGTTACCAGACTACTACCTTAACACGGGTTATCACGAGAGTGACAGAGATATAGTTGGGAAAGTAGGTGAATTGCTTTGAAAAACGCTATTAACGAAACTTTTGTATTTGCAGTTAAAAAATTACTAATAACTTTTTCGATTGAAACACATTTTTCAGATAACAAAGGGACAAATCGTTTGGGTGCAATATCAGCGGTGGGACTACTGGTGGGTATCAGAAATTATACATATATGCTATTCTCGTTATCATTGCTAGTAGTTATTTGGCTCGTGTCTCATATTTCGTGTACGAGAGGAATAGACACGACTAATTAATTGCTGTTTGACAAACGAACAATCTGTATGCGTTCGGGATGTTATATCTTACATAACAATGTATATACCGAGAATTTTTTTACGTACGACATGCGTTCATCGATTATACGATTAGCTTGTAACGACTCTCGTCGGAATTAATTACGAGGACATAGCGAGAGAAGATACATAATTACTTTACCGTAAAGTTCTTGTCTGTCAGGAAATCCGAATGTATTGTATGCCGACAGTAGAATTATTATCGACCAGCAGTAGAAAAATATGTAGACTCTCATATTTTCTTCTTTTCACACAGACTAGTTGTTTTATTTCTACTTTTTCTTATTATTTACGAATCTACGAAGACTCTGATAAAAAAAAACATGGGCGTCATCCAAACTCGCGTCAAAACGTAAAGGTCATTCCTGACTGGTTCGGCAGACTCAACTGAAAGACACCCGCTCGTTTCCCAAGTTTTTAATAAACTCGGACGAGCAACGTGCTCACCCATACCGAAACCGCATGGCCGACGAGTAGTAGGGAATACTCGTCGCTAAATACACACATGAACTTATGATATGTAAACATATTCGCACAGATGGATGCTTACGTACTCCGTAGTAATATTTAGTATATATATGTGTTAATTGCGTTTGAAAGACGTTGGATATGTGTTCGGAGAAAATCTCCTGCGAGTTATATTCGAGGGCCAACCGTCCGAGGAATCCCCGCGATCTGCGGTGTAGATCTATTCTTTTTAGTTTATGCGCATCATCTTTTTATATATTATTGTGCGCCATTTTAGCATTTATGTACTATTAGGGCGATTTTTTTTTCCGACTATTTTTTTTCTCTGTCCCCACCTGAAATTTTGTTGGATATGTCGAAAAAGAAATTCCCTGAAAGTTACAGCCCTTAATAATAATTCTAAGTACTTTCTCTTAGCTTTTCCATCTCAAATACACGTAAATCGAAATTTTTTAAATTTTTTTATTCTATATCTCAGCCGCATTTTATGCTATCATATTGTTCTTGGTTTCGATTTACTCAGAATAAAACAATCTAGAAAAGTGCCTATTGCCGCGAAAGTGTAAATTGTACTGGTGAGTTGGTACGGCTCACTGAAGTAGTTTTTTACCCAAAATTATCGTTTTTTTGCTGTTATCTCCGAAACAATCAACTTTACGAAAAAAATGTAAATGAAAAATTAGTTGGAAATTTAATTTCCTACAAAAAAGGTCCTATCGACCCAATTGCTCAGATTAATATTTCTTGAGATATTGAACTTTAACTTATGAGTAGTATAACATTTTTACGGTAATATAAACCGTAAAAATTTTATACTACTCATAAGTTAAAGTTCAATATCTCAAGAAATATTAATCTGAGCAATTGGGTCGATAGAACCTTTTTTGTAGGAAATTAAATTTTCAACTGATTTTTCATTTACATTTTTTTCGTAAAGTTGATTTTTTCGGGGATAACAGCAAAAACACTAGAATTTTGGGTAAAAATCAACTGCAGTGACCCGTACCAACTCACCGGTACAATTTACACTTTCGCCACAAGAGACACTTTTCTAGATTGTTTTATTCCGAGTAAATCGAAACCAAGAACAATATAACAGCATGAAATGCGGTTGAGTTATAGAATTTTGAAAAAACAAATTCGATTTACGTTCATTTTAGATGGAAAATCTTTTCACGCGGAAGGAAAGTACTTAGAATTAATATTAAGGGCTGTAACTTTCAGGGAATTTCTTTTTCGTCGTATCCAACAAAATTTCAGGTGGGGACTGAGAAAAAAAAATAGTTGAAAAACAAATCGCCCTAATGTACTATCTATAATCTGCCTCAAATTCTATAACGTGTACTCGGCGTCCCCTGGATTAGATGCATATGTAGTTTAAATTAGTATTACTTACTATACGTTTCTGCACGCGTTTTTGTTACTTCGTTCACGTGCCCCTGAGCCAAAATGTTCTCTATTGAAAATCCTGACCTAACAATTAAATATGCTAGTTCTTAAGAGTACCAAAACCTGAAAAATTGGGCAAATTTCTTAAAGAAAAGCGATGTTAATGACGATGAATCCATTAGACTGAAAAACTTTAAATTTATACAAAAAGATAGATTGATATTGATCAGTTCATGTAATAATACAGTTTTGATAATTAGTAAGCCATTTTTTAATGTAGTTTTTAAGATGTAAAATTCGTTGAATTGTTACGATTGTGATGAGCGACTACGTATTTTGTTCACTGAATGATATTTTAGTGACCAATAAATATTCCTCATCATTTAGCCTCCAATCACGAGATTAGCGACAATACAAAAAACAATTAATTTTATCATTAGCGGTGGAATTCTGCCCCCGACCATTGAGGTCTGTTATGTTATGTTAATGATCGTAAACAGAGTCTTAACTGTTGCAGGGTTAAATGTAAAAAAAATTACGAACATTTTGAAACGATTGAAACTTCAAATACAATTTTGAATAAAAAATATTGTACACCATTTCTACCGACGCAGCTCTGTCTCTCCAACCGAACAAGTCTCGTTTTAGTTCACTGTAGAGAGTGCCAGATACCCTAGAGGGCAGAACTATACGACGCGCATTTTCTCCACAAAAGCATTGGCCTCCCTTACTTGCCTTCTTTATTCTTTTAGTATTCTCCCCTCGATCACCCTCAATGGCAAGTGGCAACATACACAATTGCTTCACAGCCTACCATACGAATCCTTTTCATTCGTAAAGATCGAGGTTTTAATATTACGTAGCTGAAATAGTGATGATTTAGTAGAGAAATTAACAAAATTAGGAAATTCCGACGTTTTAACAGTGTTTCATTGTGCCTGCTATTAATGCACTATTGTTGATCGAGTACACGGGCCAGAACAGCCGTTATTTTCTATCAGCCATATTTGCAGAACTATTTACAAACAATAATATTCTTGTATCCCGAGTCCGCGATGACGGAGACTAACGGAGCCGCCAATTCAAATACGAAAAATGGCAATTTCATCTGTGGAGTCGTTGAAGGTTTGACCATATTAACCTATACACAATTATTTGCAAAACATTCTATAGTTCTAAAAGTAGAACACAAACTCGTTTTCTCCTTATCCGAGTTAGTATCGCCACTTGTGCTTTTTATAGGTTTTTATGGACGTCCATGGACCACCGAACAACGTAAAGATCTATTCCAGAAGTAAGCATCGTCATAAGCTAGAATTCATCTCATAAAACCTAATCAGAGCTAGATGATCCAATTCTAAAATCCTTGTTAAACTAATATGGATTGTGCGCTAACCTTTTGGCAGAATGAAAAAATGGGGAATGGATTCTTATCTGTACGCTCCAAAAGATGATTACAAGCACAGAGCCTATTGGCGGGACTTGTACACGGTCGAAGAGGCAGAACACTTGACTGGTCTCATCACAGCGGCACGAGAAAATGGCATTATGTTCTATTACGCCTTGTCCCCGGGCCTGGATATAACGTATTCCAGCATTAAAGAAGTAACGGCTCTGAAAAGAAAATTGGAGCAAGTCGGTCAATTTGGCTGTACAGCTTTTTCTTTGCTTTTTGATGATATAGAGCCTGAAATGAGCGAGGCTGACAAAGAAGTATTTCAGTCCTTTGCGCATGCTCAAGTAAGGGAATCGAAAGTTTACTTTGGGCCAGTAGAGATTTTTGCAAAATACAATTCTCAGAGATATTCGTGAATTCGTTTTTTTTTTCCCTGCAGGTTTCTGTGACAAACGATATTTTTCAACATCTCGGACAGCCACGTTTTCTCCTCTGTCCTACCCAGTATTGTTCTACCAGGGCAATGCCAAATGTCTCGACATCGGAGTATCTCAATACACTCGGCAGTAAATTGGCTCAAGAAATTGATATAATGTGGACAGGACCCAAAGTAATATCGAGACTATTGACCGTCGAGTCGATCGAAGAAATAACAGAGGTACTGAGACGTCCACCCGTTATCTGGGACAATTTGCACGCCAATGATTACGATCAGAAGCGTGTTTTTCTCGGTCCGTACTCCGGTCGTTCTCCGGATTTGATTCCAAAATTACGCGGTGTCTTGACGAATCCAAATTGCGAATACGGAGCTAATTTCGTCGCGATACACACCCTCGCGCAATGGAGTCGTTGCAACGTCGATGGAAAACGAGACTTAACTCTGAGTATGCATCGACAAGTCGTACTTTTTTTTTCTCGCCACATTTATTTCATGCTCTGTGTTCGTGTGATTTCAGACGACACGGTCTCGGCCGATATAAAACTAGAAACGGAGACGGAGGACGGTGTAATTGGCGAGGATGTACCATCTACACTTTCACCGAACATGTATCATCCGCGACATGCATTGAAAAACGCGTTAAACGACTGGCTACCGGAATTCAGTAAAAAGCGCGTCGCATGGGGACCTATCGCGAAGCCACAGCCTTGCGTAGCGCCGACAATACCCATTCCTATTATTCCTTCGGTAAATACCTGCATGAGTGTCACAACAACGACAAGCACAACGGTAACAACGACACCCGCCCCGATCACAAATTCGAATCATCTTCAAGCATTGGCTGAGGTGTGCTCGAACGTAACGGGTGCTGATAGTTTTGTTCAACCACTTCCCGGTCCCATTATGAATTCTCTTATTTCGGAAACTAAAGTAGTTAGCGAACCGGTGATACCAATTGGTAGCGTTACGGTGTCTCAAGCAACCGCGTCCACCGAACCAATGGACTGCAACACGACACCGAGCAATTCACCGGCTCACGTTGCCAAAATCACCACCGAGGATGATGCTATGGTGGAAAATACGTCGGTTAGTATCGAAACGTAAAAGAACTGGTGGAACTGATTTTTTTTTTTCAAACCAACTAATTTGATGAATGTTAGACGTGTAGCGGAGCTTCGGGGAGTATGCAAGTGGAAGTTGATGGTACGTCACCGACAATAAACGGCAGCCGAATGATCGTTGAGAACGATAACGACAATCACGAGAATGCTGAAACGTGCGACGTAAAGGACGAGGACAAAGTGCTTACGCACGAGGATCTTTCATTGTTGTGTGATCTTTTTTATTTACCATTTGAGCACGGTAGTCAGGGTATACAATTGCTGCAGGAATTCAATTGGCTGAAAAGCAACGCTAACGTTACCATCGACAAAGCTAACGACGAAAGTTCCAGCAGCAAGGCTGACGTAAGTTCTTCTTTTCTGCGAGAGGCTCCAATGGTAACGTGTAATATTGTTGAAGCAATTTCACGAGAAATCTTGTTTTTTTTTGTCTCTTCTTTTCGTCAGATCGACGAGTGGCACACTCGTGCATCGAAAATGAACGACATGTGCAGTGCCGTTAACAGGCTATTCGAACGTCTCACGTACTGCAACAATCGTGAATTGTTGTACGATCTTTATTCTTACGTTTGGGATATGCGTGGCGTTGTCTCGTTATTGAATAGCTATGTTAAATGGCTGGGTAAGTCTGGCCGTAGCATTATTTATTTACTTATTTCGAAAACAGATGTAGCTTAGAGTGATCTTCGAGATTCAGCTTGCTAGTAAGCAATATCCTAAAGAACAATTGCTCTTTTTTTTTCTTTAACGTACAATCGGAAACAAAAGAAAATTAGTTATTCATGATTGTGAGCTGGCACTGTGATATTATGGAAAGTTCCGAGATATAACGATTAAATGAGTAGTGGATTGAAAAAAAAAAAACAATATATCGAATCAACGTAATGGCTTCGCCATCGATGAGTGCTGTTGTTCATATTTCTCATAACTATTATAATCCTCTATACTTGCATTTCAGAAGAGAACAAATTGCTGCATTGGTAAGTGTTCAATTATCATATATTTTCAAACTCTGTTCGATTGAAACGAAAAACAATTGAATTTGGGATTATATGAGATTGCCTGTGAAATACGATTTTGATTATTTAGAAAAATTGAAAATTATCGAACAGGGTGGTGACGTTTGATCTTACGTTAATGTTCTAGTTGTAAAAGTCGATTAAACGTACGCGAAAAGCGACGTTCACTTTATTTTGGGAGATAAAAATTACGAAATCGGAGAAGAGAAGGAGCATGCGAGTAACATCAACGTCACGTGATCCAGTAAAGCGCGCGGCGTATCGTGTTATATTTTTTTAGTAACATATCGTGTTCCGTTCTATCCTTATTTTTCATGCCTGACATTTTTCATTCGTCCGAACTCGATGAACTACAAAAAAAAACCTTGTGATCGCGTGCTCGTTCAATCCTGCGCGTTAGGAATGAGCGTGTCACGCTGCGCGATACCGAATCGAGAAAGCCGCGTTACGTATTCGCTTCAAATAACATTAAAGCGATCGTTGTCAGATTTTTCGGAGTAATTAATGACAACTATTCATAAAGGGAACAAAAAACGCAAGCGACGCTTCTAAATTTTTTATGCGGCCTTCTGGAACGGTATTTATAATTAAAGCGATTTTGGAATTAATATGGAAAACTGATCAACAGCAACTTTACCGAAGCCTACGAATGACACTACACGATTTATCCCAATGCCAGCTACCGACCATGTTTAACATTTTTGTTATTTCAGTAACAACCAGGAAGGAACTTGTGCATCAGTATATTGTTTAACGATCAGGCCTCAAAGGCTCCGTAAGGACGTGTCCACATTCTGCTGAGCGATATATTTCCTTCCTCGGTATTGAAGAGATGAGAGGAATTTAGTGACACTGGGACATGAGAAATGTACTAATTTTTAATTTCTATGTTTTTGTTTTGTTGATAGCGTTTGGCAGATTCCCGGCGACGATGACGACATTTACCCAAGGCAGCTACACATGTATGCGACTTATTTGTCACTGAGTAACTCGCGGCAATGCGCGCGTTCCTCCATTTCCCCAATTATCATTCACTTTTATGGAACGAAGACACTTCTGATATTCAATTTCTTGTCGGTCAAACAAAAATAAATAAGATGGATATCAGAATTGCATTCGCTCGTAAAACGAACTCACTGCAAGGCGCGTAGAGTCAAAGCAAATTTCAACACGTATTCCTGCGCGCGCGTTCAACTATTTATGGAGTTGAAAAGAAAAAGAAAAAATTCAGCCGGTTCATTCGTGCTGCTTTAATATGCAATATGTTCTCCCTTTGCATTTGCACATCTTGGCAAGAGAATTCCCGTGAACGACTTGTTTACCCTTCGAATTGGCGAATTAGGCAAAAAAAAACAAACAAATAAAGCATTCATAAACTCTTGTTCCATCTTTTGTTTTTTGTCGACGATGAACTAGGTAATTAATGGTCAGCAATGATTGGTTTCGAGACCCCAGAAGCCAGTAACCAGATCCGGACGTGACAGCACTTGCTGTTTCTGCCGACTAGTCAGTGTCCCATTTTTCACACCACCACCACCACCACCAACCCCCCCCCCCAACCTTGTCGCACTAATTTATTTTGCTTAGTTCCAGACATACACATTCTTTCCAGGTGTAATAAAAATTTTATTTCAGGCGCACTTTGGCGTGATGAACCCACTTTGTCCAAATACACCGCTATCTCTTTTTCTTAAGAAGAAAGAAAAATCCTTTCCTATGCCATCCAAGAGTTTATGACGCGCGCGCGATAATGGGTACGACACTCTTTTGTTTTGTTGCCAATAACGAAAGAAAAAAAAACATACAGAATGTCGTACTTTTGGCAAATACGGTGCGACGAATAAAGTTCTCCTTTCTTATGCTCAGATACTTACGTCAAAACTACACTTAGAACGGAGATACGTCAGACTTCGTCGCACCGCTGACAGTCACACACGCATGTTGTTAAAAGAAGAGGAAAAAGAAGCAAAATTGTTAACAAAAAGCGTCGAAATTTTTACGCAGCGCGCGATTTAAATTAGAAATGCATTAGAAAGATAGTCGAGTCACACGTTCTAACGAATACGAATGGTCCCACGGGGGTAGGGTTCTCAAATGGCTGGAAGGAAACTTTCATGAGCGGAGATCAGGAGCCTTGGGTCTTCCGCGGTGGGCTTACTGCTGATTTACAGGTTCAATTTCCCCTGCTATAGAAAGATACTTTTTTTTTCCGTACATAAATGAAATTCATGTTGATCATTCGGCAGATTGAATGATGGTATGTTTTACGTGCACGTTTCAGCGTTTGATACCGGTGGACAGCGGCAACGACTTGTTCGTCTACAAAGCGCCCGAAGTACCAACGAGTAAAATATACGCGATTCGTCCTTATCTGCCAAGTGACGAGGATGCAATGTATGCCGTTTGCAATCGAATTACTGGCGTTACGGGAACATCCGCGGTTGCGGACAGGTAATTTTCTCGCAATGCTAAAAATGTTCATTATTAAAATCGCTCAATGGCATTAATAATATAACAAAACGTACGTTATTGCAGACTCGTCGGTGGTTACTTGACACTGAGTCCCGAGCTCTGTATGGTCGTCGAAGACGAGGATGGATTAGTCGGTTATGCCGTTGCTGCCTTGAACATCAAGTCTTACAATCAAAAGATGGCCGTTTCTTGGATTCCTGAATTGCAATTGAAGTATCCGCTGGAGGAGATCACGAACGACATATCGTCGAGTGTCCAAGTGCGTATTCAAATCACTCGTTATCTCACAGTTTTCTGTGTTCAAATTATTGTTGCACCGTCATTATTGCTGGATAGTTAATGGTATCGTCGTTATTAATAATCATTATTAGGCTCGCAATTTCCAGGAGGCCATACGGTACTTTCACTCCTTCACTCCCGACGTCCCGGAACAATTGTGCCGTCAGCACGCCTCGCAGATCTATTGTTCAGTATTGCCCACTGTTACGGATCTGTCATTGCCAAAACGATTGATCACCTGTATACTGGCCGCTCTCAGAGCAAACGGTTAGTTCAATTTCTTCAAACTCTTTCAAACAGAAATGGTTTTTTTTTGTTTTAAATGTAATTTGACAAATGAAATTTTGTCAAATCGCTGATCTCGACATATTCGCGGCGACGTACGACGATTGAGTCTCAAAATTCGTTTCATTTACAGGCTCTTTCGGTGTGCACACAACGATGTCGTCGATGGACAAGGAGACTCATGAATTTTACACAAAATTAGGATTCGTCGATTTCAATCAAGGACAGGATGACACACCCGGTGTCGTTACAATGTGTAGAAGCTTCTAACAGAAAGCATATTCATCAGTGACACTTGCCAGTAAGGTATAGCTGCTGGAACGGGAAAAGACGCTCATGGCTTAAGAAAAAAAAGAGTCGTTGTTACTGGACAAACAAAAATCAGTGATCCCGGGGGGGGAGGGGCGGGGGGCGATCAAATTGAAAGGAAAATCGTGTTTTTCTTACAAACGATGTGATACATGAACCGAGATATATTCATTCGATGAAAACACGAGTCTCAGCATATCGATGTTTTAGGCGCTGCCAAAAAAACCTGTGCAATACGCAGAAGTAATTCTCGAATTGTCCAACCCAATACACAAAATTGATTTAGCCGAGGTGTAGATGCCACATTGTCGAAACAGAATGTTCCCTCGATTACTCGTGAAGTTACAAATAGTGAGATACGTAAAATGAAATAAGTCAGCTTGAGCGGTCTAAATTATCATCCACATTTTTTTTCGTATACGCGTCTGTACGTCGAAAATACATTCATTAGTTTGTGTGACAATACAACGTCGACTAGTTGCGAAAAGCAACATTCATCAATCTCCCTCGAGTCGTACACATTCGAATAATGAACGGCGTTAAACAGAGTAATCCGCAATCATGTAATGCCTAGTGATGCATAAACATACCGATATGAGCTGTATTTTTATCAAAAATTGCTTGCTTGATTGCGACTTTTATACCGACACATCCTGGCGATTCTAGTATTGCGAGAGAAAAAAATACCAACATCTACGATACCGAGATTACTGGAAGCAAGATTATCATGAATTTTATTCGGTTTTGATTATTTTTTAAAATATTTTATATTCGCAATCGAAATAACCACTCCCGTTGAATTGATGCACGAAAACTTGTCGACAGTTCAAATTAACATAATCCCCGCTTATCGCACAAAAGATTGCGATAATCTTTCCAGTCACCTCGATATCGTACTTATATCTGATACATTGTACGAACTATTAATCTTACAATATACATTGTGATCATCATTGGTTTATTTAAATAAAACGCGTAAAGACTGAAAAAATTGTATGTATAAAACTTTATCATTTTAATCCTGTCGTTTTCGTTTTCTTTCAAATCTAGACAATTATGGAAGGTGGAGGTATGTACGGTTGGGTTTGTGGCAAAAATTCAGATCCATCGAACGCTGCTGTCGTTGTCACGTTGTATCGTCGAAGATATTGAATTTCGTCGTGCACAGCGGAAAGCTGCAATACAACAATACCGAATTCAGCTTATAATCATTTATTTTGTTCTCATCGTTCTGCACGAGAATTCGTACCTTTTTTATCTCATTCGTCAAAAGTCTTTGTTCCGCACGTGGACTCAGGGTTTCTGATTTTCTGGCTTTTTGCAATCGACTCAACGATTCGTAGAGTTCGGTCATTTTCTCATTGATATTTCTGTAAAAAAAAAAAGGAACAAGTGTTGTATCTCATATCGCTCTGTGCCCCGAATGAGACTTACGTTGGTGATGCTGAGTCGTGTTTCATTGACTTGGAACCCTGCAAAGGCATTTTCAATCGATGCTTGAAAAGCATACCCATCTCTTCGAGATCCAATCCAAAAGGTATATCGTCTATTGACAGAAAAAAATGCACGTTCTGTGTGATTTATTACAATATATGTCATATTTTAGAGATTATCGCAATAATAAAAATATTAATTAAAAGTTTTTTTTCAAATTTACACCGATACCTTCGGTTCTATTTGCCGCTCTGCTCATACTTTTCTCGTAGCTTTTCCGATCTCGTCTCCAATCATTCAAAGCCTCTCGGTCTCTGATGAATTGTTCATAATCACTAGATATACGCACTGATATATGAATAGTTTACCGAAACGTATTATAAAAATTCACTTTATCTTCTGCAATGTAACTGCCTGATCAGTGAGCATTTCCTTGACTTTGGCGATCCACAGCAGCCGTCTTTCCAATTCATCGTCAGTACCTCGATTCTTGCATCTGCACAACAAAGCAGGTCACAAGGGTCTATAGAATTCATCGCTCGATTTTCATACATTCTCCTATATATTCTTCATTTATTCACGATCAAAATAAGATTAAGATACATAAAAGCGAAAAAAAAAAAAATAATTCAAGTGCGAGTCTGTCGTGTAGGAAACCAGCCCATAGAACGTTTCTTTATTCCAAGATAATTTTCTAAAAACATAAGCATCCGATCAGGATCATTGAGACGCATTGGACACAGCTTTTCCATCGTTTTGTCGTTTGTTATTATATCGAAAACTCTTTCTCTCGTGTCCTTTCGAAAATTTGCCCTCGATATGCACCTTCTAGGATCAATCATTGATAGCTTGTCACCGTGCGATTTAATAATCGTGTTTATATCTTTATCCCCTGGCGATTTATCGTTTTCCATCGAGGAAGAAATCTTGGTAGTATTTTTTGAGCACGTATCGCACAAGATAGAATATTTCTGGACAATCTCGTCCTGACCTGTTGAATTCGTTTTATTACCGAAGATAATGTCGTACCTGTTGCTCGGCCTATAATTTCTGGCTTTCTGCCTGACTGATATCTTCTTCGTTCCTTCGGCAACGTGACCCGGTGAAGAGCTGGCAAACATCCGTGAGGATTTTGACAACGTCGCTCGCAAGATCGGTGGATCGTAGCAAAGAATCGTCGACGGTCTTGGTTTCTTGTCTCCTACGATCAAAATAAAGACTGATTGCAATATCTCTTCTTAATTACACGAATAATTAAATTGTAAAAATTATTCTCACTCTCCGGTGATTCGACAACTTCCTCGGGATGGATTTTGTTCCATTCGTAGCGTAAAAAATGTATCGTAGCGGCGAAACCAAGCGCGAGAATATCGGATGGTGGAAAAATCAATGGATTTCTCGAGGTCTGAAGTCCTTTTAAGCTCGGAAGCAAGCCTAAATATATAACGAAGCAATAATTCAGAATAATTATTATTTTTTGTTAGGTAAGTCTTTTTGTTAAGTCAGGTCTATCGTATATTTTCGTACAAAGCTCCACAGGCAACTCTTCAAAGAGATTTCCATCGAGAAGTATGTTCTCTAAGCACTGATGATACTTTATATTCGTGGGTAGAGTCTTAAGCTCGTTATTTCTCGCGTCAAGCCATTGAAGAAGTTTTAGATTCGAGAATAGTTGTTCCGGAAGTTCCGTTAACGAGTTGTTTTCCAAATAAAGCATCTGGAATGTATAGCCAATGGATGAAATAGATTCTTTGTTTCAAATTTGATACGGCAAACAGCCTCATACCCTCAAGTTCGGCATATTTCCAAGGACATTAACGGGAAATTCCGTGAGTGAGAGTTTTGTGAGATCAAGAAAAACACCGTTACAAGCAGGTAATTTCCTTGGCGGTTGAGGCGGTTGGGAAGATATCATCGTTGACGAAGTGGTCAAGGCACTTTTCTTCCTCTGTTTATTCCTCGTTGATACGGATGAAATGTCGGAAGCGTTCTCCGAAACTCCATCTTCGATATGTCCTGGTAGTATAGAATCATTTCGCATAAATAACTCTTTGGTGTCATCGATATTTTCTATTTTCAGGATTAAGGCATCTGTAGCATCCGATATCTTGCTGTCTTCATTGAATAGACATTCATTCTTCTGAAGTGTATTTGTTTCCAACAATTCGTCGTACTCGTTGATGTCGCTTCCTTCTTCGTCTGGGGTATCATCGTCGGGAATAGCACGAGAAGATCGAACAATTCCATTGTCAATTGAAAGTTCGTGATTCAAACTTTCCGTTTCGTCGTTTGCAGTTTGAAGAAACTGTCGTAATGGTAAATTGAATAAGTAACAAATATTTATCTTCGTCAATACAATTGCGTCCATACCTCCGAGCTCGTTCCTTGACCAGTAACTTCCTCGATCGTTTCCGTTCCCGTCGTTTCCGATGAATCTGATTTTCGATCAAATTTACTCGGGTCGTAAGTAGCCTCGTGGCTCGACAAGAATTTCTTATTATTCGGATCAGCGCCAAAGCCATAATACTTCTTTAACAAAATTTCCGTGATGTCGGACATTGGATATTAATATAAGACATATATTTATATGAAATGCATCCCCCCTGTGGGCATTGCGGAAGTTGATTGTTTGCTGATTGCCTAGGTGATGCGCTTGCTATATTATTGATCCTTTACATTGCTATCTCAAACACGAATTGAAGATACATATTATTAAGGGGAAATCACACTCTAATGTTGAGCCATGCGAGTCGAATTTATACAAACTTGTATTTTTAGATTTTTTTTTCCATACAAATTGACTATGATTTGGAGAAAAATATTAGTATTAAAGAAACTACTTAAAAATATTATATTCAAAATAGAAAAAAAAAAGGTAGAACTTCTTCTGCAATTTGTAACATTTTGAGTGAAAATTTGTTTCCTCCAAAAATGGAAATCATAGTTACGTACGATTAATTTACGACAAAGATGGAATTAAAAAATTTGTCGAATTTTATTAAAGTGTTATGTATAAGTTACATACATAAAATTTGTATAGTGTATAAAACTGTTGTAGATATGATTTATGTGCATACTTATTTCTTCAATTGACTGTTTTCCCATCCGTTTCAATCGTTAAGGGGAGAAATAGGGTTAGACGGTTCAAAAAATCAATTTTTATTTTATTTCATAAATTGTTAGTAAAACTATTGAAAAAAATGTTCCAAAAATTTTTAATGAAAATCCCGACTCGTTCTATTGTTATAAGCCATTAAGGGGGGAAATAGGGTTGGGACAGCGTTTTCTCAATGATTTTCATGAATTTTTTTATAGTATAAAAAATGAATATAATTTATTGAAACTTTGAGAATATTTTATACATATATTTAAGTATATACTATAAAATTTTTGAAGAATTTCCTTGAAAAACATCGACGATATTAGCGACCCCATATTGCTTGTTTTTCTTGGTACTATTTTTTCAAACGCGTTTTTCTGAAAACGACTTTTTTTGAACTTGCGTACACGCTAGTTTGAAAAGTTTTCAACCAATCGTTTTGAAAATTGGCAGTTACTTTCTTCACAGTATTTCGCTCTAGATGAACCTAAAATCGGAATATTATCATTATTTAAAATAATTTTTTTTTTGCAAATAAAGTTGTAAAAAATGGCAAAAAATCATGCTTTTTTGTTTTGACCCCTGTAAAAAATTCAATTTTCTATTTTTTTTTTATAGCATTTAGGTTCATATAGAAGAGAGACATATAATAAAAGTAAATTCCAACCTCGTTTGATTTCAGATGAAAATTGCGGCTTCCAGAATGTACGCAAAATGCTGAGTCTGATTGTGACTTGCAATATGGGGTCGCTAATATCGTCGGTGTTTTTCAAGGAAATTCTTCAAAAATTTTATAGTATATACTTAAATATATGTAGAAAATATTCTCAAAGTTTCAATAAATTATATTTATTTTTTATACTATAAAAAAATTCATGAAAATCATTGAGAAAACGCTGTCCTAACCCTATTTCCCTCTTTAAATACTCAAAATTTGTAATAACTGTACCGCGCTTATTCAAACAGCGCGCGCGCGCGCCAGGTATAGAGGGCGCTATTACGTCCGGTCGGCGTTTCGACTATCGCAAAACTAATCGAATAACAAAAATTCTATACTTCCGGTTTTGGACGTGGTGTTACAAGAGAAGGGAGAGAGAGAGAGAGAGAGAGAGGGATATAGCATCGAAAGAGTCGTTGTATTGAGTTCGTTCTGGGTGTTAGTGTTGCGCGTGTGTTTGCCTCAGTTTGCCTTCGCCCGTGTACAATCTCCGATAGACGTGACGAAAAAAAGAAGTCACCGTGAGAGATCCAACGACAAACGTAAGTAAATTTTGACATATTCACAATAAACGTGGAAAAAAAATGACCTTGTCGAGGGGTCAGACTATGTACGTTCCTTGATCGCGGTTTCCTTGGAAATACAACGGATATATTCTCAGTAGAAATTCAACTGTCGATCGACGAGCAAGAAAGCTTCTCACGATATCCCAATCATGTTTCGTACTAAATGGTAACGTTTCAGCGTGTCGGGCAATTTTCCCTTTTTTTTTTTTCCGTTCCTTCATTTCTCGCGATACACTATTCGACCGTACGAGCAATCACCGCGTCACGCGGTACTTTTATACTAATTACAATATATCCTTTCTCTTTTCACAGCAAAGAGCACGATCACTCGGACTTTTATCAATTCTTGCAAATGGAGCCCGCACATAAAAATAACGACTGCTACTTTTTCTACTATTCTACATGCACAAAGGTAAGCTAAAACATACTCACACACTCGTATAACATAGACCGGATCGTTTGGCGAATTTTTCGATTTCCACATTTTTTCTCGTGGGCAATCCCATATTGCATGGATACCTCGCGTTTGTAAGGTTAGGATCTCGCCATATTGGATATGAGCTATCACCTGTAGGCCTCATACTACTGAATATCACAATTTCAAATCTCGTTCCAGAATTTTCTTGACTTTTTGGGTTTTTACAATAATTATACAATAATTATAAAATGCTAAAATTTTCTGCAGACGATGAATAAATATGATTAAAGGATAAACGTATTTCATGGGAAAATGGGACATTAGATTTTGGACTAGAATATTGTAACGGTCCGAATCTATTGGGTAATCTAAATTTGTTTATATGCCATTTAGTTCCTGTGTATGCTCGCAGCATAATTGTTGGAGTGCACTGTGAGCATTCAGGAGTTTTAAACAACCGGAGATGTTAATAATGTCTGTTTGTTTTTTTCATTTTTTTTCTACTGAAAAATTGGTCATATCAAAATCTCGATTATTTTATCAACTGCGCCCAATGTTTGGCTTACTATTGGATGCAGGATTTTTTTCTAATATAACAGTATCTGAGAATTAATTGTACTTTTCGTTACAGGGCGATAACTGTGCATTTAGACATGAACCATCCGCGCTCGGCTGCGAGGTCATGTGCTCCTACTGGCAGCAGGGTAACTGCCTCAACGAACACTGCAACTTTAGACACATGGAACTGAAGGTGAGCCTAGTTATTCGAAAAGTCGAATCAAAGCTGTAATATCGAAACAACAACAAAAATATCATTGATAATGTTTAATTTTCCATACAAAATAAAAAAAAAATCAGAAAAATCGCAAATCCATTCCTTGCTTCTGGGAATCGCAACGAGGTGGTTGCAAAAAGCCTCACTGTCCATTTTTGCACGCGAGTGGTCGCGGAGCACCGAACGCCGATCCGGCGAATCCAATTAAGACCGCGGAAGTGACATCGAAGCCGGTCACTCAAGAATGGTCGAATCGTCCAGGTGAGCAAATGCTTTTCGTTCGTGTTTTTTTTTTTTACGCGTCACCGCAACCTTGACGGTCATTCGAACGCGCGTACATCGAATAAAATCGAACGTTCACGCGGTATAAGAATAAATAAATTTTTCGAAAAGACTGAATTTTCGTAACCGACTAGAGTTGAACGTTGTAACGGTTCTTTATGCGTAATTATTTCATGTATAGATGACGGAAAGTACGACGGCAGCGGCACCGAATCTGACCAAGGTCGGGGCAGCAGTGAGGCAGGGAGTTTCATCGGCAGTCCGGCTGTCGATCCTCTTATCGTCAACTTTGACGAAGGTATGAGGCTTTACTAGCCCCCCCGCCGCCCATCTTTCAACGTACACTACCTCACGCCAGGCACTCTATCCCTACCGTCTAGCCTACAAACGAACTTGAATCTCCGTAACACCCTGAGCATCCGGAACGGTCTTTCGATACCCGTCGATATTCCCAGTAGCCTTAATATAACCGGTGGCACGAGTGGCGTACCTCACGCTGGTATTAACGTGACGCAAACCGGCGTACAAAATTTGCAAACAAATCCATGCCATCACGTTACACCACAGTACGCTCATCAACCGAATTATCACACACACACTCACACCCACGGACAGGCAATCGCAACGTTGCAGAATCAAGCATCGTCGTCGCAGATTCATCAACGTTCACCCTACCCTTCCTCTCACGCCGAACAAACTGCTCAGCCACAGAGGTCGAGGTTTCCCTTTCCGTTTCTCGGTTTTCCTTCGTACAGAAGATACTGAGACAGACGGGATACGAAGTAGGTCTAGATTCGGTAGGCGATAAACACGAATTATAAAAGCCTGGCGGTGAGCGTGCACCGTCGCATAACTAACGGAATAATAACGGTGAATGGATCCTTCATTGGGGTCCAGACAAAACGTTGAGAGAGAAGGACGAAAAAGAAACAAAACAGATAAAGAAAAGATTTCCGATCAAAGCCCCCGACCCTCGCCCCCCCTCTCTTCCGTTCGATCTGTGAACGAGAAGATCCGTGGAGATCATTGTCGCAGCGATCGGATATTCTTGTTTAATCGTGGTAGACAAAATCCGAGGGCTATTGAAAAATGAAAAAAAAAAAAAAAATGAAAACGAGGAAGAAAGAAAAGGGGAAAAAAAGTTTCGCGATACCCGCGCGACTCGCGAATTGTTTATCGCACGTGTCCCTCGTGTGTTTACCATTCTCGCGCGTGTTTACGTGATTTATTTGTGAGACGTAAACGGAACGCTTTGAATTATTATCCGAGCGACAAATATGCCGTCGCTTACGGATAAAGGATATTGAGCGTGACCTCTCGTCACGAAACCCCTCGAAATGGGATGATATAAAACATTTTTTTTTTCTTTTTCTTTCGAGTAATCCAAGTTAGACACCTTTCTCCTCGATATCGAGAACTTACGCTGGTTTCGTTTGTAACTCGAAGGCTTATTATATTATACACCAAAACGGGTGTATACCCACCGGGAATATCCGGCTTTATCTTTCTCATTTCACGCTTCTCTTGTTTTTGTTTTTTTTTTAATAATTTTTCTTTGTTTTCTTCGATTCACTCGAGTATTTCATTGTTTATACTCTTTTTTTTTGCATCAGCATATTTCTATACCCAAATCAAAAGAACCTACCTTTCGATAAAAGAAAAGAAACAAATATTTAATAGATAAAGATTATGTAAAAACTTAGTCACCTAGTCAAGCTCGATACGCGAACGATCTAAATTATAATTCGGCTCACGGAGGCGAGTTATTTTCCGGAGTCAAACGGTCGCTCGAGTCAACCTCCCTCCCTCGCCCAATTTATTCTCTACGCGCATCGAGACACATAGTTTATTCGAATCACAGGTCGTTGGCGCAGCTTTCCATCGCAATTTTCTGCGATTAAACAAAAAAAAACACGAATATATCCTAATAATCACGAACCCCGGGTTATCGACTATATTTGAATATATATAAAGATTGAGCGATATATGTCCATGCGTTTCGCGATCCCCCAACTCCACCCCATCCGAATTGCGATTATTATCATAATAATGTGAACATCACACAAGTACGCTAACATTGCCTTCATATGTTTTGGCTTTTTACACGATTTTTAGCAAACGCACGTATATTAAAAGAAAGGGGAAAAAAAAACATATTAAAATAATAACGAAACGAGAAAAGGGAGAAAATATCGTTGGCGGGATTATAAAATTCTATGCGTATTCGCGTGGCTCTTGAACGTCTCGTATAAATCAATCATATTATATTGTCGGTTTTGGTATAGAGTAGAATTGAATTAAGTTAATTAGATATGTGGGCCTTTGGCGAAGGGGTGAGTCGTGTCCGCTACTAGCGAGTAGAATTCGAGTTTAAAATTATCAATTCCGGCGACAAGTAGTTTGTGTATATATCGACCGCTTGATATCGCGATTTAATGAAATGAAAGAGGAATGAGGGGAAAAAAAAACTCGAGAGTTCGTTTACTATCAATTGAAACTCGACGAAAGGTTTCGACTGACTTACACTCCAAACGCACGCTCACACGTACGTAATATAGAATTGCTTTTAAAACAGCATTTGGTCATGTTTTTTTCATAAATGAAGGTAAAAAAGAACGGGGAAAAGAAATGAAAAAAAAAAAAAAGAAAAAAAATATGAGTAGAATTCAAATTATATAGGCATAACAAATCGGAGAGAGGAAGGGAGAAAGAATAGATAGACTGTAGATGAACGAATCACGGCTTAGTCTTCCTTTTCGTTCTCCTCTCTTCATCGCGTATAATGAATTAGCAATTGTTTTTTTTATATTTTTTTTTTTATAGAGAATTTGTAAATTATCAGCCATAATCACCGGTTAATTTTCAACAAACGCATTGTTGAGTGAGGGTTTGCGTTGAAAAAATAACGCCGTATTACTAACACTTTCTCTCTTCTTCTTCGTCTTCTTATCATCATCATCATCATCATCATCATTATCATTATTCTTCTTCTTCTTCTTCATCTTCTTCTTCTTCTTCTACTTCTCCTCTCTCTCTACTCCCTCCGCCTATCTCCGTTGCTCTTTAAAATAATATTAAAAAAGAATAATAATAAAATTTCTCGTCACTTCGCGACTAAATCGCTCAATAGTCCAGAGAAATACTGGAGACAGGCCGACGGAGCAAAAAATCCCCTATTATATAAATACATACCTCGGTTGAACGAGAGTAAAGTTTCGTTATTTGTTATTGCATTTCACAATGTAACCGGCTTTTTGCGAAAGTTCCCGCTCCTTACACTGGTTTCTCTCGGTATACATCACACGTTTCTTTTTTTTTTCTTTTTGTTGTTTTATACGTTTATTTCGTTCTTTAAAACGTTTATAACTACGAAACAAATATTTTTCATCGGATCACGTTGATAAGATCGACGTCTCGTTACACTGCGCTGTACGTGACTCGAATTTACACACGCCCACCCTCGATCATTGGAATTATTTGTTATTATTATTTTTCACTACATTTTCTTCTGTGTAACACGCTTCTGATGAGCTACACGAAGCGTCGATGTAATGTTGTAAAACCTTCGTAGTGGCATTTGCATTGGCTCGAAACAATCTCGGCTCTCAGTTATACGTGGTATACAATAGCGACGTGGTCAGACGCAAAAGAAATGAGTAAGAAAAAAAAAACGATAAAACACAATTTGACGTTTCCAACGTGATTACAAACTCGTTTACCATGTCGATCTAGCGATCAAACTTTGGCAAATGTAACTGCCGTTGCGACGGTTCATCAGAATAATTTAACGAACGATACAGAGATAGGAAAGAAAAAAGATGAAAAAAAAAATGTCACTCGTGCTATCAGAGAACATGTAACGACAAACAGAGCAAATCAGATCTGTGTATATGTGTAGACGTATATGCGCATATGTGCCTCTATGTATGCGTGTATAGAAGTTACGTACACATACGTATATGTAAAGGAAAGCAAGGAACAAAAAAAATTATATTAAAAAAAAAAAACAAATTATTGAAGATACGCTGATACGCAATGCGCATTATTATATGATCGATGTAAGCGAATGAAAATTAATACTTACGTTGAGATGATGTTTTGAATTTCAATAAACTTCATACCACGAAAAAAAAATAAAAATGAATGCTTAGTGAGACTTACAATAATTTAAATAACGAGATTACGGGAACGAACCCTCATCGCCCCAAGTCCACGAGAACCTCCAAGTACATCACCTTGTAATTTTATTTTCTTCCATCTTCAGTGCTTTTGCTTCTCTCTTCCAACTTCTCGTCCACCCTGATCTCAGCAATGAATCGGATGTTCGAAACTATAATTAGCTCGAAATTCATCTATCAATCCCAAACAATATTCCATGGGCTCTTGGTTTCAAAACTTTCTCTCTCTCTTTCTCTGTTTTCGACAAAGTTTCCACGGCTACGGTCTTTCGCTCGTCCAGCATTACTACTCTATTTTTGTTGTTGTTGTGATGGAAAAAAAATGAAAAAAAAGAAGAGAAACAACCCAACAACACCCCGCACTCGAAAAAAAAGCGTATGTTTCAGGCTGGGCCGGTGATACGTCGATGCTCGGCCTGCCAACGAGTCGATGGTGCCTTGTAGAAGAAAAAAAAAAACAAACATATAAATTTGCTTCTTGTGTTTCCCGTTGAAATAACGAAATCTATCGGTCTACCAAGAGAAGATATTCCCGCAAGTGTGAGCCATCGAGATAAACACAGCAACCGAGATACTGTAGATAGGAGAGTGGAAGAAAGAAAATGAATCGAAAATGAGAATTTGTAGATTGGTAAACAGATGAGAGAGAGAGAGAGAGAGAGGGAAAGAAAAAATTTGAGAGGATTTGGAACGTTCTTCTGCCTGACATTTTTATGAAACTAATGTTCTGCCACTTCTTTGAACGAAAAAAATTAAAAAAAAACAGAAAAGAGATATGTGAAGGAGAGAAAGAAAAACATGCAAATGCCGCATACGAGAACTCGACGGTGCATCGACGTCGCGTTAAAGCGCGAAGAAGACAAAACAAACAAACAAAAACCAAAAAATAAAAAAAACAAATTAAAGTACCAAAATTTGACTAATCGGCTATTTCGATATTCTTCGTTGTGTTCTTGCAGAGTCTGACAGCGAGAGTGCATCATCGCCGGCAAAGCCTCATACAGCGAGGGTGCCTTATTGCAAGACGTACGAGGAGATCAGACTGGAGGAGATACAGGCCGAGAGCGCGGCATATTATTCGTACGAGCCGGATGATTATCACAGAAGCATCGGCGGTGGCAAGGAGAAGAGAATAACATCAGTGAGAGCTGCGAGACGCGCGATATCGTTGTACAGCCTGGAGAAGCCTGCCGGAACTGGAAAATCCACGACAACAACAACAACAACGACGCCAATAACAACAACAACAAATCCTCTTGAAACAACGACATCAACGGACTTTACGATTCTCACGTTGGAAGAAATACGACGAAGAAAAGCGGCACAAAGCGCCGAATCGAGCGAGACATTATCGTTGCCGAATAACGCCACGGAAATCCGTAGAATACCGCAGAGAAGAAAGCAAACATCCGGTTGCCGCGAAGATAAGCGGATAAGTGGCAACGAATCCGATGATTTTTTGAAAAATGCTATAAAGACACTGGCCGAGCTTAAAGCATCGGCGAATGTCAATAAAATCGCGCCTGCAATTACGAGAAAGAGAAAATTTGAAGATACCGAATTCTACAGACCCGAGGAGGAGGAGGAGGAGGAGGAACAAGAGGACGAAGCTGAAACGTGTAGCGTTAGTAAAATAAGTAAAGTCCCACCGGTGAGACTGCGTCGTTCGCCAAAACGTTTCGCACGTTCGTCCGAACTGACTAACGCATCGACCAATATTACTAACGACGAGTCGATTAATTCCATCGATTTCTCATCGGATAACGCTCACAGCGAGGAGATCGAAGTGAGATTATGCGACAGTAGTACGTCAGACGATGTTCAGAGTATCGTTCAAATTACGAAGAGCACGGGCGTTCACGAGAACGATGCTAATTTATTGTTAACACCGATAACACCGGACGAGCTCAAGCTCGAACAATTGTGCGACACAAATTTGAGCTCGAATGACGACGAGTATCTAACCACGGTAGATCCAGCTTCGGAAGATATACTCAAAGACATTGACGCTCTGTTGAAAGAAAAGTCCACCGTTTGAACGATGTGTTTTTTTCATTACTTCTGTCGTTCTTTGTTTCCTTTATCCTTTGTATAATGAACACGACCGAGCGTCATTGTATCGTGGGCAACGCAATATGTGATCGTGTGAAGAAAAATTCTTTCCGTGAAATTTGCCACTCGCGATCTTCGAAAAACCGCGCCGGTGGTTCGGTACTGTAAATAAATGAGAGAAAGAGAAATATGTGAAAAATTAATTTCGCGTTAAACGGCAACCAGAGTGCATAATATCGACGAAGCGATCGTGAAACAATGACTTCCTTCAGACTTTCATCGTTTCAATGACGAATAAGAATTTTACTACTGAATGACAATGAGACATTGAATGTTCTGTCGCTAAAAGAAAATCGAGTGAGATACCGAAGCGTTGCGCAAGGCACAACCCGTCCATGAAGGAATTCTTCGGGTTTCTCTCTCTCTCTCTCTCTCTCTCCCGTTTCATCGAAACACAGGACCAAGCGACTGATGATAAAATCGCAGGTTACTCATCGATCGTTCTCTCGCCACGATCTCGAGATATATCGGTATCCAAAGTCAACCGACGAGAGTCGGATTAATCGTATTTCTTCTATTTGGGTATACCCACTAAATACGAGTTAGCTCGATCGAGCTGACTCGAGTCGAAATGTTTTTTTTTTCTTCTATTTTTTTTTCTCCTTCGACATTATGCACGAGATTCGGGCATGATCGTTGTTCACTTGTCTTAGATAACGAGATTATCACGTATTGCGAATTCATTGTATCTGAAACGAGTCGTCCACGATTAAACATCACTCTGTAATTAGCTAGTTCGAATTCTATTTAATCACGACTATTTTCCGACTCAGTGACAAAGAAAAAAAAAAAAAACATTGCCTTTCTAACGAATATACGTATAGGTTGACGGGAGGATCGAGCGTATCTGTTCATTCGTCGTGACATCTACAAAACGAATTATTGTTCGGCAAAATATACAATTGTTACATTTTTTCGAATATACTCGAGTTTTATATTTACAACCTCTCATTTCCCCACACTTCTACGATGGTCCGTTCTTACAATGTTGCGTATTGCGAGGATAATGCATTTTATCGTTTGTTTGTTTTAATCTCCGAAGGGTTTGCCGGTGAATATGGACTGGTATGGTCGATTAATCGCACACGCTATCTATATTTATTTAGAATGTATAATTGTACGCTTAACATACCTGGCCTAAGAGAAATCACAATCGGTCCTCTCCCACACAACGACCGTCACTCCGCGACCTTGTACAATGGAGACATATATTTTATATATATATATATATATATATAATATTTATACATAGCAAATCGACGCCGGGTAAGTACTTAATATTTGTGTTGTTTTAGCAATAATAATAATAATCAACTATATCTTATATGCAAAAAGACTGATTGGGAAGAGGGTGGGGGTGGGATACGCACGACAAATTTATCCATCGTCGATCGAAAGCTTGTCGGCTTTCGATCATCCCGTAAATTACAATTCATTTATTCGCCATTTAACTAAACCGCCTCCCTCCCCGCTAGGTAGTAATGAGTTCTAAGGAATTCCTCATTCTTTCTCGCGAGATTTTACTGAAGAAAAAAACTTAACGATTCTCCCGTACGATCGAGCTTTCATTACGTTCGCGATTTGAGCGATTAATTATTATTATTATTTTTTATCAATAAAATTGCAATACGCGGCAACGGAACGTGCTTATTATTGTCGTTGTTATCGATCGATATTTCGTCAGTCTCGATGACAATAGAATGATATATTGAGAAGCATACGCGATGTGCCATAATCATTCGATACTCGCGACGACGGCCGTACGAGAGACTGGGATGCGTTGGCAGTCACGTGGATTACGGGTAAATGTAAAAATGTTAATTTTTTTCTTCTTCTTTCGCGAGATTCCCGGCAAGAACCGGTGATATAGAGTTTGTTTTTTTTTTAAATTGTTTACTTCTGTTTGTGTTTAAATGTATAACAGTCACGCGACGACCTCTTCCTCCGGCTATTGAAATCGTTCTCGTTATAAACGCTCTCGAGAACGAATTGGCTCGGGTCTAGGAAGTCGAGGTCGACGTGGACGACCACCACGGTCACTGGAGTCTCGGTGACCAATACTGGGCAGCCATATCAGGTGCCGGTTGTCCCGGTACTGCTATCGGCACGCTCACGCCCGGTGATATCAAGCCTGAAATAAAAATCCGAAAATGCTTTAAGCACATATAGCTCGGCCAAGTCTTATTACGATGTTGGAATTACGAGAAAAAGCGTAAGAAGCGAATGAGCACAGCGATAATCTCAAATCATTCAATCTTAATAGAGGACTCGGCGAGCAAAGCAATTACTACAAGTCTTCCGGTTTTGTTTCGTTTGTTTGTTTTTTCTTCAATCTTTTGCTTGTTAAGGAGGTTCGGTCAATGATCGGGTTAGTCAAGAATATATTTCTTATTCGTTGCATTATCATCATCTGTTTTTTTTCCTCCCAAGATATAATCGAGCTACTAGTTTCACCAGCTTTTTCCATAAGCAACCGATTGTAGTAACGATATTGCGAAAGGAAAATGATAATCGTTCGATGATGCGATTGATCGTGAATGAAACAAATGATCTTCAGGAAGAATTGAAGAATACGTGTGTTTTTTTTGAAAATATTTCTATCATGAAGTGAGCTTTTCGAAAAGAAAAATGATAATGGCATTAATAAATTGCATCTAATCAATGAAACGCGTATCTCCCCTCTACGACATTAATATTCACATGAAACAACAATGTTTTTTTTTTGGTTTTCTCTTGGATTTGCCACTGATGACCGAACCTCCTCGATAACTTAAACGTTATAGACCCATTACCGGTTCAAAGGAGAAAGAGCTCAGCATCGTAGATCAATTGTCATTCAATAGTGGTATCCACGAGCATGATGATAGCCGAGTCCAACGATCGGCTAGAGCGCTAGCAGCGAGTGCAGTGAGTGCGGTAGACACTCACCGGTCGAGCTGGCATTCTGGTTGTACTGATTGAGCCCCGCTGTGTGATAAGGCTGCGTTGGGCTGCACGTTGGTCTTGAACCGTAGCCAAGATGGAGCGGCTCGTAACTCGGTGGTCTCGCTACGCCGCACGAATAACCATTGTCTCGCTGATGAAGACAAGCACCGGGACTCGGTCCAACTGTCATACCAACGGTCATTCCCATTGGTCCCATACCACCGCCCGATGTTAACGACGACATGCTGCTCGTGTGCTGTTGACTCTGTTGACCGGACATTGTGAAGCTTGACATCGATGTCATCGGGCTGTGTGCGTGCCAGAGAGAAAATAAGACGAGAGAACACAATTAGAAAATCGTAATAGAAAATCGTTATTTCAGCTTGTAAGGATATTAATACGAGGGGGGACCCAAAAAAAACGGGAATTGCGCTGTGGCAGGGAGGGAGAGTGCTCCCCCATTGCTCGACCAGGTGTCCGTTGGGGACACGTCTCCTGAGTTAGTGTGCGAAGTTCTGTCGCCGTGAGTGCATCGGTTCGCCCGTGGGAATTTTCGTAGTGAAACAACTTTTTCCATTTCGGCGAAAACGTGATGGCCGATTGTCGAGAGCAACGCGCGGCTGTGAAATTTTGTTTCCTGTTGGGGAAATCGGCCGCGGAAACTACTGTAACGCTTAAGACTGCTTATGGAGATGCTGCCCTAAGTAAAACCAGAGTCTACGACTGGTTTTCACGTTTTAAAAATGGAGAAATATCAATTGAAGACCAACCCCGTTCAGGACGCCCCTCAACGTCAAGTAGTGACGAAAACGTCGACAAAATGAATGCTCTCATTCGTGAAGACCGTCGCCGAACCATTGATCAACTCTGTGAGATGTCTGGGATATCATGGAGTTCAATTCAGAGGATTTTGTCCAAAGATTTGCACATGAGCAGAGTTGCAGCCAAATTTGTCCCTCGCCTTCTCACAGACGAGGTAAAGGGAGCGTCGACTTCAGGCATGTTTTGAACTTCAAAATCAGCTCGAAGAGGACCCTGAACTTTTTTCCAAGGTGATTACTGTTGATGAATCGTGGTGCTATGGATACGACCCCGAAACAAAGCAGCAATCAAGCCAGTGGAAGACACCTCGGTCTCCCCGTCCGAAAAAAGCTCGCCAACTGAAGTCAAACATCAAGACAATGCTCATTTGTTTCCTCGATTGCAGAGGTGTTGTGCACGCGGAGTTCGTTCCCCCGGGTCAAACTGTCAACCGGAAGTTCTACTTGGAGGTTTTGAAAAGATTGATGGAGAGTATCCGGAAGAAAAGGGCAAATCTTTGGCGCACAAGTGACTGGTTCCTTCATCATGACAACGCGCCGGTCCACGCCGCTCTCTCCGTAAAGCAGTTTTTGACCAAAAACTGCATGACACCAATTGTCCACCCCCCCTACTCACCGGATCTAGCCCCCTGTGATTTTTTTTTGTTCCCCAGACTCAAAAGGGACCTGAAAGGAAAGCGTTTTGCCACTGTGGAGGAGGTAAAACAAAAATCGCTGGAAGGCCTAAAGAACATCCCGATAAGTGAATTTAAAAAATGTTCTGAACATTGGAAGGATCGTTTGCAGAGGTGCGTTGTGGTCAAAGGAGAATACTTTGAAGGTGATTAAAATTTGGTGTAAAAATATTAAAAAATAAAGAAATTATGACGAAATTCCCGTTTTTTTTGGGTCCCCCCTCGTATGGTCGCGTTTTTCCATTCATTTTTTTCATCGTTCTGTCTCTGTCGAACGCATTGAATCAAAGAGATTTGCGACGATGGAAAAGATGAATCAAAGATTGCGGCGTGTATCTACCATTTGTTTTTCCGGCTACTGTGACCATTTTGTGACCATTTTACCTATTAATATATTATCGTCGTTTTAACGCATCCCCATTGACGATTTCCGACGGTATTAACATAAAGTCGACAAAGTTATCATCTAAATGTTTCTTGAGTTCTATTGGCACCGAGAATTTGCACAATCGCGGAACACGATGACTAGAATCGGAGCGAACATGTGGAAAAATGGTACATCTAACAACGAGCAATTGCGGTAAGACTAACGAAGAAAATAAAAGAAGAATCTCACCTGTAGGAATCCGACATACTGGGTATTCCCGGATAGACGCCGGTAGGAGCGAAACCGTGATGAAGTCTCGGCGGTGAGGGTGGAGCTTGAGGGGGTGGCTGACCACCGAGTATCCCCGATGGTGGTGGTGTCGGATGACCGCCAACGAGACTGACGCCGTGCTGTTGCTGCTGTTGTTGCTGCTGCTGCTGCTGTTGTTGTTGCTGCTGTTGTTGTTGCTGTTGTTGTTGCTGCTGTTGCTGCTGCTGTTGCTGAGGATTGTCCCTCCGTTGAGTCCGTAGTTTCTCTTCTCGTCGCCACTTTGCCCGACGATTCGAAAACCATACCTGAGTTAGTGCATTAGAGAGACATAGAGATAGAAGCGAGAACGGGTCGGTGTCTATAAAATTATAATCTACAGAGCAAAGAAAAATTGGGAACTCGCGTATGGGTGTGTTACGTTATATAATTCGTGATAACGTATTATCCTGACATTATTATACCTGTATTCGAGCTTCCGGTAGACCAATCTTTCCGGCCAATCGTTCTCTCGCGAAAACATCCGGATAATGAGTTCTCTCGAATTCCTTCTCCAGCGCGTCAATCTGCTCGTTCGTGAAGCTCGTACGATTTCTCTGTAACTTTCGTTTGAGACGCAGACGCGCTTGATCGTCGTCACCACCACCGGAAACGCTGCCCGCGTTGCTGTTGTCACCTCCGCTGTTCGTCTCGTCCGAATGGGCTCCGCCCTCCAGTTCGGCTACTGTAAACAGCAGCGAAAGAAGAAATATAATAATTGAACAATCATCGATTGTATCGAAACATTGTCGTATAATTTATGTATAATTTCGTTAGCCGCCCTACGAGGATCCAACGAGTGTGCGAAAAATTTTGCACGAAATTTAACGAAGAGAGCGTGCATCTTCGTGTAATTAAACTTGACAATCGTTAATCACATTAGATATAGGATATCCACCATATTATCCATTATCAACGGTATCGTAACTTCTGCGAAGAAATCTCATGGTTATAGAAAAATGCGTAAAGAAGCAATGTCGAAATGACGCCCAGAATGAATGATGAAACGGAACGGAGAAGAGAAGAACGAATAGTTATACGAAGAAGAAACGAGAGAGTCGCAGACAGAGGGTTGGTTCTCTCGGGTTCGTGTTATAGTCGAGGGTAGTTTGGATCTAACAGAGGAAGAGAGAGAGAGAGAGAGAGAGAGAGGAGTGCGTAGGAGAGTTACACGTTGTAGCGGTGTGTGGCAAGAGAGGCAGACGCGTCGCCTGGCAAACCTTATCGTCGGTTTCTGGGTGAGCGCGTCCGGGCGTCAGTGGGTTTTAGCTCGATGCCCGAACGGGGAGGAGATGTCGAGGAGGAGGAATCGCGGGGATGGCTTGCTCGGGGCCGCCGAGAGAAGGTGAAACGACCCTCGGTGATAGCAGGGAACGGTGGGTTTCGGAAGAACGGGTCGGGAGAGAACGCGATAAGATTCCGAGCGTTTGGTGCAGGTGGCCGTTGCCAACCCTTGCGCGGGTACTCCTCTCTGTCACCCCCCCAGAACCAAGAGCGAGAGAGGGTCTCTATGTATCTCTGTCACTCTTGGTCCCGGGTTTATCGCGTCTCGTCTCGCTTTCCCTCTATCGGCAAACACGAAGGGCTTTCTCTCTCTCTCTCTCTCTCTCTCTCTCTCTCTCTCTCTCTTGCAAAGTTTGCCAATGCCACGATATTTGTCCCGGCACAGTGTGGTAATGGAAACCTGATAACGACCCCCCTTGGCTTTCCATTGGGCCTCGGATGCCCGATATCAGTGTGTATATATACAGACATAGAAAGTACTCCGAGGAAGAGAGTGACAGCGAAGCAGACAGGCTGGAAAGCTCCGAAGGTGTAGAGCAAACCCACCAGAAATCATCCATGCACGTATGCAAATATTCTTGGGAGTGAATTTGCTACATACACAGATGACACTTGTTTGACCCAGTGGTTCACTATGCATCAATGAACATTTTCGAAGCTATAATTACATTTAATGGAAAGATGAAAATTGATTATAATATTTCATTCTTAACGGAATTAATAGCAGAATCATTTTCAGATGATAATGATGGACGTTCACCGAATGGATCGAATGGTATTTCGCAAGTGGTTATGAACATTTCGTCTAGATTGGTTTTAATCAGTTGTCAGCAGGGAATGTCAGATAAACTGACAACTATGTCCCACTTTATTTGACGCGATAAAGTTGTAATGTTAGCTGAAAGCCAAAAATATTTCGAAATTCCCGCTAGAGGAATATAAAGTTAAATTCTCATAACTTGCTGTTTCGACAATTTAAGGTAGTAGTCTGGTAACTTAAGCCGAATTTCATGTCTTTTTTGGAGGGCGTTTTTTTGTAGGAAAATAAAAATGAATCGTTTTGGATATTTAGGATGTTTTTATTTACATATTAAGAGACAAAAAAAAATTTTTTGACAAAATTTAATAGTTTATTATTATTATTATTATTGATCGAAGTTGGCACCACGAAGTTGGCAGCCCGGGTCCTCACATTTTTTCTACCGAACCGATTGCTTTTCAATTTTAACAGGCGACTCTACGCACTTATAGTTCTCGTCGGAACTACCGAGAAATTTTTTCACCCCTAACTTTTTATTTTACAACCCCTTCTTTACTAAAACAAAAGGCCTTTTTTCTCCAAAGTCCGCCATTTTGTTATTTATCCATGAAATTTAACTTCAGTAGTTCCAACCAGAATGACATGTCTATAGATTAAGAATTATCAAGAATTTTTGATTTCAGATAACATCAAGAGCCAAAATCACCGGGGCCACCCACGCGCTTTTTTTTTTCGAGGTGCCAACTTCGATTAATAATAATAATAATAATAAACTATTAAATTTTTTCAACAAAATTTTTTTCTGTATCTTTAATATGTAAATAAAAACATCCTAAATATCCAAAACGATTCATTTTTATTTTCCTACAAAAAAACGCCCTCTAAAAACATGATGAAAATCGGCTTAAGTTACCAGATTACTACTTTAATCAGTTGTCAGCAGGGAATGTCAGATAAACTGGCAACTATGTCCCACTTTATTTGACGCGATAAAGTTGTAATATTAGCTGAAAGCCAAAAATATTACGAAATTCCCGCTAGAGGAATAAAAAGTTGAATTCTCATAACTTGCTGTTTCGACGATTTAAGGTAGTAGTCTGGTAACTTAAGCCGAATTTCATGTCTTTTTTGGAGGGCGTTTTTTTGTATGAAAATAAAAATGAATCGTTTTGGATATTTAGGATGTTTTTATTTACATATTGAAGATACAAAAAAAAAATTTTTTGACAAAATTTAATAGTTTATTATTATTATTATTATTGATTGAAGTTGGCACCACGAAGTTGGCAGCCCGGGTCCCAACTTTTTTTCTACCGAACCGATTGCTTTGAAATTTTAACAGGCTACTCTACGCACTTATAGTTCTCGTCGGAACTACCGAGAAATTTTTCCACCCCTAACTTTTTATTTTACAACCCCTTCTTTGCTAAAATAAAAGGACGTTTTTTTTCCAAAGTCCGCCATTTTGTTATTTATCCATGAAATTTAACTTCAGTAGTTCCGACCAGAATGACATGTCTATAGATTAAGAATTATCAAGAATTTTTTATTTCAGATAACATCAAGAGTCAAAATCACCGGGGCCACCCACGCGCTTTTTTTTTTCGAGGTGCCAACTTCGATTAATAATAATAATAATAATAAACTATTAAACTTTTTCAACAAAATTTTTTTCTGTATCTTTAATATGTAAATAAAAACATCCTAAATATCCAAAACGATTCATTTTTATTTTCCTACAAAAAAACGCCCTTCAAAAAAGACACGAAAATCGGCTTAAGTTACCAGACTACTACTTTAATCAGTTGTCAGCAGGGAATGTCAGATAAACTGGCAACTATGTCTCACTTTATTTGACGCGATAAAGTTGTAATATTAGCTGAAAGCCAAAAATATTACGAAATTCCCGCTAGAGGAATAAAAAGTTGAATTCTCATAACTTGCTGTTTCGACAATTTAAACTTCGAAATTGTCATTACGAGCTACGCCTGATCTGAAATCCGTTCTCCGGAATGTAGACGAAGCTTTGAAGACATCACTTGCAATCTTATGCACGCGGCGAGTGTGTCCTCTTTCTCCCTGTGTCCCCTACCAAACGAGAAAGGATAAACGCGCGCGAATATAATAGTGCGGTAACCCGGTGTTGCATGAATCTCATCGTTTCGCGAGAAGCAGCAATGAGATAAGACCTTGACAAATCCTATACACACATAGATTATACATACAGTTAATGTACATACATATAATATCTCCGTGGCTGAACCGGTATGTTGGATGCTCAAAATCTAGTTCTCCCTTTTCTTCCTCTCTCGTACACGGTCTTTCTCAAACTACTACGATATCTACTCAAACGAAGAAACTCATAGACATACACGTGTATACTGGCAAGGAGCCACGACGACGACGACGACGACGACGACGACGGCAGTAAACTTGCTCGCGGATTACGAGCGGCAACTCCTGCGGATAGAAGTTTCTCTCTTCTGTAGCCACCGGCATCTCTTCCTCCTTTACTCCTTCGTGGCTTTCTCACACTAAAGATTTCTCGCCGTTAAACGGGCGTTGCTTTCCGCTTTCGGAGATTTTAGCTAGATGCCCGACCTTGTCTGCTTCTTGCCACACGCGAAACTCACTCCACATCGTCGTATGCCGTACACAGAACCACAAGCAGTCACGTTTCCACCCTTTATACATCCACCCTTTTTCCCCCCTGCTCTCTGTCTCACGCTCTCTCACTCTCTGGTACTTTCTATCTATATACGTGAAATAATGTACGGTATACGGTAGTAACAACTCGCACGAGGGTTGCAAAGATCTCGCGGATCCTCTCCCGATTAACGCGACGACGACGACGAGGGGGAGCTTCCCTTAAGCAGCAATTAAAACCGCCACTTCTCCTCCGACAACTCGCGAAGCAAGTTTCCCTTTCTCGAAGTATTCGCAGGGTTTAGCCGATCTTCAGGAAACTATGTACGCGCACGTTTGTATATAATTCTGCACGGAAATGAGGGAATATGTTGTACATTACGTAACTTAGCAATCACCGAAACTTCAATTCTTGTATCCTCGAAACGTCAACCCCTCCGTGGATAGCGATGAGTCAAGAATTCTCATTGTAGCACGTTAAGGGGGGGGGGGGGGGGGGGGGGGGTAAGGTTAATTCGTACAAAAAAAGGCATGTTTTTGTGATTTTTTTGTGACGACGCAGTTAAAATCTCTTTATTAAAACTAATGGTACAGTAAAATATGACATTCGAAGAATATTATATAAAATTTTTACGAAGAAATATTAAAAAGTACGGCAATGGCAACAATTATTCGGACGTGTCTCGGAAAAAAGTAGAATTGCGGTGTCCCTCATAACTTGGTGCTGGATCATCTGAAATGAAAAAATGAAAGTTCATTTGTTAGATAATAGTTTTCCCCAGGTAACGCTGGGAGGGTTTTTCGAAATTTCAATTTTTCAATTTTTTGGAACATTTTGAAGGGAAAAACGCGATTTTTTTTCTTTTTCGTAAAAATCGCGTTTTTCCCTTCAAAATGTTCCAAAAAATTGAAAAATTAAAATTTCGAAAAACCCTCCCAGCGTTACCTGGGGAAAACTATTATCTAACAAATGAACTTTCATTTTTTCATTTCAGATGATCCAGCACCAAGTTATGAGGGACACCGCAATTCTACTTTTTTCCGAGACACGTCCGAATAATTGCTGCCATTGCCGTATTTTTTAATATTTCTTCGTGAAAATTTTATGTAATATTCTTCGAATGTCATATTTTACTGTACCATTAGTTTTAATAAAGAGATTTTAACTGCGTCGTCACAAAAAAAAAAACACAAAAACATGCCTTTTTTTGTACGAATTAACCTTACCCCCCCCCAAACAGCCGCCGTGTTTTATGCGAGAATTTGCGTTTTTTTACACATTTTGATGATTAACGGGAGATTTTTAAATTATTGATGGGGAAATAGTCAAAATCAGAGTCAGTGTAATTCATATTATAATTCTTAACAGTGACATGATATATGTTTTGTCGATTCTACAATAACTGGGTGAAAAAAAAACAAAGTAATGGCTGGATCAAAGAAGTCGGGATACTCAAAAGCGCCGCGTGCGAAGAACTCTTGACTCCGTTTTGAGAGTCTTCAAGAGCCATTTTTACGACGAGCAGAAGGAGATCCCCCTTTTTTTTTTGTACATTTTGTTTTTCGTGCTCGTCCCTTTTTTTACGGAGCGGGGAAATGGAGAGGAGAGCACCAGCTGCGTGACTGCTGGTACGATCTCGTCGTATCGTCTCGTTGGTGGAGGGGAAAGAACATCCAGCATCCACGAGCGTTACCGGTACATCGCGGCTGCTGCTGCGAATCCCCACTGTTTTCCCTCTCTTCTTCTTCACGGACAGTATCATCCTTTCTCCTTTTTTTTTCTCTCTCTCTCTCTCCCTCTTGGTGCTTGCTCCGAAGGCTCCTCGGGTCCGTCGCATGATCCGCCAACCGGAGAACACGCGGCCGAGTCGCATCACGACCGCGTCAGCCTCTCTGGACCGCTCGACCGTAATGGCGGAGAGAATTTTGCCTCGGACGAGGTTTCAGACATTTCTCAAATGTCTGAAGATCCACGAACATGCAATTCTCGTAAAGACTTTTAGGCGAGTCTTTATCGAAAGCGTACCGACGACGAGGAAAGAAAAAACATAAGAAAAATGAAAGAACGAGGTGGTGAGATTTTTATATCTCGCTCGCTCTCTATCTCTTCACCTCGTTTTTTTCTTTCTTCATTTTTCTTTGTGGGAGAGGGCGGAAAAAGGCACGGGTAGACGGTCAAGTGCGCGCATAGAAAACCGATGTATGTAAAAGGAGCGAAGAGAAGACCGGGCGTTGAAACGGCGAAAACGGTTAAAGAGTGGACCGTCGATGCACTCGTGCGGAAGGGAGGCTTGCTTGTTCGGGTCTCTTAGTACCGGCAGAAAGAGCCGCGAATCTTACTGACGAAAAGAACGGAAAAAAAAATGAGAGAGAAATATAGAGGTTGACGTACGAATGAAAGGGAGAAAAACTAGTGGCACGCCGAAGCCGAGTGTGAGAAGAAATATAAAAAAATTAAAAATAAGAAAAGAACGACGAATCGTGTACGCGACTCTTGGGGCCGTGCTTTTCACTCTCCGACCCAACTTTATATATTAAATTCGATAATGGACCTTCGTTGCACTTAGCTAAACGTCGAAGACCGTCGAGAGTTGCCCCCCCCCCCCCCCCCAACTCCTTCATCGCCACAGACCTTCATTGTTCCGCGAAACGAGAGTGCAACAATGGCGGTTGATTGCATTGTCGAAGACGAGAGGACCACGCTTATGTACTTGTGTACCTATATAACCTTTTATCGCTATAGTTTATATTAGACTCCGCGGAGGGCTCATTATATAAACGAGAACGGAGTGGCACGAGTCACTCGATTGCTACCTCGACTTCGCACGCATTACTTCACAGACCTATATGTGCTATAAACACAAATATTTATTTACTCGCTGTTAAGAATTTTTTTTTACTCGAAAATTAATATTAAAGTATTGAAAAATGTATGTACAAGTGGCATTATTTGTTATGATTACTTTACGACCAGTGTACATTTTTGATAAAAAATTGAGAAGTAGAATATAAAATTCATAATGATGAAAATACATAATTTTCCATCATTTTGCATGGATTACTTCACAGACCTGTAAATAAATGCTATAAACTGAAATATATATTTACTCGCTGTTAAGAATTTTTTTTTTTACTCGAATATTAATATTAAAGTATAGAAAAATGTATGTACAAGTGGCATTATTTGTTATGATTACTTTACGACCAGTGTACATTTTTGATAAAAAATTGAGAAGTGGAATATAAAATTCATAATGATGAAAATACATAATTTTCCATCATTTTGCATGGATTACTTCACAGACCTTTAAATAAATGCTATAAACCAAAATATATATTTACTCGATGTTAAGATTTTTTTTTACTCGAAAATTAATATTAAAGTATTGAAAAATGTATGTACAAGTGGCATTATTTGTTATGATTACTTTACGACCAGTGTACATTTTTGATAAAAAAATTGAGAAGTAGAATATAAAATCCATAATGATGAAAATACATAATTTTCGATCATTTTGCATGGATTACTTCACAGACCTGTAAATAAATGCTATAAACCGAAATATATATTTACTCGCTGTTAAGAATTTTTTTTTTTACTCGAAAATTAATATTAAAGTATAGAAAAATGTATGTACAAGTGGCATTACTTTTTATGATTACTTTACGACCAGTGTAAATTTTTGATAAAAAATCGACAAGTAGAATATAAAATTCATAATGATGAAAATACATAATTTTCGATCATTTTGCATGGATTACTTCACAGAGCTTTAAATAAATTCTATAAACCGAAATATATATTTACTCGATGTTAAGATTTTTTTTTACTCGAAAATTAATATTAAAGTATTGAAAAATGTATGTACAAGTGGCATTATTTGTTATGATTACTTTACGACCAGTGTACATTTTTGATAAAAAAATTGAGAAGTAGAATATAAAATCCATAATGATGAAAATACATAATTTTCGATCATTTTGCATGGATTACTTCACAGACCTGTAAATAAATGCTATAAACCGAAATATATATTTACTCGCTGTTAAGAATTTTTTTTTTTACTCGAAAATTAATATTAAAGTATAGAAAAATGTATGTACAAGTGGCATTACTTTTTATGATTACTTTACGACCAGTGTAAATTTTTGATAAAAAATCGACAAGTAGAATATAAAATTCATAATGATGAAAATACATAATTTTCGATCATTTTGCATGGATTACTTCACAGAGCTTTAAATAAATTCTATAAACCGAAATATATATTTACTCGATGTTAAGATTTTTTTTTACTCGAAAATTAATATTAAAGTATTGAAAAATGTATGTACAAGTGGCATTATTTGTTATGATTACTTTACGACCAGTGTACATTTTTGATAAAAAAATTGAGAAGTAGAATATAAAATCCATAATGATGAAAATACATAATTTTCGATCATTTTGCATGGATTACTTCACAGACCTGTAAATAAATGCTATAAACCGAAATATATATTTACTCGCTGTTAAGAATTTTTTTTTTTACTCGAAAATTAATATTAAAGTATAGAAAAATGTATGTACAAGTGGCATTACTTTTTATGATTACTTTACGACCAGTGTAAATTTTTGATAAAAAATCGACAAGTAGAATATAAAATTCATAATGATGAAAATACATAATTTTCGATCATTTTGCATGGATTACTTCACAGAGCTTTAAATAAATTCTATAAACCGAAATATATATTTACTAGCTGTTAAGAATTTTTTTTTTACTCGAAAATTAATATTAAAGTATAGAAAAATGTATGTACAAGTGGCATTATTCATTATGATTACTTTGCGATCAGTGTAAATTTTTGATAAAAATTGAGATGTAGAATATAAAATTCATAATGATGAAAATACATAGATTTCGATCATTTTGCAAGGATTACTTCACAGACCTATAAATCAATGCTATAAACAAAAATATATATTTACTCGCTGTTAAGAATTTTTTTTCTACTGAAGAATTAATATAAAAAAATAGAAAAATGTATGTACAAATGGTATTATTTGTTATAATTATTTTACGACCAATGCAAATTGTTCAACAGAAATTGGAAAGTAGAATATAAAATTCATAATAATGAAAATACACAATTTTCAATGCATCAACGTATTATGGTTATGGCAACATTTTAGTCTAAAATTCTGTTACAGTCTATATATAAAAATCAACGTGTTAAACATTGAAAATTGTGGATTTTCAATGATAAACGAAATTATTAGGATTTCAATGCAACGTATATTAAATTCAATTTCATGTATGGAATAAAAAATTTTATATATATTCGTATATACAGTAAACATAGATTTCATATAAGTTTTTTTAAGTGCAGTCTTAATAAATTTATATAAACTATTAAAACAAAAAAACATTTGAGGTTCATGTGATATAAAAAAAGGAACTATACGTTTCACAGTCGTAAGAAGTGTATATTAGGTATTTAGGGGGGCGGTTTCTCAAAAGAAAAACTCGTGTATGCCCTCTTGACGATAAACTTACGCCGAGCAAAAGTCACTCTCGCGAATCCACGTGCCAACCATCGTCATTGAACCATATATATATATACATTGTTAACCCCCAGAAAGAACAGATTAAAATTATAGAAGCCGTGAGTATAGGTACACCAGCAAAAACCTCCGGCGACACTTGACTGTGACATACTCGACTCTCGCTCTCTTAAACTCCTCGATTAATCAAGTCCCGCGGTCAACGAGATCGAATAATAATTTAGAAAAATAATAATAACGAAACAATGATGCCTCTCGAGTTTCGCTCGATTACACTTTTCTTCGTCAATGTGCAAATTTTAGTTCCGGTCGTCCGATCGTGTGCATATACTATTATAAACTGCATGGCAGCGATTAAAGAAAAAAAAATACAATCGTACGAGTGTTACGTTCGGTCTCGTGGATTGGAAAATGTAAAAAAGAAAAAAATGAAATGAGCGCGTGCTGGGCAACTGTTCCTTTGTGGAAATTTTGCTCCTGGTGTCGAGAGGGCGATATCGAAAAACGTATTATATCGTTAAACGTATACACTGTACATACATGTGCAAAAAAAAATGGGATGGAAAGATGGGGGATATATATATATATACGAAGCTCGTCGAGGCGTAAACGTCATTTTGTAAAATGGCTATGGAATAATGTAGCATATAAAGCCTGATTTCTGGTCCTGTTAAAGCATCTAATCGAAATGTCTGTGTATATGTATATACGTATTTCTATACGTATGTGTGAAACCGATGAAGAATGAGAAAGAGAGAGCGAGCAGATGGAACTCGAGTCGAATCTGACAATGTCACGAATGATACAGATGTTAAAATGCGAAAAAAGGGCCCTCGTTCTCCTCGAATACCATCAGCAAGAATATATATGAGTACGTGAGTGTTCCTATCGTTCGTACGGTTCCTCTCATTCCCCCTCGACAAAACGGTCGCTTATTCATATTAGGGTCGACTAATAACGTGTAATGCGAGAGAAGGAGATGAAAAATCATACGGCACAAGAGTTTCGTTTTCATGGCAACATACGAGGTCTGTTCAAAAAGTATCGCGAATTTTGAATTTCCGCGGGCTACGTATATTCGATTTTCGATTTTTTTGTGGCGTTAGGTTGGTACTCGTGTCCCTCACTTATGCTGAAAAAATCGGCCATTTTGAATGTTTAGTTAATTGTTGACAGCTGTTTTGGTTAGACGTGTTTTGGCTTGTCTTCGATTTTTGCCTATTCCAAAAAATGAATCAAAGAATCTGTATCAAATTTTGTGTGAAAAACAAAATTAAGTGCGCGGACGCATTCCGAATGTTCACTGTGGTATATGGTGAAGCTACCTTGGACCAAAGCAACGTTTATCGGTGGTACAAAATGTTCTCAGAGGGCCGAGAAGATGCGAACAACGAAATGCGTTCCGGACGCCCGAGCACATCGACAACAGACGAAAACATTGACGAAGTGATGAAAATAATATTGGCCAATCGTCGAATCACCGTTAGAGAAATTGTCGAGGAACTAAACATATCGATTGGCTCGTGCTATTCGATTTTTACCAATGATTTGGGCATGAGACGGGTCGCCGCGAAATTCGTGCCGAAATTGCTCAATTTCGAACAAAAACAGTGTCGCGTTAACATTGCTGAGGAGCTGTTGAACTCGGTCCGCGACGACCCAAATTTGCTCCAGAGGGTCATAACTGGTGACGAATCATGGGTTTATGGTTATGACGCGGAAACCAAAGCTCAATCATCGCGATGGAAGCTGCTTTTTTGGAATAGGCAAAAATCGAAGACAAGCCAAAACACGTCTAACCAAAACAGCTGTCAACAATTAACTAAACATTTAAAGTGGCCAATTTGTTCAGCATAAGTGAGGGACATGAGTTCCAACCTAACGCCACAAAAAAATCGAAAATCTAATATACGTAGCCCGCGGAAATTCAAAATTCGCGATACTTTTTTAACAGACCTCGTATATGGCCTACTCCAAATGGGATTCAACTATGGCTCACGGAAATTTCGCGAGAAGTCACTTTAAATAAATAAATGAAAAAAGGGTACCTCGTGTGGTTTTTGTTCATAATTTTCTCTACCAAGTTTTCTTCCGAAAATTAAACCTATTTTGAATAGGCTTTTAATTCGCGAACGGTGACTGACAAGAAAAAACCTTCTCTAATCTTAGTTTTAAAGCTGCAATTTTTTTTGTGAAATTTTTCCTTTATGAAGCTACATGTTGAAGAATTGTGTCGCTCCTAAAAATTGTCTCGATCAAAAATCCATCTATTTCGTTGCAAAATACCCCATGCATACAAACATATCGCGAGGCATGTGAATCTGACGAGTACGCTGGATGAGATTCCTCACGATCTCTCCGCCTCTCGTGGCTTCACAGTAACTCCAGTGACAAAACGCTCGCACGTTTTGATAGGTCCGAAAGGACGGTCGACAACCCCGTCGGGAGCAAAAAGTTCGTGCATCCATTGGGGAGGCTCTATCGTTCGCTCGTTTCGTTCCGGTGTGACACCTCGCACCCCTCGAACAAGGGGTGGCAAAACGTGATTATCTATTTGCGACTACAGATGAAGACTATTAATAGAGGGAAGAAAAAGAAAAAAAAACGAAGTGAGAAGCACATCAAGGACTGTGAAGTCGCTCGTTGACGATGGAAATGGGCGCGGCCATCGTAATACGCGTTAGCAACGGCCATTATTCAGGTATCATTCTCTCTGTTTGCCATCGTGTGTCCCGAGAGGCAAAAACAGAAGGAAAACAGAATGAGAAGAGTTGAGAAGAAAAATAAATAAATATGCTGAGGGGGTTGGAGGGAATTTTTTAAATCCGAACTGTGCGTACGCGTGAATGCGATATGAGCCACGCGATTATATCAAGATCTGTGGTATATAACGGATAATCGGATGATACGATTGAAGTAACAACGATAATCGTTCGTTCATATATATATATATATATACATATGTATGAAAATTGTGGCAATTCGTGCTCGCGTATTCTCCGGGATAAATTGTACTCTCGGAAATTGATGCGCGATGCTAAATGCCGAAATGGAAAGCCGAAACGGAAAGCCAAAACGCATAATACCGTGGCGACTGATGCGTTTAATCCATGTCGTGAGGATGATTCTATGTGCTATATATCATTTTGGATTTTCCTCAGAGCGTTTATGCTTTGATGAAGCTGTGGTGCGCGTTGACCACGCGGTCAACACGCAATTGGAACAAGCCGCGTTATACCGAACGCGGACGATCGGATCAATTATGGGGTTTCTTTTTTTTTAACATAAATTGGCGAATCACTTCTTTACGACTCGAGGATATTGGCTCTTTAAGACGATTGAATTTTCCGTATAATTCTACTCTCGCGGAATATTGCAGAAAAGAAAGAAATTAAATGAATTCCTTATTTTGTTTTGATCCTTTTTTTTTCCTACATGAATTATATAGGAAAAAAAGTGAGGCAAGTTGAATTAACTTTCGGGAATATACGGAATGAAAAAGAAATAAGTTGCCGGCACTTTGGTATTATTCTTTTCTCAACGCAATTGAATTCTTGAATTATATATTTACATTGTTAGGAAAAGGAGCTAAATTTTTTCAGGCGGTGGAGCGAAGAGGGGAATTTTAATGCTATCTGAACAAAAAAAAAAAAAAAAAAAAAAGAAGAGACGGCGAACGAGAAAGAGAAAGATGAGAATTGAAATACCAGATTGGAAAATATTGGAAACTTCATGAGACCAGAAGCTTGAAAAGCATCGAGCCGTAACACCCCGAATATACACAAGCAATATGGGTTATTACGCGATTCATTTGTAACATCCCCGCCTGTTCGTATAGCGAAGCAGACAGCCGAGAGAAGGGGTTTCGAGGGGCGAAGAGTGACGAGACGTATATATATATATTGTATATATGTATACACAAAAGCGTTATTTCTTCCCTCTTTTCCACGATTCTCTCACCATAATCCCCCCCCTCTCTCTCTCTCTCTCTTTCTCTCTCGATTCTTCATGAATTCTCAACTCACTTCCGTGGAAGCGAGAGCGGCACAATCCTCTTTGCCAACAAACGCTCGAACGATTTCGGCGTGGCCGTTCCTCGCTGCAAATCTCCTTACGTGAGCAACTCAATCAAATTCCGTCGGCATTTGCCCGCGAAGAAGAAGCAGGAAGAGACCTCCGCCGTCCGCACCCCCGATTTTGTCTATTTGGCCGTCTCTTTTTTTTTTCCACCCCTCGCTCTCTTTCTCGCCGCTTTCATCTTATTCTTCATATTATTCTTTTCTTTCCCGTGCTCTCATCTCTCTTAACGATTTTTCATGGAGATTCGAGACACGAAGCTCATTGTCTTCAATCGAATTTCATTTTTCGTGTAATGTAAATAAAACATAGTGTTTTATTTTTCGTCCTTGGCATTATCATTGTTTTTATCATTTATTTGTAATTAATACGTTGTTTTTTTCATTAGAAAAAGTACCGTAGTATCGTTCAAAGAGTTAATTACATTTAAATTAATTATTACAGTTAAAAAGCGTACTGAGAATATTGCAAAATAAAACTACTTCGATTATTCCAATGAACTGCACTAAAATATTTGTTTCATTTCTGAATATTTCCATGACGCCCTCCCCCCAAACGTTATATTACGATAAAAGATGTTTGTTCTCCCATCGTGATTATACCTCTAACCTTTTCGAAAGGATTAAAAGAGTTTGCACGACGATATAAACCCACTAAATAATATAAGGATGGAAAGGGTTGGTGCCGTGCTCGTGACAACCGCCACCCCGATAGGTATCCTCGGTGGGTGGCGGTCCCGGCAACGACGAGCTCTCGCGAGCGCGCTATTACTTCCGGCCTCTTGAGTCGCGATGTACTTTTGCAAGTTTCGTTCTCCCCCATCGCCCCCTCAACTCTTCTCCAGGCCCTGTTGGGAAAACTAGCCCGCGAAGCGCGAGGCATCGTGGCGGTACCTCACTGCTGCTCTCTTTTCTTCAGGAAGAGCTTCGCGAGGAGTGTGAGACGCCACCGCCAGAGGCAGCGTTATCGTGGTATGAGTTGCGCCACCTCCCACGCGCCAAAGCACCAAGGCACCCAAGAGAGACCCTTCTTAAATCCCCTTTCCTTTCTCGCTATATGTAGAGCTGACTTGGCTTGCTTGACTGTGCCGTGGAGCTTCACGGTTAAGCTCCGTTTACGCCGCAAAGTTTCCCTTCCGATTAGCTCGCGCGCTTGCCGAACCGTCGACGTGCTCTCTGTGGCTCTTCTCTCTCTCTCTCTCTCTCTCTCTCTCTCTTTCTCTGTATGTACGCGTACTACATACATATACTGTAACTCTTCCTTCACTTCGCCTATACATAAATATATAAAGCACTCTTCTAGCTTCTCTGTTTCGAAAACAAGTATATACCACAGACAAAACTTCCCTACGAGTAAAGCTTACGTTTACACCGAGGCAAAATTAGTTTTCGACGTTTCAAACACGGGAATAAGCAGTGTTTGTGTCTTGTGATCGAGTCATTTAGCCTGATAAACATAGAATTGAAATTGCACGATGTATAATATTATCATTAGGAAATTAAGACAACTGCGAGATCAAGGAAATCCGGAATTTACGGACAAATCGCTGGTATCGTACAAAATTATTTGAGCAAATGTGCCAAGACAAGTTTTCGTTATAATCGTGTTATCTCGCGGGAACGACAGTTCTCCAAGTTTGTAATCGTTGGGCGAGTAAGAGAGAACATTCGGATAATATGCTTCTGCGAGGTACCAAATGAGATTGTTTTTTCGTTGATGAGAGAGGCTTTATCGTAGAACTTGAAAGGTTGGGATTTCTTTTCTGATAAGAGAATATTAAGTATTAAAAAAAAAATAAAAAATGTGATTTTTATATGTCAGACAGTCGGACCGAATGTTAAAGATGAAAAAAATCGCTGTTTCCGAATTTAAAAGATTGGACTTAAAAACTTGATAATATGTACTGTAATGTAGTTCTACTTAGAATTCATTCGCAATGATTGAGATCCGTAAAATAGGTGAAAATATTTTTGCACGATAGACTTTTCGTTTTGTTCGTTATAAGCGATTTTCCCTGGTGAATTCTCGAATTGCCACTTGCCGGCATATACGCTACACTGGATTAAACGAGCGAGAATAAGAGGGTATATGAGTCCAGAGACTCGGCATCAGTGGATAGACAGAGGAGTGAAGGAGGTTTTCGTACAGAGGAGGTGCGAGAGCGCGCTAATATCTCGAGCAAACTCCGGGGGCCCGATGCACGGTTGGTTAAACCGGGCAAACATTGACTGACGGTACCCATCTTCCGCAAGAGCCTTCCGTGTCAGTTTAGGCACGCTCTCGCGGTGTGGGCATCCACCGGTGGCTACACTAATTCGCTGTACTCGTGCACTTCGCCGTATCTTCACGGACAAACGCGTTATATTATTAACGATTGTTTACATAAAAATGAAATAACATTTTTCAAAATATAGAGACATTTAATAAATTGCACATGTAATTTTGTGGGAATGTAGTTGGATAAAAAGAACTTAACTTTGAGATATTGCAATTAATGTAGACAGGTGGACGACGTTAAAATTTCTTTTTTCTCAGATAACTCCTTCACCGACGATAAAATATACCCAGGCGCGATATACGTTTGCTGTCGCAAGGTTCGCGATTGAAATAATCGATCGATTCGTCTGGTCACGACGATTTGTTACGCCGGACACGCACTCAACCACGAGCGTCAATTATTAGGTTGCCTATTACACGTACGACTTGCCCAATCTTTGCATCCATGTATATCGGCTCTCTCCCTCCGTACCGCGCAGATTATAACATTAAGATATTTTGGAAAGATTATCAAACGATCGAAAGCGATATCCATATTCCAATGACTCACGGAGTTCAGCGAGAGAAACTAAATGAACGAAAATGAAGTTATTTCATTAACTTAATGATGTATTAACCATTTTCGTTAATGAATTAATGAATCAATTGGTTAATCAATTTACGAGAAAGCAAACTGAAGAAAATCGAATGTATTGAAGAAAGAAAAACGTCATCATTATTCTTGTACGTTCCTCGTTAATTTCGTTATTACAATCACGCGTGCAATTAAGAATTTTAAGATCAATAGGAAGATTAAAAAAGGCTGTTTAAAAGATCGAGCAAATATCATGCTAGATGCGAGTAGATGTTATTTTTCGACCGCAAACCAGTAGTTTTACCTTCATCAATCGGTCGTCCATGTAAATTTCAAGAAACAAAGCCGAGAGGAACCCGAGATTGCGAAAGGGGGAGGTTTGCGGTTTTTCGTCAATGAAACAACAAAATGGTACAAACTAGATATCGATCGGATTCGTGCGGGTATATAGGGTTAACGAAGAGGAAAAGGGATGAGAGAGTCGGTAGATTTTTGGTATGAAAAAGTGAGACGGAAATTCGGTAGGGTTATCACGGTATTCCCAAAGGATTCCCGATTGCAAACGAATACGTGACCGCGATGGATGATGATCGTTTGGCGGTGGTGGTGTTGATCGTTGAAAGGGCCCTTTGGCAAAATTGCGGGTACTTCGCGAGACCTTATACAGGAAACATATAGTGGAACGGCACGAGCTTTTTTTTTTTCCCCCTTCATAGACGATTAATCCAGTTTACACGCAGACGCTGGCTAGTCCGAAGAGAAAAAGAGAGTGCACCCAAGGGGGTATATACTGTATAGAGTCGTCGCGCGGGGGGGTCGCCTTCGTAAGCCGAGAATCCGCACAACCGTTCCCGCCCGCTTAAATATATTCAATTACCGTGATACTCGAACCTGCTCCATGACTCGCGCCTGTGGCGTTTTCACCACTACTGTAATCTATATATATAATTATCTAATTTTCTATAATTATATATCGCGTCGACGCGGTATTGACCGGGGTAAATACACCAGGACGATTTTAATTTCTTTTGAGGACGAAACAGTGCCAACTTGTATTGAATCTTTCGGAATCCCAACGTTTCCATAAATTTATAATCATTGCCTCGTACGATTAAAACTTAAATTAAGGACATTCTTCTATTTATAGGCAAAATGGAGCAAAAAAAGGGTTTTCGATACTTAAAAATAGTTCTCACAAGCCTGTTGCCTCCGGGATACTATTAATGACAATCATCGACAATCGACGAGTGACACGAAAATTGACGATTCATCGTTTACGCTTTGGCATGGCAATTTTCTTTTTCCAGTGTGGGATAAGAATGACAAGCGAAGAATGAAGATGACACGATGATGACGACTGTGGGACGGGGTTTCGATTCGAAGTTTCAGCTTGAGGTTGACACACGACGATGGGGATTCACAGAGAGTGCGAAAGAGAACGAGAGAAATGAGTGAGATATTGGGGTTGAAAGGGAGAGACAGAGGGAGGAGAGTTAAGCCGGGCGAGTGGGGCAGGCTGCAGACACAGAGGAACACTGCAGGAGCAGTAGCAAGCAGCGGTGGAGGCATCTATATATACATCTATGCTGTAGAGGGCACTGGCATATATGTCTATATATATATATATATATATATATATATATATATATATATATATATATATATATATATTATAGCATGGCAAAAGCGAAAGCAGAAGGGAGACAGGCATCTCGCCCTTCTTTTGTCCCTGGGCTCTGCCCGATATTGAAATGGAGTCGTTTGAGTGTGAATAATTTGCTTTGCTGGCGAGCCGGAGCAACCCCCTGCCCCACCACCTCGTCGTTCCGTTCGATCTTCCATCCCGCTCTCGTTTCTGGTCTCTTCGACAGCCCCTAACGTCGAGCCAGCCACCGGAGGTCCACGACTATTTTCCCGCTTCTATCGCATATATAGCTCCAAAATATTAAAAAAAAAAAACTGTTTACGACGATGTTTTTCTTTTTCGCTTCGCAAACGCTTTATAGATTATCGTCAAGATACTGGCTAGTATATATATAGAACGTAATAAACGAAATCCGTATCAAAATGTGAAGTATGTCCTGTAATCCCAGGATCCTTGTTGCGATGATTTTCACCAATAGCCTCCGGTCATACATGGGTTATTCCGCAAGATGTTGAGGGGGGAAATAGGGTTAGACGGTTCAAAAAAACGATTTTCTTTTAATTTCATAAATTGTTCGTAAAACTATTGAAAAATGTGTTCCCAAAATTTTAAATGAAAATTCCGACTCGTTCTATTGTTATAAGCCATTAAAGTGAGTAGCTCTCCTTCAGGCCCCGAGCGCGCCACGTGTATAACCGAGCGTTCACTATTTTTTCAAACGCGTTTTTCTGAAAACGACTTTTTTTTATCTTGCGTACACGCTAGTTTGAAAAGTTTTCAACCAATCGTTTTGAAAATTGGCAGTTACTTTCTTCATAGTATTGCGCTCTATATGAACCTAAAATCGGAATATTATCATAATTTAAACAATTTTTTTTTTGCAAATAATGTTGTAAAAAGTGGCAAAAAATCATGCTTTTTTGATTTGACCCCTGTAAAAAATTCAATTTTCTATTTTTCTTATAGCATTTAGGTTTATATAGAAGAGAGACGTATAATGAAAGTAAGTTCCAACCTCGTTTGATTTCAGATGAAAATTGCGCCTTCCAGAATGTACGCAAACAGCTGAGTCTGATTGTGACCTGCAATATGGGGTCGCTAATATCCCCGGTGTTTTTCAAGAAAATTCTTCAAAAATTTTACAGTATATACTTAAATATATGTATAAAATATTCTCAAAGTTTCAATAAATTATATTCATTTTTTATACTATAAAAAAATTCATGAAAATCATTGAGAAAACGCTGTCCTAACCCTATTTCCCCCCTTAAATGACCGAGGGACTTTCTGGGATTAATTCACGAGCTACGAAAAATTGTAATTTCGAAGAAAAAGTAATTGTAAAAGTGTAATTTCAATCTTGAAAACTTCCAAAATATCTTCAGCTAAAAAAACGTCGTACTTGACGCGAAATTCGTCATGTACTCCTAAACATTTCATTGTCTCGAGGATTAAAGAATCGCAACGAACTGCCGAGCGGCTCGTCCTCGACTATACGAGAATCACGCGTCTCTCTAGGATGCTGGTCAGATTGAGTACACGGTGAATTTATTAGCACGAACCTCCTCCTCTCCTTCCCATTCTCCTAGATCGACCAAGGTTTTGCGGCACGCTAACGCGAAGGATGCGACTCTTCGCGCCTGTTCGTGAACTGAATCCGAAATTTTCATTACATATAACTATACTTGTATGTTGTCGTCAATACCAAGTATTATTTATCTGTGTGTGCGTAATAATACGAGCGCGATATACGAGAAAAACCTGCACACAATCGTAGATATATACAATAGTAGATTTAGTATTCGGCGATCGGTTCGCCCCGAGCTGTTCGACCAAAACGTACGTGGCTATGACACACCGTGAGCTTAAAATAACAACTCTCGTTCCTCCGTACGATATTGCCCGGTACGAGATTTATACGTTTCGATGCGGTAATCATACGTGCATCCCATTCATACGTGAGGACGTTCCAACAGGTAATGAGCAACGTGTTTTATTAATTGGCTGCTATAACCGTGTTTTATACTTGATTTTTAGACCGATGAAATTTCAATTGGGAAAAATAGGATTAAAAATGCGGTAACCGATGCGCTGAATTGAGAAGTAAACAAAATGGCCGCTATAAGGTTTCTCTTCGAGGCAATAGCCCGAGTGGACAGAAAATGCTGGAGGAGTTCCTCCGGATTCCTCAATTTGCATACTGTATTGACTACAATATTTATGAAGTTAGAGTAACTCTAACCAAATTACCTTTTATTTTGAATAATCCACTCACTTTTATTCAACAAATTTCATTTCCTATTAGTTAATAGAAAATGAAATTTGTTGAAGAAAAATGAGTTTCCTATTAATTAATCTATATAAATAAAAAAAATGTAAATGTTCGTTTGTTCAAAATCTTGAATCTCCGAAAGTTGTTCACCGATTGCTTTGAAATTTGGACACAACGTTGCATTCGAATACGCGCGTGTTTTCCATTTAAGGGGGAAAATAGGGTTAGACGGTTCAAAAAATCGATTTTTTTTAAATTTCATAAATTGTTAGTAAAACTATTGAAAAATATGTTCTCAAAATTTTAAATGAAAATTCCGACTCGTTCTATTGTTATAAGCCATTAAAGGAGGAAATAGGGTTAGGACAGCGTTTTCTCAATGATTTTCATGAATTTCTTTATAGTATAAAAAATGAATATAATTTATTGAAACTTTGAGAATATTTTATACATATATTTAAGTATATACTATAAAATTTGTATACATATATTTAAATATATACTATAAAATATTAGCGACCCCATATTGCTTGTTTTTCTTGGTACTATTTTTTCAAACGCGTTTTAATGAAAACGACTTTTTTTGAACTTGCGTACACGCTAGTTTGAAAAGTTTTCAACCAATCGTTTTGAAAATTGCCAGTTACTTTCTTCATAGTATTGCGCTCTATATGAACCTAAAATCGGAATATTATCATTATATAAAATAATTTTTTTTTTGCAAATAAAGTTGTAAATATGGTAAAAAGCCATGCTTTTTTGTTTTGACCCCTGTAAAGAATTCATTTTTCTATTTTTTTTGATAGCATTTAGGTTCATATAGAAGAGAGACATATAATAAAAGTAAATTCCAACCTCGTTTAATTTAAGATGACAATTGCGGCTTCCAGAATGTACGCAAAATGCTGAGTCTGATTGTGACCTGCAATACGGGGTCGCTAATATTTTATAGTATATACTTAAATATATGTATAAAAATTTTATAGTATATACGTAAATATACGTATAAAATATTCTCAAAGGTTCAATACATTATATTCATTTTTTATACTATAAAAAAATTCATGAAAATCATTGAGAAAACGCTGTCCTAACCCTATTTCCTCCCTTACCCAGACTGAGCCACAGTAACGCGGGGCCGGGTACAGCTAGTAGGAAATGAAATTTCTTGAAGAAGAATGAGTGGATGATTCAAAATGATAGGATATTTGGTTCGACCGACAGTTACTCTAACTTTATAAAAATTGTAATCAATACAATATTTTCGAACACTAAGAGGGAAAACTTTTCGTTTTATTCCGACAACAAATTCAGTAAAGGTCTACCAAACTGTGTTGTCGTAAAATACGAAAGAAATAAAGAAACCAGTTTCGATTACGATAATTTTTGTCATTCAAGTTCGTCGGATAACTCGTGTTTCTATTCTTGGCTCTCGCGAAAGTCGACGAACGAGGGAATTCGCGCAAAAATAACGTCATCGTCAGAAGAACGATTGGAGGGTCGTCTATGAGGCTCGTCGATTCGATGAGCCAACCGATTTATACGCGACATCGCGTTATTCATCATTGTTTTATAAGAGGGTCAATGTCAACAGGGCGAGGAGATGGGAGGGACGCGACACGGGGGAGGGAGATCGAAACGTGAATTCAGGACGTGCTGAATGACACGGAGGTGGTGTTGCTATCGATGGTAAACGAGAGTTGACCAACAAACTTTCGTATATAAGGAACCGCCGCTGAGCAGTCGGATATCAGTCACTCGACTTCTTCTCAACCATACAGATCAAACTCTCACGATAAACATGAAGGTACATTTCACACGAAAGAACATTATTGTGATATTATTAGTTTTGGTGTTACTTTGCGGAACGAAAAATTTGCGATATTAATAGTTCGTCGTTGATTAATTCTTGAACCTTTTTATTAAAGTTTGTCATTTGAAAAAAAAAAATTAAAACGGAACTCTCGGATTAAAAATGTCTCATTACGAAAAATTCTTTCTTATTAGCACACAAAACAAATTGTTGGTACTAATAAATTAATTCTCGAGCCCTTTAAAAATGTGCAATCATTTTACGTTTACATATCAAAGATTGCCAACGAACAACGTTGTCATTGGAAAATATTTCGAACTAACGTGTATGCCATTGGAGTGTTTGCTAAATTGTCACCAAGTTCAATAATTAATTATTCTCGATCGATAAATAAATTTATTGAATTTCGAGTCTTTGGTAAAAAATAAATCCGCCTGTCAATTAGTGAGTAAATTTTTCTAGTCCAACGAACACCCCCAGAAATTGATATAACGAAACTAATGCTTATTATATTTCCTTAATGACGATTAACGCAGGTACTCGCGAGTCTCTCAATACTCGTCGCTTTGACTCTGGCGGAACCGCCGGGTTATCGTCAGTCGTTCGATGCCGCGAGTGACAGTGGTTACTACTACTTTGCGCGTCATCAGCCGAAAGACATATCGGCGATAACGGTTGAGGCTGCCGCTCCTTATCCTCCATCAGGTTGGAGGCCGGACGGTCCTGCCTTTGATCCCGTGCAAAAGCAGCAAGAGCCGTCGCTCGCCTCTTCTCAACAACAGTACGGACCACCGGCAGCTCCGCAACAGAAGTACGGTGCACCGGCGGCTCCGCAACAGAAGTACGGAGCACCGGCGGCTCCGCAACAAAAGTACGGAGCACCGACGGCTCCGGAACAACAGTACGGAGCACCGGAGGATTTACCTCAGGAAGAGTACCAAGTACCAACGGCGCCGCAGCAACAGTTTAGAGGACAGGCCGCGCCTCAACGACAGTACGGTGCACCGGCGGCTCAGAGACAACAGTACAGAGCACCGGCGGCTCAACAACAACGGTACGAAGTACCAGCGGCTCAGAGACAACAGTACGCAGCGCCGGCGGTTCAACAACAACGGTACGAAGTACCAGCGGCTCAGCAACAACAGTACGGTGCACCAGCGGCTCCGGAACAACAGTACGGTGCTCCGGCAATACAACAGCAACAGTACGGTGCACCAACACAAAAAGATTCAACCACAACTGAGGAAGCAACATCAACGGAATACGACGAGTCAACGACACTTCGCGGAGACATCGAATCACAGGTACATAGTATTTCTGCAAACCCCCATATAACTCGCCAAGTTTTACTGTTCTTTTTTTTTCAATCCGCCACTTTTTCATCAGTCAAAATTCATTTGATAAAGTCGAATTATAATATGTCGTTCTTAAAGACAAAGGAGCGCGCATAAAATAAAGCATCAATTCTTGTCACATATATTGGGTAACGTAGATTCGATTTGGGTAACATTTTTCTATGCCAATGAATGAAAATCGAAGTGTTGCACTGGCAACGAAAAGAACCATTGTGTTAATCGCTATCTCTTTCGCATTTTTCAATATCTCTATGTCTCTGTCTTCTCATGCTTACTTCGCTGTAAATGGTGTTCCCGTTACACGTCGCTACGATCCTTGGAATTTAAATGGTCGGGTCAATTCGTCTCTTTGCCTTCTATCCTCGCTCGTTTGGTATTCCACGACGTTGTTCACTTTCGATCACGGTGTTGCGGGCAATTGTCAAAGCGGCGCGTGTCCCGTAGATATATCACTTGGCCTGGGCGATCGTCGAATTCGTTTTGGCCTCGGGATTTTGGTCGGATTTTTGGTGTATATATATAGATGGGTCATGTAAAGTGAGAGGACTTTAACCAAGCTTTGAATTGGATCAAGTGTTTTGTAAAGTTGAAATTGAAAATTGAGACTAAACGTTTCTCGGGCTGCATTTATAAATTTTCTTCATGGAAACCATTGTCCGGGAATTAAACGTCTTCCAATAATTTCAGGTAAAGATCATCCTACTTTATGTATATGTCGTATATATTTGCCTTTTCATCTGTTTCAAGGCTGAATCCGTCGACTCCGTAAACGAGTTGGACGATTTGGGTGAGGTCGACGGTGAGCAAAGAGAGGAGGGCGAATATTTCGTAGCCCTTCCCGACGGTCGTCTTCAGCGTGTTCGGTCAATGAGCCGAAAGGATCTCGCTACGATGAAATATTTTGCGAAAATCAGTGCCGAAAACGTCGAGCCACTTAGAGGTCCGATCTACGCTTATTCGCCATTACAAAAACTCGAATTCGCACCGGCTGTACTTCAGCCAAACGTTGCCATCAGTTCCTACGACGCAGCGCCACAAAAATTGTCTCAGGTTCAACAGCCACAGCGTCAGCCATTGGCCGCCATTGCACCGGTCAACACTCCCTATTCCGGTTACAATTCCAACTATCAATTACCCTCCAATGACCAAAGATTCTTCATCACGATCTAAAGAACAATCTATGACATTTATACGTATTATAAAAATACTTCGTTGCGAGCTACGTGAAGTTAATGCATTGACTCTTGTAAATATTGAATGTAACAAAAATTGACATTCTTATTCGATGTAAAGAATCAGAGAAATATTAAAAATTATATAAATCAGTTGAAATGAAAACAAAACAGAGTGTATATTAGGTCAAATAAAATGACTATTTTTTTTTCCCTCGATACAATGAATAATGTATTGTTTGGCATCTCAAAAAAACCCTCTGCAAGTATTAGCCCTTCATATTGAAATTATGAGGTCCCTCATCGCGAATTTTCTTTTCCCATTTAAATAACATGGAAACATTTTTTTTTTAACTTTGGAATTTTATTAGACTTAAACCGTTGATGTTAGGAGAGTCTTTAAGCACATTTTTGTAGAACATTTGATGCTCTACAAAAAAGCTCTCTTGTGTCTAATCGATAAAAGTAACCGTACAAAAAATTATCGGTGATAATTAGCTCTGGATTCTACTTATCTCGTTTATTAGTACATAAATTTCAAATTTTAAAAAATTTTAGTTATCAATATGAATAAATATACTACTAATATATACTACTAATATACTAATATATACTACTAATATCTATATACTAATAGCATTAAATGTTCTACAAAAATGTGCCGAAAAACTCTTCTGAGATCAACGGTTTAAGTCTATTGAAATTCCAAAGTTAAAAAAAAAAATGTTCCATGTTATTTTAAAGGGAAATGAAAATTCGCGATGAGGGACCTCTTAATTTAAATATGAAGGGCTCATACTTGCAGAGGGTTTTTTTGAGATGCCAAACAATACATTTTTCATTATATCGAGGAAAAAAAAAAAATTAGTCATTTTATTTGACCCACCCTAGTGTATATCCTAAATTATTTTCGAACGATATTGAAACGTTTAAATTCAAATCGAGCGAATAATTACTCGTAATTATAATCGTAATATAATTTACTTAAAAATTTATATATATCAAAATTACATTATTGAACAAAAATCGATGGAAACGAAAATCACTTGCATTACAAATTCTCGCTATGGAAGCCGAAAAAAATGAATCAATCAATCTCGATAAATTCGAATCCAAATCGAATCGATATTGATTGAAATCATTCGCATATAACAATATAATCAGAATCTCGAAATTTTCATAACATATTCGATAAATTTAATCTGCTTTCGAATATAAAAGCTGCGAACGTGCGGAACAAACGCGAGAGATTTGAAACTTCGGCACGCAATATATATAGATGCATCCCGGAGGAGTACTGGTATTTTAGAAAAGCTCAATGACGACGACGACGACTCGGGGGTATGGACGAGAGATTTTCGCGCTACCCGTCGGCACGCAGCACACTCCGCTTTACCGCAAAATTCCAGAAATTTAATATCGCTCTCACCACCCGGTGCGAGAGCTAGAGCACGACCGCGCCAACGTTTCATAAGTTCACTCTTGCACAGAGCGAGAGGAAGAGAGGAAGTGTGTGTATGTGTGAGAGAGAGAGAACAAGAAAATTCATCGGATCTCCGTCGGATGCTGTTGGTCCGCAAAATCCGAGCCATACGCCCCATGACGTTCCATCAAACCCCTCGACTTTGAACCAATCTCTCTCTACGTGCCTATATACCACCCCCCAAGCACTGCGTACAAAATTTCCTTTTTTTTTCCCTCCCCGGTTTCGATGGGAACGCACCATCGCGTCCGAGAATATTATCGCTCGTGTAAAAAAAGGAGGGTTGCAAGAAGAAAAAAGTGTATGCCGTATTTCTTGAAAACTGCACGTTTCGAACCGAATGAACTTTCGAAGTAATATATATATTTCTTTCTTCGCTCTAATCCTTCGAGTTACACGGGAATAATAGGTTCATTCCGTTGCCTCTCGTCATAATCGAGGTTTCGCTATACTCTTAATTCTCTTCGAGAATCTCTCTGGAACTTTTGTTCGCTGTGGCTGTCTATATAGAATCGAGCACCAATTAGTTATAACTTTATAGGGAGCGGCGTGAAGACGATGATGAGAGCAAGAAGGAAACCGACAAAGAGGCTTACGATCTATATATACTCGTATATACAACGTGATCGAACCTATTAATTCGAAGAAACTGACCATTTCCCCTGTCAGCTAACAAACCGCAGAAGAATGTTCTCCCTCTAGACGCGAAACTCTCTCTTTCTCTCTCTCACCCCACAGATATGCATGTATACAAAGACTCGAGTTCCTCGTTGATCGCTCGGCAACGCAACTTCCGAGTCTTCGTACGAGCATTACAGGAGCGCAACTTGGTACTCCTTAACTCGGAAGCGAGGAAACTTTCTTTACGAAAACAAAGTTTCTTCTATCCAGCATCCCCCACGGTGAATTGCTATCCATGCTTCAGATACTGCAGACATATAAGCATACCAGTTTTATCATTATATACCTATACTTTTGCGTTCTTGCTTCTTTGTAAAGAAGGCATTGTTTTCGTAAGAATTTGTTTATTTTCTCGCGATATTCATCGCTTCAAATAGTCCGGAAAAGCACACTTCGGAAAAACATGTTCGATTGTATGTACTCGTGGTGGTGGTGATACGTGACGAAAGGGTGTACAAAGAAATTATTCATTCACAAATCGAAATTGTGTGATAAACGAAATTTGTTGACAAAAATTGAGCAGCCACTCGCCATGAAATCATAATAATGCAAATGGGTATAGATAAATGTGACAAATGTATGATCTGTTAGAGTGTACAGTTTGAGCATCGGGACTTGGCGATTTTGCCGAAGAGAGACGAACGTTTCACGCTTCAGCATTGGCTGAGCCAACATCACTGAAGCGAACGAAGCACAGCAGCCGGTGCACAGGGAAACCCCACTCGCACCAGCCCTTTTCTCTCTCTCTCTCCTCTCCTCGCTTTCCTTCGACCCTCTTTCCCTCGGGATATTAATTTTTCCGGAAGTTACCTCTCAGCGCGAACGCTTCGACGGAGCGCCAGCAGGCCTCGGGACCCGTCGTATAGGACTCTGGCAAGAGTAAAAAGGACGAGAAAAAAAAACGAGAGAGAAAAAATATGGGGAATGAAAAGAAGAAAAAAAAAAAAAAACGGACGATCCCTCGGAGCTTCGCTATTTTTCGCGTCGATTTAATTTTAGGAAAATCTCCGATAAACTGGTCGGATCTCCGGGATTTTGGTGGGACGAGAAGCGACGATCATGGGTTAGCACAGAAGCGACTTCCGTATCAGCGAGATTAAAAGCGTCGAATCTTTTTCCGTCCGTCGATGTCCCCTTTTTTTTTATTTCTTTTTTTTTTAAAACCACTTCTCCAATCCCGCAGACTCATTTCGTCGCTTTTTTTTTACGCTCACGTCGACGAGTTTTGTTTCAATTTGATGCCTCTTTTTTAACTTTTAACGAAGAGCAACGGGCAACTAATTTAATGGCGATCAGCTCTGATATGTATTCCGCCCTATGTTCACGTTTCGTTGTATTATTTCTTGCTTGAAACGAGGCTCGATTCCATGTCGCGGTGTGAAAACAACGTGCATTGAAACTCTATATCGTTTTTCCCGTGCTTTTTCGCTTCTTTCATATCTCTCGATCGTTCGGCCAACGCTTTTTTTTAAGTTTCTCATCTTCGTGACTATATAATTAATTCCCTACAGCAACGTGTACATCCGGAATTATGAATTTGTAAGTGCGTTCTCGCGAGCGTATTAGCCGCGAATGCGCCAGAACAAAGGAGACAAGCAGAAAAACAATAAGCGTACATTTGACGTGTATCTTTTTGAAAAAATAAATAAATTAAATATTCCACGTCCGTAATCTTGCCCCTTTAATCTAATAAAAATGCTTCTGTACATCCGTAAAATCGTAAATTATGGAAATTGCATTAATCGCACATAAAATGTGTTCTCGTCCTTCTGGCGATCACAATTTCGACGCGATATTCCAAATATCATTCTATTTATCGAGAAAAAAATGTGCGAAAAATAATGAGTGCACGAACTTCTTTTTGAAATATCAGTACGAAAATGCGAGAGAAGTTTGAAAAGATAAATATGATATAATAAGAAATATAACCACACAACTGGTTTATCTTTGTAAAATTTTCTTTTTTTTTCTTCTCTGTTTCGGATGAATATTGAAGTTTGTGCGAACGACGAAGATTCGAGGTCGAGGAAAATGCGACATCTGGCAAAACGAGGTGCGGAGAGATGAGAGCGAAATTGCAGAAACAGAGGGACGTAGATATACAGGAGTAAGGGTTCCACGATCCAGTGAGTCCGGGAGTCAATCTCGGACGGAGTCATCCGGAGTCGAGTATGTATATACTACATGTGTACTATATAGCGCGAAGGTCTGACTTTAGCAAGGGTTGCTTCCCACACTCCGTCGTCAGTTTACGAACACACCGGGCGTCTCGTTGTATTCTCCTCGTTCCCTCATTCCTTTCGTGCGTTTTCTCTCATTCTCCATCTTCCCCGTCTCCTCCTCCTTCTCCTTAGCCCCCCCGCAGAGATCTCCTGTTGTTTTCCCATCGTTTTGTTTCCGTATATATAACAACGGCCGAGCCGGGGACCGAGATTAAGAAAAATACGCGGGCGCGCGCGTTCCCCGCGGTGCCTTCAATTCTCCGGTGTTTGTGGGAACCTGGGAATTTAACGCTCACGTAAACTCTCTCTCTCTCTCTCTCTCGGATTGTATCGTGGCCAAAAGACTCTCTGCTTGTCGTCGATTTGTCGTGAATTCAAGTTCAGGAATTAATTCCATTGTGTATCCTTTCTACAGTTATGAATTTTCTTTATCACAAACCTCGTTTTTTTTTATTCTACCGAAGAGAACAGTTTTTTTTAAGGGAAATAGGGTTAGACGGTTCAAAAAATCGATTTGTTTTTATTTCATAAATTGTTAGTAAAACTATTGAAAAATATGTTCCCAAAATTTTTAATGAAAATTCCGACTCGTTCTATTGTTATAAGCCATTAAAGTGAGTAGCTCTCCTTCAGGCCCCGAGCACGCCACGTGTTTCAAACGCGTTTTTCTGAGAACGACTTTTTTTTAACTTGCGTACACGCTAGTTCGAAAAGATTTCAACCAATCGTTTTGAAAATTGGCAGTTAATTTCTTCATGGTATTGCGCTCTATATGAACCTAAATCGGAATATTATCATTATTTAAAATAATTTTGTTTTTGCAAATAAAGTTGTAAAAAAATGGCAAAAAATCATGCTTTTTTGTTTTGACCCCTGTAAAAAATTCAATTTTCTATTTTTTTGATAGCATTTAGGTTCGTATAGAAGAGAGACATATAATAAAAGTAAATTCCAACCTCGTTTGATTTCAGATGAAAATTGCGGCTTCCAGAATGTACGTAAAATGCTGAGTCTTTTTTATTTTATAGTATATACTTAATTTTTATAGTATATAGTATATAGTATAAACCAATTTTATAGTACATACTTAAATATATGTATAAAATATTCTCAAAGTTTCAATAAATGATATTCATTTTTTATACTATAATAGAATTCACGAAAATCATTGAGAAAACGCTGTCCTAACCCTATTTCCCCCCTTAATTAAATAAATGTAAATTACATATTATTGTGGGACATTGTTTAATTCAGAGCTTTGGTAACTCTTACGTGACCTCTGGAATTATTACGTAAATTCAATTAATACATTACACTGGAAATTTGGGAAAAACATTTATTTGTAGAAATGACCGAAGCAAAAAAATATTATAAATAAAAATTGGAGTATGTGTAATTGAAATTTTTCTCTATTGAACAACGAGGGAATTTTGTTCTTTCCGGCAAACATTGCACCCTGGCTTTATATAAAGTAGATATAATTGAGGACCACCCGCCGTTTTCGTCCTTGTCAGCTCGATCCTAGTGTGTATTACACCGAATTCTTTTGCTCTCTCTCGTTCTCTCTCATTTCTTTTTTCTCACAATTCTCTCGCACTCTTCCGACGTACGTGGTACCTGCTTAGCGCACCGTTGCCTTTTGTCATGTACTACGGGGGAGGTCTCTCCCGGGAGCTCATACATGGCAGTCACCCACCTTTATATCTTTAGATATGACGCCGACGAGAACCGACATACATATCTGGCAAGGGTGGAGAGGGATGTACTAGAGGACTAACATGAGGAAGACTACGTCACAGAGCGCATGTCAATAACGCGAGCTGTGCGCTCTCTGTTCGTAAGCAAAGAGCTCCTTCCACCCTCTCCACGAGCGACACAATAAGGGCGGTATAACCCGCGAAATATGAGGCTCTCGAGGATATGTACGAGATCTCACATACGCAGTACCTCTCTCTCTCTTTCTCTAGTTTTTTCTCTCTGCATGTATACCGCTACTCTCTTTTATTTTTCTCTCCTTGTCGTCGCGCACTGTGGCTTTGTCCATGCACGAGAGTTCACTATGACTTCCGATTTTTCATCGTCTCTCTTAGCCATCCGCCTGTTTCATAATGCACACACATAGAGTCGGTCTCCGTTGACATCGAGATTTTAATAAAATCTGAAATTTATAATATCACAAGCCTAAGAATTCTTGGTATTCATTCATATGAACATTTCTATCTATGTTTCCCTTTGTGCTCCCGTTGGCGATGTACAAACAATTCGTGATCACAAATTAATACGTACGAATTGAGAAGCGATGGAAAAAATTGTTGATCTCGATAAGTCAGGATTTACTAAACAAATCGTTCGCTTTCTCCCCTTTTCTTTCTTCGACTATTTGCCCATCACACGAACCGAAAGAGAAACTGTGAAAGAGGGAGAGAAGTGAAAGACATTTTTGAGGGGATTGTTCTTCTCGTTGGCCCTTATTTTTGGGATCGAGGCGAGTATGATCGGTGAAGAAAAGCGAGGGTGAGATATTTGGCAAAAGACGAAGTGAGAGCACGACATGAGGATATATGCGAGGGCGCTATCATCACGTCGAATCCTTCCGGTCGTTCGACCGGAGAAAGGAGACTGTTTTGAGGGGTGCAAAAGCTATTAGGAAAACGAAATGACCAACGGCTCCAGAACATTATCATATTATTAGAATATCAAGTGGAGACTACGTGTGGGAGGCGTAATTTTCGTAACTATTCTGTTTCTTTCATACAACTGCACGATCTTTATTTTTTTATTTTTTATATTTTTTTATATTAATAATACGAAACGCCGATATGAAGTTATGAAAAATTGAGTATCGTGGGTGTATTATCGGGCGATTTAAGTAGCTTTAAAAAAATTCAATCCCATCTTCTCGCACAATTGATAACAATGGAGCTGAATGAAACGCACAATACACGATGTAGAAATATATATATTACTAAACAAGCGATATCGTGGCGGGGGCGGGAACGTAAACGAAAGCTGCCGTCAGAGCTCTCGATCGTATTCGCGTGTTAGGAGGAGATTCCACTTTAGAGAATCGGAGCGAGAGAGAGAGAGCACATAGCGAAGCAAAATATCGCGAGCAAAGCGGATTATGAGGATTGGATCCCAATGGATTTACCGATAAATACCACTCTCGGCATACAAGTTCACCCCCGTCAATGATGCTTAAGTGTAATATATATCTATATAAATATACATTACATAAATACATATACATATATAGTGTGCACTACTGGAAGAGGGTTGCATCGACGAGAAAACGCGGACGACGAAGATATAATAGCGAAGCTCTTCAGCCTATATGGCATAAGTAGATATAGAGATATCGGGCAAAGATAACAAAAAGCTTCTTTCTCAGCTGAAAAATGTTCAACTTCTCAGTGAATTAATACGACAGCTGAGAAGGTCTTTCAAACCAGCAGAATCTTCTCACACTTCCATTATTATTGAATATCAACGTTTGTTCTAAATTTTTCTTTCCATTTCGACATCTATCGTTACTTTGTTTTATCGTTTTTTTAATCGTTTATTATATTCTTCGTTCACAAAACATAAAGGAATGGTCAAAGAACGATGAAAATTCCCGAATGTTTCGATACGATTGTCATTATTCCACTTGTCCTTCAATTACCATCTATCTGAAAATAAATTTTTATTTCTTTTCTCGCCATAAATATTGCACATAAACCACGCAACTATTGCATCTATCACGTTAATTGAAAATGAATCCTATGCAATTGTTGTTCAAGCCCACTGGTATAATTTTCTATGCCTATATGGCATAAGTAGATATAGAGATATCGGGCAGAGATAACAAAAAAGCTTCTTTCTCAGCTGAAAAATGTTCAACTTCTCAGTGAATTAATACGACAGCTGAGAAAGTCTTTCAAACCAGCAGAATATTCCCACACTTCCATTATTATTGAACGTTTGTTCTACATTTTTTTTTCCATTTCGACATCTATCGTTACTTTGGTTTATCGTTTTTTCAATCGTTTATCATATTCTTCGTTCACAAAACATAAAGGAATGATCAAAGAACGATGAAAATTCCCGAATGTTTCGATACGATTGTCATTATTCCACTTGTCCTTCAATTACCATCTATCTGAAAATAAATTTTTATTTCTTTTCTCGCCATAAATATTGCACATAAACCACGCAACTATTGCATCTATCACGTTAATTGAAAATGAATCCTATGCAATTGTTGTTCAAGCCCACTGGTATAATTTTCTATGCTTATATGGCATAAGTAGATATAGAGATATCGGGCAGAGATAACAAAAAAGCTTCTTTCTCAGCTGAAAAATGTTCAACTTCTCAGTGAATTAATACGACAGCTGAGAAAGTCTTTCAAACCAGCAGAATTTTCCCACACTTCCATTATTATTGAACGTTTGTTCTACATTTTTTTTTCCATTTCGACATCTATCGTTACTTTGGTTTATCGTTTTTTCAATCGTTTATCATATTCTTCGTTCACAAAACATAAAGGAATGATCAAAGAACGATGAAAATTCCCGAATGTTTCGATACGATTGTCATTATTCCACTTGTCCTCCAATTACCATCTATCTGAACATTAATGTTTATTTCTTTTCCCGCCGTAAATATTGCACATAAACCATCTATCACGTTAATTGAAAATGAATCCTATGCAATTGTTGTTCAAGCCCACTGGTATAATTTTTTATCGTCATCGCCTCTTCGCCGCGACTTTTTAATCTCGCGTTGGTCACCTTGTAACGTTTGATTTTTATCCGTTCGTTTCTTGATGTTGTTAACGCGCGATCGTGTTTGTACGGTCGATATAATAAAATATGCACCAAGGAACAAAGAAATCGTTAAGGGTGGGAAGGAGGTTGAGATAATATATACAATATCGGTGGGGAAGGGAGTGACTTCTACCAGCTGTTACGATAAACTGGTGACTGGTAGTGCGGGAAATACAGACTGACTCGGATCTTTCGAGCATGTACATACGATATATATATAAAATATATGTATGCAGTTTGGTTAGACCATGTCTGTCGACGAGATAACGTCGCAATGACGATCATGATGATGATGATGATGATGATGATAGTGGGGATATGGTGGTTCGCTCGTAGTACGCTCTCGTTGTTGGCAGGGAAGGGAAAACGAACGGTAACTCGATACTAGCTGGGAGGTCAGCTTGTAGATTGACGAACGCGATAAATCGGACCTGGGTTGACACGCGACGAAAGACGCGATGCGACAACTCACTGACCTGCGAATCCAATGCATAGCTTCTCTCCTTTCCCGGTATAACTTTTAGCTAGCTCGGGATATATATATAAAGTATATATACCCGACGCATACGACAGAACATTGCATATCCCGCGGACGAGAGTGCGAGGAAGATAAAGTAAAATAGTAATTTTTTTTTTTTACTCCACTTCGTAAATAATACGTTTACACGTAGGATGGATGTCCGTTGCGTATAGATATTCCTAAGTGTCTATACACAAAGCAAATACGCCTGTGGCATTTCACTCTTGCGGCTCTTTGTATAGTATTTCCATCCTATATTTACGGATAAATCGATTTATGAACGATTCACCGCAAGCTTCTTTTCTTCACTCATTATTACGTAATGGATCCCGATATTGCGTAAAAGAACGAAGAGCTATTGCTCGGTTAGTTATATACGTATATGTATAAATTAACGTCCGATACACGTGGATCAATGTCAACGAGATTTCTCTCTCTTATATATCTCAAGAACGCCAATGGAGTATCTTCGGGGTTTCTCCATTATCTTCGTTTCTCGTTGCGAATGAACGTCTCTCGTCAGTGGAGCTTTTCATTTCTTTCGTTTTACGGGACACAGGAATTTCGAGAACGAACAGTCTCGCGACAGAGTTTTCATAGAAATATCATCGATACATGCATCGAAGTCGAAAAATCCTTGACACCATTCCGCACGTGTCAGTTTTCTCTGTTTTCTTTTTTTTTTAACTGCTTGTTACTTCTCTGCTTCGTGCACTCTCTCACGTTTCCTCGTACACCTTTTGACATCTTGGTCCTTTTATTTCTCTTCCTTTGGAGACCTCCCACTGTATCGACGCACAACAGCAGAGAAATGCACGGAGATAACGATAGAGGGAGAGATGGCGATAGGGAAATAGAGATAAAAGAGGATATAACGGCAGGGCCGGAGCATTGTCACGATCGATGATCATAAAAGGTTTCGCATCGCGGGGAAGCTTTTATACACGCACCCGGGGATACGTATATATGGCCACGGATGTGATAGAGAAACGCAACGAGTAAAGGGCAAAAGGCTAAGAGGAGCGGGATAAAAAAAAAATATAACAGAAGAAGAGGAACGAAAGAAAGAAAAGATTCAGCGCTGGAGATAAAGAGGTCGAGTATAATGGGAGGGTTGCTTCTGGTGCACCCTGTTCCCCGAGCAACGAACGCTCGCCAAACCCACAGAGAGCGTCTCACTGCCAAAGAACGACATTACATTGTTTTATCTTGACGTATATATATTTTAGTCAGAGATCAACGAGTTTATGAAAGTCATCCTGTGTCGAAGAGAATGGCGAATGAAATTATGTAATGACGAGCGTCAAGTTAGGCTGAGCTAAGATCGAATATTTCGGATTTCGTAAGTACATTTAACGGCCAAATAATCGAATCAATGAGAAATATTCATGACGAGCTGAGCCCCGCGGTTTCACTCGAGTTAAATTTCCGTCCTTCCATTCAACGCGCCACCGCCGCTTCTTAGGGTCATATCATAAAGTTATAAGGCTTAAAGCCTTTTCGAATAAACGGGCTATCTAATGGAAAAAGAATTTTCCAAATCGGATTAGTATTTTCTGAGATTAGCGCGTTCGAACAAACTTACAAACATACAAACTCTCCAGCTTTATTACAGTAGTAAGATAATGTATCAAATTCGGTGTTACCATAATCTTTTTGACGTTTCTGTATAAACTTTATTTAACTGTACACGGGAACATTTTTTTTAAATCAATTTTACTATCTCAATGGTAATCGCATGGACATTGCTTTTTTTGAGTGATTTTTCACAATAATTGGAGTAAGATTTTTCAGTCGCAGCTGTGAAAGTAATACTTACCTCTAATTTGTCAATTTGACTTGAATTGTGTTGAAAATAATTTTTAAAAAAGCATTGTTCATATATGTTTATCGAAGTAACGGTCATTTTCCATATATGGTGTCATATCTGACCAAAAAAAAAAACGCAAGATTTAATGTTGGATATTGTCGATTTACCATATAACGTCAAATTTTTAAGTACGAAATTTTAGTTTCGAGAGCGCGATATATTTTGCGCTTATACATATATTGTTTCTTCGAGGAGAGCCAGGCAATGATTATTAACAATTCTCCGTTTAAAGAGAAACATGTCCAATTTTCAGTGATATCGTCTTATCGTGGTTCCCGGTTATTGTTACGAGGAGCAATGTCGTATGTCACATATGGACGTTGCATGTCAGCCATTATAAAAGTTCCTAGAAACGCCGATTCACATCGGCATTCGCAGGCTCTTTTTTCCATTCCTTTTTTGTTTTTTATACACCGAGGCTCACCCGTGCGAGGCCTCAGAGGTGAACAAACAATGGACGGATACGCGAGCGTTCCCTAACCCCTTCGTTTCGCGTTTTTTCTCGATCACAAAACGCGGAGACAGCGACGAGAGCCTATACTACTACAGCCATTACATTTTCGTGTGTATATAGTCGACGTTTTTCTATGTACGTCGCGTAATCCACGCTGTATGTACGAGTGCAGTCGTTCATTCTCTTCTTGCTTTTTTTTGTCTTCTGTTTTTTTTTTAACGTCACGAGTCCTCCTCCAGCGCAAATTCTCCGCCTCCTCATGGAATTCTTTAACGGATGGAAAGCTCCTAAGCAACATCGTCGTGAGGGAGTCGTGTCCTCTCGCGTAACGCGGACAATGCGCGACGGAAATCCATTGTCGATGTCACCAGACAACAACCCCCGCCCCCCACCCTGCGAGAAACAGCGGCAGTAGAAAAGGAGTATATCCCATCGTCTTCCATCGACTCGCACGACACGCGTGTGGTAAAAAAGGTAGAAGAAGAAATGTATCAACAAATTTCTCTCGGTACCACAAACACTGGGACACGTGATCTTTTTCATCTCTTTTTGCTGTTCGAAAACACTACTTTCTTGTTGCGGTGAAGTATTTTGAATTCTACGTTATTCTGCATGTTATTCTACGATAATAAAATATTATTGACAAGTTATTTTATAAATTAGTCTCGATTTTAATTCTTGGGAAATTAAAGACGCTATACTTGTGAAATTGTGCAGTAAATGCCACTGCAACTTTGGGAGCGAGCATATATTCAAAATCCACGGTGCTCTCTTAATTTTCGTTGGTGACTGACATTTGGGGGTACCAAATGTCGTTGAATCTATAACATTTGAACGAGACTGCATACTCGAAATATCTTCAAATGGATACAAATTCCCCAAACGGCAATAAACAACAAATAAATGATTAAAAAAAAACGTAAAAAAGGACTCAAAACGAAGAACAAGGGAAATTGTGTGCGTGTGTATGTTTTATTTGTACGCGTGTGCGGACGGTGAATCGCGCGTACCGCGCGATGATTGCGACGTAATCTGCTTTGCTTTGCTTCTTTGGGGGAGGATCGGCGGGTTGTACGCTCGATTCCGGAGGGATTCGGTATCACGGGCGCCATACAGTGAGAGAAAGAGAGAGAGACGGATATAGAGCGTGAAAGAGAGAGAGATAGCCCGGGGCATCCTTGCTCTTCTCGTCGACCCTATCGTTTCGTCGGCAATTCGCTAGGGGTTGAGAAAGAGGGAGAGAGAGAGAGAGAGCGAGATAGAGATGCGAAACTGACTGTGCTGTTTGGTAGACTATATTCGAAGTGGAAAAGAGATGGATTCGGTCGACCCTCGCGAGCAGCTCAACCCCTCACGGTATAGAGGTTATCCTATAAACGGCGCCACCCCCGCGGATAATCCGGCCCCCGGGGCCCGCGTGCGGTTGAGCGGTTGCAACAGTTACCATATTTGATTGTGCCCCATTCCTCCTTACGATCTCGTTCTTCTGCCTAGAGTCTATGCCCCTCGAAAACACGTTATATTTTTACCCACATATAGTATATATCTATACGTTCGTGTAAATTGTTATTTTGTTATTATCGTAAACTAACGATTGACCATCCTCCAGATTGTGAATTCTTAATCCCCGCTCAATTTTTCACGGGATTCATCAATTTTTCATCTTAAAATTATTCCAAATTCCCGAAATTCCACAGGAGTAATGTTTTATTTTTCTCCTGTTACCACTTCACGCTGTTTCCTGGCTGTCCTTACTGCGCCCCTATTTGACACGAACGCGATCAAGGGGGTGGCTGAGTGTGATATCGATGTGTATTTTCCATCGATGCTATAGCCGACGTGAAAAATACGCGTACATACACAAGTGTATATAAAAAAAAAAAAAAAAAAACTCCCTCTCGCGCGCCGCGCGCCCGCCGGCACGTTGAAAAATCCTAGCAAAGAAATTCGCGTCCGTTTGATCCGTGCCGCCAAAGGGCTGGTATAAACTCTATACGTACGCTGTACGTATATATATAATATCCACAAAAAATCCGAGCTAAACAACGAAGAGAACGGGACCGCGTCGAAATATTGTAACAGAGGCAAAACGCGAAAAGAGAGAAAATTGTAGTGAGAGGAAAAACAAAAATTGTTGAAGCGTATGACGCTTAGGGAAAGAGCGAAAAAAAAAAGCGAGAGAGATGTAGTTGGATCGTGGCGAGGGTGTGCCGGAGTTTCGATTGCAACGGGACGCAGCGTTAGTTTCCAACTAAACCGGCTTCGTGTACATATATATGTGTATATACTTATATATATATTGGACCAGCCAACGACCGCGTTACAATTATTATTCCCGTGTGTTACTTTACGGTACAAACGAAAAGCCGCGAGTGCGGTTACGAGAATTGTACGTCTCTGCGATATTTATGTAATATCAGTGTGATCGACCGCTGGCAAACAAAAGAACGTAAACCGCACAGATTTAACACGTATGAACGACGCGAGTTACGCCTTTTTTTCAGCGAAGCGTTGAATATACATGGGTTGTGCGTGTGTGTGAGCACAATTTGTTCCTCTGTTTCTGGTGATGACTGTGGATGCATGCACACGCGTGCGGCAAACCGCGGGACCACCGCCGCGGAATTACATTGATATTAGTATCGTTTCGGGTACCGCGGATTAATTAATTAAAACGCGAATGTGGGTATGGTCTCTTCTGTCGGGCCGTTTGCAAGCCCGAGGCTCTCTCTTCCTCTTTCTCTCTCATATACCCATCATCCGTTATCTCTCTCGTACGTTAACCCTTTCCTTTCTGTTTATATGCATAACCTCGCTGAGAGCCTCGTGCAGGGGAGGCCAGAAATTCCGTTTGGCCGTAAGCTTGTATCGAGCATATACGCGTACGCATTTACATACACACATCCGTATATATGTATATACATATATGGGTAAAAACAAACGTTATGTTCTCTCCTGGGATTCTCGCACGCAATGGCCATTGCGAGTGCGGTCGGTTGGTCGGTTTTGCGGTTTCCAGTCGCTAGACTCGCGACTGGGTTGTTGCGGATATGGGACGCGTGTTTGTCGGTTCGGACGTACGTTTCACAAAACGGGATAAAAATATGATACTATATTGGAAAAAAAAAAAAAAAAAACAGACGGGTCGCGTTTATAGTGATGGGAAAAAAATGCTGATTCAGGGAATCGTCGATTTGCCAATTCAAATTCGTACAAATCCGACCATCAAAATGTACGCTCGTATATACGTTATATAATAGATCTTTTTTTTTTTCTATCGATACTTACCCTTCTTTGCGTGCAGTATCTCCGCAGGATCGGGAGCCAATGCCGTGCAATGACTCGGACTGAGACTCGGTTGTAACGAGGGAAAGGGGCTCCCCGCTCCGGAAGGATACCTGCGTGAAAAGAAAAAAAAAAAGAACATTCGTGAAAAATACTTTGACGAGGAGATAGTATGAGGATACAGTATAGGATTGTCTGTATTTCGTTTTACGGATTAAGCGATGGAAGTTTTGGGACTAGTGACATTGAGGGAGGAAAAAAAGAGACTGAAGAAATTGTCCGGTTGAGTGATTTTTTTTAATTTTTTTTTTTTTAAATCTTACCAAGGATTTGGTCTTGGCCAACCGGTCGTTTGACCGTTCAGTAGCCTGAGCTTGTCGTAGACACTCTCGGCGGGACTACCCGCTCCAACGCCAACGCCACCGACTCCCTGCTGCTGTTGCTGCTGTTGATGCTGCTGATGCTGCTGTCGTTGCTCCTTTTGAGCTGCTAAATTTCTCAGAACCCTGTTTATCGACGATACCTGAAACAATCGACAAACAACAAAATATAAATGAGACGTTTCGCGGACGAGGATTATCGAGTTTTGTACAAATTCCGTAGAGACATTCGATATAATGCCCGGGTAAATCTTTTCTTCGTAAGTACTTGATGAGTTTTGTGGCCGGGCTTAAGTATCAGCATAATTGGAATAAACGATGTTTTTCTTTTAAAAATATTTCTCTTGATTCTCTTGTTTCAATAGCATCACTGATAAAGTATATTTCAATGATATCAAATCGCAACGAGGCTCGAATTGAAAGTAATTTCGACGAGAGAGAAAAACATCGTCCCTCTTGAACGTGATCCTTCGGAAATTTGAAGAAAAAAAAAGAAGAAAACAAACAAGACCAATGCACATTTTGCTGCATCTCCGAGGAATAACTCGCGTCTACGACGAGTACGATGATAAATAATATTGTGGATGACTTTAGTGAGATTGCGAAGAGTGCACGAATCATTCGTATATAGTTCGATGATTCGTAATTCGTGGATGGCATGTATCGAGATTTATTTTATATTACGACAGGGGTTGGCGAACGGGTTAAGTCGCAGAGGGAAATTACGAACACATTTGCGATAACGGTGAGAGTGTAACTACCGTTATACCGAGGGGAAGAGAAGGAGAGCCTCTCACCCGATGAGACGAGACGAACGAAAACGTGGAGAGAGAGCGAGAGAGAGTTAGCCCGGGTAATTAAAACGATGCGCGCCGCGGCGCACCGGTACCTCGTGTTCAGCACCAACGGGTAGTTAATTACCTCCGTCTTCAATTATTTCCGTCTCGCGCGCCACTCCGAGGGGACTTTGGCGCGAGCACGGCGCGCTATACCATCCGATCGGTGTAACGCGAAGAGGGTTTGGGTCACACAGGGGGGGGCTTCGTTGAAGAGAGAACTGGGTTCTCCTGCACACGTAGAATATCCGATATCCAGAAGAGTACGTACACTACATATATATTATATATAGATTTATATTACATGCTTGAATCCCTTATCACCCGCGAGTTTACCGTCTCGCACTCCTTGAGCACATGAATTTATTAATATCCATGCTCGCACAGAGATTGATCGAGAGTAGAGAGATAACACGAGTGATCCAGAAGTCTCCATCGTCTACATACATACGCTGTTTAATCAATGGATACATTGCCACAGTGCAATTCGTTACGCCATGAGAAAATAAAAGTATGCTTCGATGAAGCGAATTATCCGTGTACACGTTACGGATCTTTTTCGTTTCATTTACTCGAATTATGCAGAGAAAAAAATGGTCAGTCATACGTCACTTGTGAAACAATTTTAATAGTTACATCGAGACGAATAAACTGTAAAAATTCATGGCATAAAATCATTGAAATGACAATGGAGCCTGAAAGATATTTTTTTTTCATTTGTCAGTTGTTGACATTGCGAGAAAGTCCCTTCATAATTTACAAACTGAAATATGCCGGGGGTGGTTTTTTTTGTTGTTATTGAAGTTCCAACAGCGAAAAGCCATGTTCTCGGTTTAGAAACTTTTGGTAATAACATTGAGACTTTGGATTCGAAAAAAATTCTTACAAATGTTAGACATAACATAAGATGTTTTTCCAAAAATGTAGTGTATCCTGAGAAGTTAGTTAACAATGTTATTCGATAATCCCTCGCGTAAATGGAGTGGAGTACAGAGAAATATGAAGGATAGGGCGAAGGGGGTGGAATGCCGAAAGATTTTCAACATTTCGTGAAATCGTCTGGCGGAATCCGCTCACCTGCTCACTGTAAGTATTTGATTTATTGTGGTAGAGGGTATATTATAGCTTTATATATAGTGTACGCACAGACGCTCGGATTACACACAGTGCGATGGGATTGGCCGTGGGAGATCTCGTTCCCTCGAGCGAAAGTCGGACTCGCGGTGGATCCGCCAACATATCGCCGTCGTCGGCCGTCGTGTCAGGGGGCCCGCGACGTTGAAACGGTCTGACGTCTCGGACCCCCGTCGGGTAGCCACCCTCGAGGTTCGCAGCCTCGCCCTTCGGCATCTCTTCGAGAGCTACCGACTATATCGACGAATCCGCAACGAAATGAATTATTAATAAAAAAAAAAAGATTGCCAGTGTTTGTTTTTCAGATAAAATTTTTTTTTTTAAATTCTTTCACGTTGTAATAATATTTTTTAAAGATTTTTTCGCGAATATTGCGAGAAAAATGTAATAAACTTTACCCACGGAAGCTGAATAATTTTATACTTCAAGTTTCCTTTAGCTTTGTGCAACGACACTGCGAAAAGTTTTCACAACAATTTTTAACTCGATTTTCACGAAACCAATAAATTATAATGTCTACAATAAGATAGATTAAGGTAGTAGTCTGGTAACTTAAGCCGATTTTCATGTCTTTTTTGGTGGGCGTTTTTTTGTAGGAAAATAAAAATGAATCGTTTTGGATATTTAGGATGTTTTTGTTTACATATTAAAGATACAAAAAAAAAATTTTGTTGAAAAAATGTAATAGTTTATTGTTATTATTATTATTGATCGAAGTTGGTACCTCCAAAAAAAAGCGCGATTTTCATGTCTTTTTTTAACGGGCGTTTTTTTGTAGGAAAATAAAAATGAATCGTTTTGGATATTTAGGATGTTTTTATTTACATATTAAAGATACAAAAAAAAATTTGTTTGAAAAATTTAATAGTTTATTATTATTATTATTATTATTGATCGAAGTTGGCACCTCGAAAAAAAAGCGCGTGGGTGGCCCCGGTGATTTTTGAAAACTTTTTGGAAAAAAGTTTTTTTTCTCCAAAATCCGCCATTTTGTTATTTATCCACGAAATTTAACTTCAGTAGTTCCGACCAGAATGACATGTCTATAGATTAAGAATTATTAAGAATTTTTTATTTCAGATAACATCAAGAGCGGACTTTGGAAAAAAGTTTTTTTATCCAAAGTCCGCCATTTTGTTATTTATCCATGAAATTTAACTTCAGTAGTTCCGACCAGAATGACATGTCTATAGATTAAGAATTATCAAGAATTTTTGATTTCAGATGACATCAAGAGCCAAAATCACCGGGGGCCACCCACGCGCTTTTTTTTTCGAGGTGCCAACTTCGATCAATAATAATAATAATAATAAACAATTAAATTTTTTCAAAATTTTTTTTTTTTAAATCTTTAATATGTAAATAAAAACATCCTAAATATCCAAAACGATTCATTTTTATTTTGCTACAAAAAAACGCCCCTCCAAAAAAGACATGAAAATCGGCTTAAGTTACCAGACTACTACCTTAAATAAATTCGTGATTATATTGAATAATCGTCGACGTGATTGCGTGAGTGAATAAAATATTCTGATTGATATGCAATTGAGAATTATGACTGGCGGTACCTTGTGTCATTGACGCAAAACAAATATTAAAAGTGTGAGCTCCGGAAACGCTAGAAGTGAGCTTAGAGTTCGTGAGGTACTGTATACACACACATTTAGTATTAGCCGTCTATATACGTTGTGTACTGTACGTGGCAAGTGGCCTGACATCGCACAATAAAAAGCGATCGAGTCACCTCGAGCGATTCATTGTGAATCGATTCTCCTCGATGTATTATGGTCGTCTCGTAACGACAATGATCGTGGGGCTATAGTCGAGGTGGTTTTGCCGTGTGACACATGTCGTTTTCTGACTATACATACATACATTTATGTATAGACAGAAAACGAGCATTTCACCGTGCTATATGACTTCATATATATACACGGTACCGATAATGCCATACATAGTTCTTGCGGCTTAACGAAAAACGAGCGAAACAGTTGGACACTCGATGTCAGGATCAAATGTCGTTTGACTGGCATTTACGAAGTCCTCGTCGCTTCTCTCTCTCTCTCTCTCTCTCTCTCTCTTTCTTTCTTTCGGGTGATCGGTATTGTCGTACGATCGGGCGCGGGCCTTCTCCCGCACTCGTAAAATTCTTTCTCTCTTGCTTTCTCCAAGCCAACCTCTCACGCTTTATATATACCTGTGTGACGCCAGGTATTTTCTTTCTATTGTGGTCGAGGAGGGGTAGGGGATCTCCAACAAGCATTGACGATCTCGTTCCTCCACGCAAACATATACCGCGACGGGATCAACGAGTTACGAAAGAAATCCGGAGAGACGAACGACTTCTCTAGTTTTTGTTTATTTTTTATTTTCATTTTTTTCATTATACCTACTTTCCGCCCCGAGCAATTCGATACTGACGTGTTATGGATGGAGAAAAAAAAAACTCTTTTATATATCTCTCGATCGATTGTAAAAATATTTTTTGATCCTGAGAACACACGAGTGGAACGGCTGACTTTTACTTGTCTATTATAACATGGCAACGTGAATTCGAACGCTTCACCCGAAGATAATAGAGCAAAATGGACGTTATAAAATATTCGAAGCTCGTAGTGGAGCACGCGTCGAGGCTTAAAGGGATTTTCGTCCCGACGTATGCACTACGAAATTAGCGATATAACATGGTGATTTCTCTCTTGAATTTTCTCCCTACTACATTTTACGTGAAATTGATCGTAATTTAATTTTCAATAAGAACAAAGTTGAAGAAAAAGCACGGTAATTAATGGAATCCTTTTTGAGCATAAAAAAAATCATTAATTTCAGAGTAAACTCAGATTGACGAGCTCTTGAAGAACTTGTATCGTGTTTTTTTTTTTTTGTAAGCCTGTCGGATCGATGATACATATTAGCATTGAGCCTGAAGTGCGAAACGTCGTTCGTTACATCGGGCAGGGGGATGATGACGGGGATGGCTGTTTTTTTTTTACGAAGAGGGTGGTATAATAAATATATATATATATATATACAGTATCCGGATAGAGACGTCATAATATTGCCCATCCGCGACGCCTCTGTAATAGCGCGTGTCTCTCTGTATCCTGAAATCCGGATCATTGTGTGCGTTATTACGTATACACCGTATACATAATATGTATGTGGATAGAAAGTCTGTATAGAACGAGAAGGGTGAGCCGGTCCTATGTGTTGAATCGGATAAAGGGGGAAGTTCCGAGAGTCGCGCGAAGAGCGGAAGAACCATACGAGGGTGTGTGTATAACTCCTCTGTATCTCTCTCTCTCTCGTCCTCTCGCTCTGTATAGCCCACTTCCGTTTGCTCGGTTGGGAGGGGAAAACTCGGATAAATCTTCGTACTGCGAGATACCGCGTAAGCCGATATGGCATTGTTGTTATTTTTTTTCTTCTATTACGAAAAAGAATATCCCAAAGTGTCCCGTGTTGTACGACACGAGACTATACTCTTCCAATAGTACATACATACAACGATATCGCACAGATTCACCGTAGTCGAAATTCTGCGATAATCTTTTGTTTTTTAAATTGTTCACGATTCTCCGTGAGATATTACTCGTAAATATTTGAACAACTTTTAATTAGCTTATTAATTAGCTAGTTATTGTAGTTCGCATCATCGAACAACGAAAGAAAAGTGAAAAGACCACTTGTGCCATTTTCATATTGGATTTTTCAACTTTCGATAAAAATTCGTTGTGATAATTAATCAATGGAAAATTTCCCAGTGGATGAAGACGTAAAACGTGATGAAAAACGATAAACAAAAATGTTTGTACACGTTTTACAGAAAGCTAAAAATATCGAAAATTCAAATGACCGCATATGTAATGTTTAAGGGTCTTTCGATCCCTTAAAATAAAGAAAGACGGTGAACCATTAATTTTAGATTAATGATAAGAGTGCGTATCGGCAAACACATTTGGAATGACAAGGAGCCAACTGGAATGTACAAACTCAAACTCCCTGAAACTGTTTTCTTGTAGAAATACAAAAATGCGTGAACTTTAAATTTCATTTCCGCTATAAAACAGCATAATTTTCATTCCGATCGATTCGTAAGTTTTCAATGTAGGTTGCAAGAAGTATATGTTCAAGGGTGTTTCGACCCCTTAAAATATTTTTTTTTTTTTCATTATCTGGTGGGTATTTCATTCCTTTGCATAAGAAACATTTTAATTTTTGTTTCATCAAAATCAATGCACTGCTTATATGTGAAACTACAAAATCGCCCCTTGACCTGTGCAACTTTAGGGGCTGGTTTCACCCCTTGAAACCGTTTTTCCGCCGAGAAAAAAAATACGTGTCGCTTAGTTTTTAATGCTCTATAACATACATGAGTTTCAACAAAATCGGAGGGGGACACCTCGGGTACTTTCCTTGTTAGTAGTTCAATGAAACGAATGGCATTTTTAAAGTTCAGGCACGAAAAGAATGAGGAAAGATTGGACGGCTACTTTTGTCGGGTAGCAAATCAGCGCGATTTTAGAGCATCAATTTATTTTTTTATCAGAAGGCAAAACAAGTTAGATTTTTTTTCTTTTAGTATTCTGTATCAATGTATTTTCTCATCGCGAATCGCACGTTAATACAAAAATTGAGAAAGAAACGTTATTGGAGCGGTTATGATCGATTAATTGGAATGACAATACTGTCGACGAAAGAAGAGGATTTGATCGCAGCTTGTAGAAAGTGTATTCATTGATACATAAAGATTTGGGGACGTGCACATATATATAATATGAGTATAAGAACGACACGTTCAGCATTTTAAATGAGAACGACGCGGGGGGTTCTGCTATGATATACGCAACTGACACGTGACTCTATCCCCATTCTCCGTGTTACCTTATACATATACTATATATTACTAAATACACCCGATCGAGATCCTCGGTTAACACTGCAACGCTGTAAACCTGTCATTATCGCACCCTTCGTGAGGCATTTCGGTGATTGACGAATCGAAATCTCATTGAAAGTAATGCTTTTTTCCGGTAAAAATCTGGGAGGATAGGCAATTAAGGTAGTAGTCTGGTAACTTAAGCCGATTTCCATGTCTTTTTTGAAGGACGTTATAATAATAATAATAATAATAATAATACGAATAATAATAATAATAAACTATTAAATTTTTTCAAACAAATTTTATTTTGTATCTTTAATATGTAAATAAAAACATCCTAAATATCCAAAACGATTCATTTTTATTTTCCTATAAAAATACGCCCTCCAAAAAAGACATGAAAATCGGCTTAAGTTACCAGACCACTACCTTAAACGAAAAAGTATTTTCAAAATAAAAATGTATGTTGAACAATAAATAATTATGGTACAATTTTACTAAATTTTATGTCATTCAAACATAAATCTAATTACAAATGTATTCAAGTTTCACTTCCCTTCAATAAAGCACCTACTTATGTTTTTAGTATTTTTTAGTACAATATTTGAGTAGTGAAAAATGTGTAAATATTTTATTAACCCGAGTTATAATCCTTAAAACTCTTTTATTTTCGTATTGCAACTATTTCATCGATATTGCGAAGAATCGAAAAATGATGAATATCGGTAAAAGGGGTCGAAGCTACAACGTTATTACCACTGATTTCGAACTTCAACCCTCCCACATAAACTTCCTGAGTCTACACCCTAAATTGAGGCATGAAAAATTATTGCAAGACGAGCGAAAACGTATAGTAAAAAAAAGAAAAAAAAGAGAGAGCAGAAAAAAAGCAATTTCTCGGCGATCATTCCCAATTACGATCGTAACGAATTCTAGTGCAAACTGCTTGGCGCTTTTGAGCCTTTTGCCACGGCGCGCGGATAGAGTGCCACGCGTCTGGGTTGCACTGGATGGGGTGGCGAGTTTAGCGTGCGCTACAAATCTCAACCCCTCATATATACGCCCGGGATGTATACATGTATATATGCAATGTTCCAGGAGCAATAGCAGTGCGTGTTATAAGCGTTATATAAAAAGAATCCGTGTCGCCCCACGTCGTGGGAAATGTTGGCGCTTCAGGCCGCAGGAGAGAGAGCGAAGAAAAAACAAAAAAAAAAAAAAAAAAAAATAACATCGTGACACGCGTGTGCCCCGTCGACTGACAGCTTCATCGTACGCTAACGCGTTTCAACTGTTACAACCTACTTAACTCGATCTGATAACGCACACTCTCGTTATCCTTCTCCTTCTTTTTTTTTTTTTTCATTATGATTTTTCAACCCCTTGAGCCGCACACACGTCCCTAAGGATCAATATACTGTCTTTAGTATCTATATATACGATTTATGTCGAGAGATTGGATCACACTCTAGTTTCAACGCCTCTCGCGTATATATAAATGAAATTTGAGTGTCAATTCAGTGACGACTTTGTTACAAATTTCCCAGCGACGTCTATATCGTTGTTTTTTTTTTGTTGAGAGGGTCGAAGTCACGATGAGAGTTAAGTGTGACTCTGTAAGTTGAGATTAAAAGACAGATTTTTTAAGCTTAGAATTAGAGTTCCCATTGACAGTTTGAATTTGAACAATCGTCGATGTGTTACCCATTGTTTAGTAAGCTTTTAAGTTCGGTGTAAATAGAAATGGAATGGGTGAAGATTTTCTTTGGTAGTCGCTTGTGCTTATAAAATTCGCGAATGTACGAATAAAAGCAATGAATAAATTATATAAACTATTAATCGCACGACAGAAAACGATCACAACAAATTTCAGTATTACGTAAATCATCGTTAAAGCTTGCATAAACTTTTAACCCTGTGATTATAAACAAACAAAGAAAATTCAGTAAAAAAATCCGACAAAAATATATAACATTACGAATTTCTGAGCGTACAGGAGTCAGATACTTCCGGTATATGTCTGTTCCCGGTATAACTAACGCTCGTCACGCTGGACTAGTCAGCAAAAGGACTCGTCAGGAAAAGAGTCTTTTTCTGTTTCTCTGTTCCTTTTACTATATAAATATAATACTAAACTAAAGCATTATACTTCTGTACACATAGAGGGTTTATATATACACGGCAAACTCATCGTTTGCCGTGGTTCGTGGAAGGTAAACGGGAGCTGTCGTTGTTGGTGTTCATCGTCGTCGTCGTCGTCGTCGTTGTCGGGGAAAGTCCCGAGATACAAATTACATTTAAATAGAAACTCGTGGAACGTGCGGCATTCGTAATTTGAGAGCCGAGAGAGAGAGAGAGAGGGACGAGTGCCGAGAAGATGCTGCGGCGTCGGGGTACATATATAGTCGAGAAGGGGTAGTTGAGAAACGCGTACCAACCGCACCCAAGGCACGAGAGACAGAAAGGGAGAGTAGAAAATGCCGCGATGCTTTGCGAGTCGGAGGATCACACGCGGGGTCGAAACTCGAGAGAAAGACAGAGAGATACAAAAGAGAAAGAAGAAGTGACGAAGATAGACAACGAAAGAGTAAGAGAGTCACGGGGAAGGAGAGGAAAAGATAGAAAATGAAAGGGAGAAAGATAAAGACAGAAATTCAAAGAGAGACAGAGAGTATGAATACTGGCTATGTTTAGGAATATCATCGTGTATACATGTAGGACGGTAGAGGAATCGCGGGGTAGTTTGTTGCGAGGGATGTTAGCGCGGGAGCTCCGGCAAGCCGAAAAAGAGATAGAGAGAGAGAGAGATAGAGATAGGAGCCTCTCTCAGTCGATGGCGAGCACGTATAATCACAGCTTTTAATCTGGTGTTTCTTCCTGACGGCGGAACGGCCACGAAGGGTGATTTTCGGCTCTGCGTATACTATAATCCTGTACAACTATATATCCTTCTACATACCGTGTAATGTATTATAGACATAGTGTATGTTAAGAAGAAAAGGGCTAGCCAGCGGGATACGAAGAGATAAACATGAGCGAGAGCGGAACCGGAGAGGGATGAAATGGTATATGAAGAGTAACGAGTGAGGGAGAGCGAAAGTACGAAAATTGAAGGAGAAAATGAAAAAGAGAGGATAGAAGAGGAATAGACCGAGGGCATCGCGGTATTTAGCAGAACTCCGCGGGGGGGGTTCCAACCGTAAAAAATAAAACGGGGGCGGAAAGAGAGGGAGAGAGAGAGAGAGAAAGAGTCGAGTGTACGAGAGAACGCCACGCGTCGGCCTTTATTGCCTCTTATATACGCCACGTCGAGAAGGAGAGTAAAAGCTGCTGGTGGATATGGTCTTTGCTACAGAGAGCAGCCGTATCAACCATTCCCCGCATGCCTCGATGATACACATATATATACTACATATATACTCTGACTATAGATATATATATATATGTTGTATACCATAGATGCGGGAATCCCCGTCGTGCAATTTTGCATTCTGGCTCTCTCGACGACGAGAGCTCTTTCACCAGTCACCGAGAAGGGTTAGACGCGCAAAAGAGTCCAGAGACACACGGTGTAGTTCGTCATTGGCGTGGACGAATAAAAAAAAAAACTACAGAAACCCGAAAGATCCTGAGAAACAACTACATATAGTCAAGGGTGAACGAGAAAAAAGAGATAAATATTCGATACGAAGGGAATTAAGGAAAGATATCTGCGAGAATGAAATCGGCGAATCATCAAAGAATGTACATTAACGCGGCACGAATAATGTTGATAGGGAAAAAAAGATTAAGCAGGCAAAAAAAGAGAGAGAGAGAGAAAAAGAGAGTGACCGTCGACTCGGGTAAACGATCGCTCGGTCGGATTCGCTCGAGCGAGAACGTCGCAAGTGAGTGCGAACGGATGGGAACTCGAGAGTCGAAACTAAAGGAGAAAATAAAAAAAACTGGCGAAGATAGAAGAAGAAAAAAAAAATTAAAAATATCGAAGAGAAAAGGAAGGGAAAAGTGAGATGAAATGAAGGAATCTCGACGAAGCGTTCTCCGAGCGTTCCGTTGGAATAAATATATATATATTTATCTTGTGGACGCCGTTCGATCGATCGAGGTCCTTGCGATCCTGGTCTAGAGAGGGAGAGAAAGACAGAGAGAGAGAGAGAGAGGAAAGTGACAAGGGAGAGAAGCTCCGCGATGGAACGAGCGCGAGAGATCGCGACGCGAAGATAGCCGTGCGGGCGTGCCTTGAGTTCGTTCTCCGACAGTGAAAACGACGGCGAGGGCGAGGAATGGAGAAAAAGGCCGAAGAAGGAAAAAAACGAATGAAAAAAAAAAGAGGAGGGCGAGGGAAAAAAAAATCTCGTCGTCGCGTTCGAATCCCTCTCTCGCGTCGTTGTTCGCTTCCAGAAACAATGCCGCCTCGTGAGGAGGACGCTCCGACGAGAGGGCACGAGACACACGTAAGACGATACGCCGTCATATTTCTCAGCGGCGCAAAAAAAAAAAAAAACACTTCTCGTCGATCTGTTCTACCCAGAAGAGGGCCATCATTGTATGTGTGCGCGAGAATCCCACCGTACGAGATCTTTCACGATATATCGATCAATAACTGTACACTTGTGTGAGTTTTATACACAAACATTATATATATATATACATATATATAGAGGCATAGTATATGCAGCTCGCTCCGCTGCTCATCGAATGAGACAACTGACCACGACTCTGGAATCCGCACGGGAACAGCCTCCACGTAATAAAGAGACAAAAGAAAAAACAAGAACGTTCCAAGAATTTTTCATGTAAGGAGAATTGAGGATTTACTGGTGATACGGGTTATGTACGAAATAAATAAATTTTGAAGAATTTTTCGTACAAAGTTTGATTTTTTCCTAGCGAACTACGGTAATTATGCTCTTTCGATTCGACGAATGTTTGGTCAGCCTAAAGGAAGATCAATGACCACGGGGGTAAATAATAATTTCGGTGAAATTGATACAACGTCACTTTGGTAAAATGAAATTTGTTACATTAAAAAATACGTTATAATGAATAGGCTCTGAGTTATGAAACATTAAGTTTCATAACTCAGAGCCTATTCTTTTTTTTCTCGATACATTTAAGATTTCTGGCATTTAAGATTTTGCTTAAACTACTGTGCGTAGGAAAGTTCGATTTTTTTCTAGCAAACTACGATAATTACATTTTTCCAATTCAACGGATGTTTAAGTTACCAGACTACTACCTTAAACTACTGTGCGTAGTAAAGTTTGATTTTTTTCTGGCAAACTACGATAGTTACATTTTTCCGATCCAACGAATGTTTAGTCAACCCAAAGGAAGATCAGTAACTGCGCGGATAAATAATAATTTCGGTAAAATTGATAAAACGTCACTTTGATAAAATGAAATTTGTTACATTGACCAATACATTATAATGAATCAATTTAATGCTTCATAACTCAGAGCCTATTCTTTTTTTTCTCGATACATTTAAGATTCCTGGCATCTAAGATTTTGCTTAAACTACTGTGCGTAATAAAGTTTGATTTTTTTCTAGCAAACTACGATAATTACATTTTTCCAATCCAACGAATGTTTAGTCAACCCAAAGGAAAATCAATAACTGCGCGGATAAATAATAATTTCGGTAAAATTGATAAAACGTCACTTTGGTAAAATGAAATTTATTACATTCAAAAATACGTTATAATCGATCAATTTAATGTTTCATAACTCATTCCCTATTATTTTATTTTTCGATAGACTTAAGGTTTCTGGCATCTAAAATTTTTCTTAAACTACTGTGCGTAGTAAAGTTTGATTTTTTTTTAGCAAACTACAATAATTACATTTTTCCGATCCAACGAATGTTTAGTCAACCCAAAGGAAGATCAATAACTGCGCGGATAAATAATAATTTCGGTAAAATTGATAAAACGTCACTTTGGTAAAATGAAATTTGATACATTCAAAAATACGTTATAATCGATCAATTTAATGTTTAATAACTCATTCCCTATTCTTTTATTTCTCGATACACTTAAGGTTTCTGGCATCTAAGATTTTGCTTAAACTACTGTGCGTAGTAAAGTTTGATTTTTTTCTAGCAAGCTACGATAATTATATTTTTCCGATCCAACGAATGTTTAGTCAAACCCGAGGAAGATCAATAACTGTGCGGATAAATAATAATTTCGGTACAAGTGATGAAACGTCACTTTGGTAAAATGAAATTTGTTACATTCAAAAGTACGTTATAATGGACCAATTTAATGTTTCATAACTCATTCCCTATTCTTTTATTTCTCCATAGACTTAAGGTTTACGGCATCTAAGATTTTGCTTAAACCACTGCGCGTTACAAATAAACAATCAGAGCAGAAGGAAAAATGTCTTTCCGCTCAATTGCATTAAGTATAACGATATTTACGTGAAGTAAAAAACTGTTATTTATCTTTTATTATGTTAAGTGCATGACCATTATAAGATCGACTTGCTTCTGGACTGACAGTAACATTTTTGTTTAGTTTCTTGTTCGCGACAGTCAGTTAATTATTTCAAGCAGAGTCCATTCGAAAAACTCGTGATACTAGTTCGTAATCTACGAGCGAAAGAAAAACGAAAAATAGTGTACGTTTCACACGTCCAATCTACACGGGAATTAATTCAACGACGTATTTATTCTTTTGGTCATAGGTTTTAGTGCCCCAACGCGTATTCCTTACAGCGAAGAATCGACCGGACGCTTGATCGCTGATTAAAAAGGATCCGCCAGCAGAGACCGGGAAACTGGATAGATATATAGAAAAGATGGGACACCGAGAGACGGAGGGAAGAACAAAAAAAAAAGACGAAGATATGTCGGAACGTTCTCGGAGTGCGAGTGTCTGTACCGTATCGCGTGGGGTGATTGTCCTGCCGATTTCTCGAGAAGTGTCGGATAAGATACGCTCGAGGGATATAGTAAGAAGAGCGAAAGTAACGAGAGGGAGTGCGCAGGGAGTGAGCTGAAAGAAATATAAGCACAAACGTTGGCAATTTAAGGACGAACCAACGTCAAAAATAGATTTTTCCTTTATACTCAGGAAACAGATATATTTGATCATTTCTTCAGTTACAGAAAAAAAAAACAACGCAAAAATTATATCATATTATGTAACGAGAAATAATCGAAACAAAAAGGATAGAGATTTTTCAATTTTTTTATGAAAATATTTGTCAATTTATGAATAAAGTGTTCGTTGGTGACACGATCGAGTAATCGGACGAATAATCAATTTTCCAATGACATACTGTAATGTCAATTACTAAATAATCAAAAAAAAGATTAAGTAACTTTGCGATTTAGCGTAGTCTATAATCGAGCAATGACAAATGACGATAGGAAAATAGATGGAAATATGCCAGTATTTCAATGTCTTCTTTTGTTAAGCACGTTTCACATTCCATTTACCGTGTAGGATGCGATTTACCGATGAGATGCCAAAGACTGTGTGTTCCAAGGGGCGAGAAAACGTTTGAGAGGGATGAGAGAAGGAAAAAAAGTAGCGGAGGTGGAGAAAGAAACGAGACTCGAGCTGCGGAGTCGAGAAAGAAGGAAAGGAAGAAGAAGAAGAAGAAGTAGTAGAAGACTGCTGCTGCCAGGGGTGGTATATTCTATGCTGTGAAAGTCGACAGTGCCGGTTCGGTGAGAAATACATAATGCAGTAGCCGGACGTCTCCGACACCCCCTAACTCACCCTCCGGTCGTTTCTAACCTCCCTCCCCCGCCTTATATACCGAGCAGCAACGAAGGAAAGTTGGGGGGAATATCGCGACGAGCTTGAACGAAGGAAGGACGCCACTAGCCAGTAACCAAAAGTATATGTATATGTACATATAAATATATATATACAGACGAAGCACGAGAACCCGGCGAACCGCGAGAGTAAGGACTACGATGGGGAAGGAGGGAGTGGGTTGCATTGATTTACGCGGGTAGAAACGGCAAAGGGTGTCGCAAGCTCACTTCTCTCGCTCCGTCCAACGTTAGATAAATCCACCAATAGAAAGAGATAGAAAGAAAGAGAGAGAGAGAGAGAGAGAGGGGAAAGAGAAAGAGAGAGATTGGCGAGGACATGGGGCCAACAATTCACTCGCCTTGGGTTTCTAAGCCCATCCATTACGTAGCCGGCATTGTTGCGGTTACTTTAGCACGTCTATCGAATTCACATGGCGGCACGGTGCCCAATGTTAAAAATAAATAAAATAAAATATCACTGAACTCTAAAGTAATAATTATCAAAATATTCGCAATCAACATGGTAATTGAATTTTTCTTATATTTGCCCCTAAACGAATTGTAGAATTTATCGTCAGGATCACAAATCTAATCATCAATGAATACAATTTAGTAGATAGAAAATTTTTTATGCTCGCGATATATTTTGCAATTATTCAATCTCAGCTACGAATTGGCAAAAGTAATGGTGAAAAGTCATCGTGAATAAATTGATTAGCTTCAAAAATGAAATGGTTGCAATAAACCCTGAACAATAATTAAAACTCATTGTCGTATATCGGTCCAACCATGAGTGAATTTGATCTAACGCCTTTAGCCTCATGATTTTTTGTATCTTCATCGGAGATAAGCGCGCGTATATATATAGACAAAAGATATGAAATGGTACAATAAAAGGGGGATCTTTGACAAGATATCTCTCGTTGACCTGAACCCCTCCCTACCTCTTTTACGGGGCGTGTCCTCTGTTATACACGTATATAACTTTTGCGCGAGATATCGCGTTGTAGATGGAGATTTTCCTCGTACAGCTTGTATATAACTAGAATATACACACGATTTACTAGATAATAGACACGAACGGCTCGGTTCTTGGCTGACCATTTACTTGGCTGTACGAATAAAGTGGATACGCGATAGCCGGAGAGACTATTAATTACCGTGGGACGTGGTTTTGGTACTACCATAGCCATATAGCCATAAAGCGGGGTTTGATTCTCTCGGCTATGCCCTTCCGGGTGACTTCGGAGTTTCCTCGCTATGTACGAGAGAGCAACACGGTCGGAAAGTTTCGCGACAGAGTGCCAACCAGCAGAGATACAGCAAATATTACATTTATCGGAAATTTCTACACGAGGCATTTCACGTCAAATTTCACTTTTACGTTACGTCCCACTCGTCCACTCGATTCGTCATTATTTTTTTACACCACGTATGTATCTCGAAAAATCATATTTTTCTCTGATCTTTATTAACTAATGATTAATATTTTAGAATTTTTTTTCGATTTTACGAAAGGGAATTTTCGTTATTTAAAAAAATCAAGATTTAATAACGATTACTGAAATAAGTTACCAATATGAAAATTAAAAAAAAAACTCTAAGATGCTGTGACGAATCTCAAAATTTCTAAGCTTCGTATCAGTGCGCTAGAAAAAAGCAAAACAGAATCGAACAACGTTCAACTCTATATTTATATATAGTTAAAAAAATGTTTATATTCCACACAGAATTTATGAAAATTTCTTCAAGTATATTAAATCGTCCTAGCGTGTGTTTGAAAGAAAAATGAGGATTAAAAATAATTTTTCAATGGAGGCTTTTACGTTCCGCCCCACTCCTCCACTTGATTCGTCATTATTTTTTTACACCATTTATGTATCTCGAAAAATCATATTTTTCTCTAATCGTTTTTAACTAATGATTAATATTTGAGAATTTTTTTTCGATTTTACGAAAAGGAATTTTCGTTATTAAAAAAGATCAAGATTCAATAACGATTACTGAAATAAGTTACCTATATGAAAATTAAAAAAAAACTCTAAAATCCTGTGACGAATATCAAAATTTCTAAGCTTCGTATCAGTGCACTAAACAAAAAGCAAAACAGAATCAAACAACGTTCAACTCTATATTTATATATAGTTAAAAAATGTTTATATTCCACACAGCATTTATAAAAATTTCTTCAAGTATTTTGAATCGTCCTAGCGTGTGTTTGAAAGAAAAATGAGGATTAAAAATAATTCTTCAATGGAGGTTAGTGTAAAAAAATTTAGAATAAAAAAGAGATCGCCTTTTAGAGAGTTGGGTTAATAAGATAAAATAAAAAAAAATCGTGGACGAAATCTCAGACTCGGTGCAGAGTCTGGACGTAAATCGAATTGACGTTGAATGTCTTGTACGTGTCTATATACCTGTATCGAGAGAAATGGAAACCGCGTGCTGGCGCGCGAGAGAGCGTGCGATGAGGGCGCACCAAGTGTAGAATCGACACGAAACCCAACGTCGCCCCGCGGATAGAGAAAGAGAGTGAAAGCAACCCCCTCGACGAGTGTGTGACCGCCCGTGTACCGGTCGGGGATGGCTGACTCGACAAATGTAATCTCGCACTAGACCAGTGGTTCTTCGAACATTAATGTTTTTTCGCCAGTTATATAGACAAACGAAAAATCATGAAAAATTCATTTTTCCTACCAACAGGTGGTTAAAATAATTTTCCTAAATAACAAATAGTACCTTCGGCTCGGTAAAATTATAGCTAGAAAAATGCGGAACATTAAACCGAGAGAAAAATAAGAAACGAATATTTAATTGTGGAAGGAACAAATGATATTGTTGAACCCACTGCCAAGTTTCGAGCAATCCAATAAAATTTCAAATTATAAAAAAATATTTATGTATTCGATCCTAACAAAAATTATAAAAATCTATTGATGTATATTTTTCTCATTGTGAGGGTTTTATCTAAAATGGCTCGAAATCGATATAATCACTGTAAGTTCGTGAGGGATCAGAAGCAAAAAGGTGGAGGAGGGATGAATTAGGATAATCGGTTAAAAAAAAAATCAATGAAAATTGTGTTATATGAAACGCAATTTCGATCTCTCGCCTCTAACTGGAGAACCACTGTCGTGTGACCAGTGGCGCGAGTAAACCAATAACGCGACCACCAACCCTCATCCATAGCCAGATTCAAATCCGGATCTCTGTGTGTGCGTTTGTGTGTTTGTGCGAACACGTTAACGTCATTCGCGCGTTTCCACGTTTCGCGGGACATTTCGCGGATCTATTCATACGCGCGCGTTTTCCTCGGGTTGTCCAACGAGACTAACAACTGAATAGTTATAGATATATCGTATGTATATATACAAATATATATATATTACTCCACGAGTCTATAGTTTGCTGTTTCTCTTTATCTCGTTCACCTCACGATCTCATTGTGATATCCGTCGGGGGTAGTTTTTTTTTTCTTCACCAAAATACAATTATTTCCCTCAATTCAAATATCTCGTCTAGCACATATTTTATTCCACTCTATTTCCGGGCTATATGCTTTCACGAAAAAATTTTCAACCGTGCGACAAGCGAGATATAATGGTTACACGTTTATTGTAATTTGTACCCCAGTGGAATAAGGAACGTCGAGAAAATTGAAGGGAAAAAAAAGAAGAGAAGAAAACGCGATGGCAAATTGAGAGTCTCTGGTTTCGAGCAAATATCTTCGAAGTTCTCGTGTTCGGATGAAGCAAAAGGGAGAAATCGAAAAGTGCGAGAAGAAAAGATGTAGACGACGGAAAATTGTCGAGAAAACTGGTCGGAATTGCCGAAGAGGGCAAAGAGAGAGAAAGAGAGAGAGAGAGAGAGAGAGAGAGATAAAAGGGAGTAAAGGGGAGAGGTGTACCGAGCGTATCCAATTTGATGGCATTACAATAACGGGGGTAATGTCTGAGAATAATGAAATTTCCCCCCAATCACCACGACTCGCTTGGAATATGTTCCCGTAGTTCTACAGCAGGGCTTGATGGCGTAGCCTCGACTCTATATCCTCCCTTTTTCTCTCTCTCTCTCTCTCTCTCATCTGTCCTCTCCCTCCGTGTCACCCTTCGTTTTGCTTCTCTCATCGCCTATATATTATTCCTCATTCTCGCAAAATCCACGATCCTCTCACGGCGTCTCTCTCTCTTTTTTTCTGCTCTTCAATTTTCTACAATTCTCCTTTTCTCCTTTTCCTTCGTCGTCTCTCGGGTTCTCCATATTCCCCAGCGCGGCACAGCCGACAAAGAGCCAAGCGAACGACAAGCAGCTTTCAAGCTTTTGCTAAATTTGTTCACAAAATCGTCGCTCGACGAACGAACGAGAAATAAGTAAAAAAAAAGTATGGTAAAGCAATTTTTTTTTTATTCTTTTAAAATCGAATATAGCAGGAATACGACGAAGAAGATTGTCGAATTCACCAAAAGACTTTCGATAACAGAGATTCGAACTCTACGAATATTCGATAACGAAAGACGTGTCAGTTTGAAATTTTTTATTGGAGTTTTGATATAATGAAAAAGTGGTTTATTTAATTAAACGACGCGTTGTCCAATAGCCACATCCTGTATGTCCATCGGGTTAAAAAAATGTGTTCGCATATTTAAAAGTACAAGGGTTGACAAAAAAATAGAATAAGAATCACAAAGTTTTGAGAAACAGGAAAATTCTTTTTCCCATGTTCTTTTCCGATCGCTGGTAATCCTCTTGTGAGCATAAGCTTCGAGTGCAGAGATGCTGGTTTCCTACTCGACAAATATATAGCCAAGTTTCCACGATAATAAATTCCTCTCTCGCTCTCTCTCTCTCTCTCTCTCTATACTCTGAGTATATGGTAGTCGTCGGGTGTTTCTGCCGTAATGGAATATTACACGGGCCATTAAAGAAACGTTAATCTTGGCCACAACAAGAGTTCACGAGAGGTAGAGCAGAGCCGAGACAGAGAGAGAGAGAGAGAGAAAGTGAGCGAAGGAGAAAGAGGCCGGAAAGGCACACCAGGATGCTCGAATCTCCGGCGGATTAACCGTGACGCTTTGATCCTTTTCGTGCCGGCGCGCGCCCGCACCCCCTCCGGCTAAATTCCCAAACCCATCCATGCCTTTTCCCTCTTTACTCCCACTCTTCCGACTTGATACTATATATACACGAGCTCTCCTCACAACGCTGGAGGGTACTCGTGCAATTTGTTAAAACAGCTTGAAAAAAAAAAAAAAAAAAAAAACAAAATCCTTACACCTTTCACCCGCGATTTATCAAACGCGAGAGGTTTCTTTTAATGCGGACGAGATTAAAGAGGACTGCGGAACGAACGTTCTAATTGACTAAAACATGAGCTTTTTTTTTGTTATACTTTCGTCTTTCTTGCTATTTTCTCCATCGCGCCTCGTTTGAATGACATATTCAAAATAAATTAAGACATAATACGGTCATAGATTAGTACCGGAAAGTTCGAAACATCTTGTTAGTTCTTATTTTACATTTGTATTTTTTTTTTTTTAGAACAATCATTCGTATGCCGTGAGAAATTTATTTTGAAAATATTTTGTTCTCCAATTTCTGTTCCAGTCTCGTAATTATCAAATCTATGTACACGCAAAATGCCGAGAGCGCCATTTTCGTAATGTGCGACCCTAATAATTGTATTAATGATTAATTCTATTTTTTTTTTTTTTTAATACAGAGGCGAATAGAATTTGTGTTTTTTTTTGTCTGTTTCGTGATACAGCTCGATTGTAAAATATTTTTTTTAAACGCAGTATTATCCCGAAGAACGCCCCGACGTTTTTCGTCGAACGAACGAGAGAAATAACCGTGGCGTTGGGAAGCTCCTCCTTGCGTTTTGCCGGAAGGGAACCCTCACCGATGGAGTTTTGCCACCCTCTTGGGCGAGCGGAGAGGCTTATACGCGACGACGATATGAAGGGTGACGCTCTAGCATCCCCTTTTGCGCGTATACCTTATATACTCGTAGCCATTACGAGAGAGGGAGAGAGAGACGCGAGAAATAGACGCAGAGACCCAAGAGATACGGAACCGGTGTGTTGCTATATACCAAGGGGTCGAAGAAGTAAAAAAAGGAGAAGGAAGAGAAAAAAAAACGGGGCGTAAGAACGAAGAAGCGACGACGAGGGTGAGAGCCCAGGAATGAAGAAAGAAGACGTTCTTCGTGGAACTATACGACCCTCCTTCTCTTTCACTTTTTACGTTAAGCAAAAGTCGAGAGTGAGAGAGAGAGAGAGAGAGTGAGATCCTTTTAGCCACCGTTTATTGGACGCATGCAAATATCCATGGCAACGCGCGGAGGGTGTCTTGCGAGATTTCGACCCGCCGGAACTGCCATGACACCTCCGCTCTTTTTGCTATAGTCATAAGTTATAACACAAATATTTATATTTCTTATGTTCGTATATGCGCGTATAAAACTCGAAAAAAGTGGCAAGAACAAGGGAATTCTAAAATCGCGAAGATTAACAACTGTGCCCCGATTTTAAACGAGAAAATACCCATTTTAAAATCCTAATACTAACCCAACAAAGCTCGAAAATCGCACATGAATTTAAACGCGTAAAAGGTTCACTGCAATTGAATTATAATTATTAATAATGAAAAATTCATTCGTTGATATTTAAAACGTGACACTATTTTTTTCTTCCTGTATACATTATTACTAATTCCACTGCCATGACACCTCCGCTCTTTTTGCCATAGTCATAAGTTATAACACAAATATTTATATTTCTTATTTTCATATATGCGCGTATAAAACTCGAAAAAAGTGGCAAGAAGAAAGGAATTCTAAAATCGCGAAGATTAACAACTGTGCCCCAATTTTAGACGAGAAAATACACATTTTTAAATCCTAATACTAACCCAGCAAAGCTCGAAAATCGCACATGAATTTAGACTCGCAAAAGGTTCACTGCAATTGAATTATAATTATTAATAATGAAAAATTCATTCGTTGATATTTAAAACGTGACACTATTTTTTTCTTCCTGTATACATTATTACTAATTCCACTGCCATGACACCTCCGCTCTTTTTGCTATAGTCATAAGTTATAACACAAATATTTATATTTCTTATGTTCGTATATGCGCGTATAAAACTCGAAAAAAGTGGCAAGAACAAGGGAATTCTAAAATCGCGAAGATTAACAACTGTGCCCCGATTTTAAACGAGAAAATACCCATTTTAAAATCCTAATACTAACCCAACAAAGCTCGAAAATCGCACATGAATTTAAACGCGTAAAAGGTTCACTGCAATTGAATTATAATTATTAATAATGAAAAATTCATTCGTTGATATTTAAAACGTGACACTATTTTTTTCTTCCTGTATACATTATTACTAATTCCACTGCCATGACACCTCCGCTCTTTTTGCCATAGTCATAAGTTATAACACAAATATTTATATTTCTTATTTTCATATATGCGCGTATAAAACTCGAAAAAAGTGGCAAGAAGAAAGGAATTCTAAAATCGCGAAGATTAACAACTGTGCCCCAATTTTAGACGAGAAAATACACATTTTTAAATCCTAATACTAACCCAGCAAAGCTCGAAAATCGCACATGAATTTAGACTCGCAAAAGGTTCACTGCAATTGAATTATAATTATTAATAATGAAAAATTCATTCGTTGATATTTAAAACGTGACACTATTTTTTTCTTCCTGTATACATTATTACTAATTCCACTGCCATGACACCTCCGCTCTTTTTGCTATAGTCATAAGTTATAACACAAATATTTATATTTCTTATGTTCGTATATGCGCGTATAAAACTCGAAAAAAGTGGCAAGAACAAGGGAATTCTAAAATCGCGAAGATTAACAACTGTGCCCCGATTTTAAACGAGAAAATACCCATTTTAAAATCCTAATACTAACCCAACAAAGCTCGAAAATCGCACATGAATTTAAACGCGTAAAAGGTTCACTGCAATTGAATTATAATTATTAATAATGAAAAATTCATTCGTTGATATTTAAAACGTGACACTATTTTTTTCTTCCTGTATACATTATTACTAATTCCACTGCCATGACACCTCCGCTCTTTTTGCCATAGTCATAAGTTATAACACAAATATTTATATTTCTTATTTTCATATATGCGCGTATAAAACTCGAAAAAAGTGGCAAGAAGAAAGGAATTCTAAAATCGCGAAGATTAACAACTGTGCCCCAATTTTAGACGAGAAAATACACATTTTTAAATCCTAATACTAACCCAGCAAAGCTCGAAAATCGCACATGAATTTAGACTCGCAAAAGGTTCACTGCAATTGAATTATAATTATTAATAATGAAAAATTCATTCGTTGATATTTAAAACGTGACACTATTTTTTTCTTCCTGTATACATTATTACTAATTCCACTGCCATGACACCTCCGCTCTTTTTGCTACAGTCATAAGTTATAAAACAAATATTTATATTTCTTATTTTCGTATATGCACGTATAAAACTCGAAAAAAGTGGCAAGAACAAAGGAATTCTAAAATCGCGAAGATTAACAACTGTGCCCCAATTTTAGACGAGAAAATACACATTTTTAAATCCTAATACTAACCCAGCAAAGCTCGAAAATCGCACATGAATTTAGACTCGTAAAAGGTTCACTGCAATTGAATTATAATTATTAATAATGAAAAATTGATTCGTTGATATTTAAAACGTGACACTATTTTTTTCTTCCTGTATACATTATTACTAATTCCACTGCCATGACACCTCCGCTCTTTTAGCCATAGTCATAAGTTATAACACAAATATTTATATTTCTTATTTTCATATATGCGCGTATAAAACTCGAAAAAAGTGGCAAGAACAAAGGAATTCTAAAATCGCGAAGATTAACAACTGTGCCCCAATTTTAGACGAGAAAATACACATTTTTAAATCCTAATACTAACCCAGCAAAGCTCGAAAATCGCACATGAATTTAGACTCGCAAAAGGTTCACTGCAATTGAATTATAATTATTAATAATGAAAAATTCATTCGTTGATATTTAAAACGTGACACTATTTTTTTCTTCCTGTATACATTATTACTAATTCCACTGCCATGACACCTCCGCTCTTTTTGCTACAGTCATAAGTTATAAAACAAATATTTATATTTCTTATTTTCGTATATGCACGTATAAAACTCGAAAAAAGTGGCAAGAACAAAGGAATTCTAAAATCGCGAAGATTAACAACTGTGCCCCAATTTTAGACGAGAAAATACACATTTTTAAATCCTAATACTAACCCAGCAAAGCTCGAAAATCGCACATGAATTTAGACTCGTAAAAGGTTCACTGCAATTGAATTATAATTATTAATAATGAAAAATTCATTCGTTGATATTTAAAACGTGACACTATTTTTTTCTTCCTATATACATTATTACTAATTCCACTGCCACGAAACCTCCGCTCTTTTTGCTATAGTCATAAGTTATAACACGAATATTTATATTTCTTATTTTCGTATATGCGCGTATAAAACTCGAAAAAAGTGGCAAGAACAAAAGAATTCTAAAATCGCGAAGATTAACAACTGTGCCCCGATTTTAAACGAGAAAATACACATTTTAAAATCCTAATACTAACCCAACAAAGCTCGAAAATCGCACATGAATTTAGACTCGCAAAAGGTTCACTGCAATTGAATTATAATTATTAATAATGAAAAATTCATTCGTTGATATTTAAAACGTGACACTATTTTTTTCTTCCCATATACATTATTAGTAATTCTGTAAAAAAAACATTACTCACTCGTCATCATGTTACACGTACAAATTGTATAATGCATCATTAACGGAGCACTGTTTCATCAGACACGGTTTCACTTAATATTATAACGAGTTCGCGTGGGTCCAAAACAAAAAGAGTGTATCTGTAGTTTTTGTTCGTTCATCGAGGCATGTATCTCGTGTCGTTTAACGCAGAGTGAATTTCATCCCTCGTGCAAAACTCAAAACAAACCTCCGAACCCCTGATATCCACTCGTTACCATACTCCCTACTTGTATTCTACCTATACGTAAAACGGCGTGAGTGTGTTTTGTGCATTTGTGAACAAAGCGTCGGATTCAACAATACACACGGCTCGAATCGTCTTCAACCCTTTCTCGTCGCGCCAAAAGACATTTTCTCCGTGAGTAATAAACGCCAAGCGCGAGTTCTATTGACAATTTCCTTCGAGACGTACTCGCGTATAATGACGTAATTTTCAATTTATTATCATTAGGGATGTAAGAAAAAAAAAGGGCAAACTTCGTCGAAGATCGAGATTGTGAAAAGAAAAAGAAAAATATCCTACTTTCTCGATCAATCGTTCTCCCGTATACTTTCAAATTTTTTTTTTTTATTATCGCGAGTAACGTGATGACTCAAAAAAATGGCTACTCACGCTCGGTATATTGTCGTTCGTGCATACACCTTCCTGAAGCAACCGATCTCTTATTTCCCATGCAAATATCGATGGGCACTCGCTCTTGTAGAGCGATATTTTACCAACAACCTCGGCGGTCGCAACCCTCGGCTTACTACCGCCAATAGCTCGGGGTCTTATCGAGCCAGTCTCGTAGTACCTGCAACAATAATAATTTGCGGTTCAATTCAGTAAGGGTTAATGCCCGAATATACAACGGCCATACTCGGAGAAATGATTTTTTCGTTTTCGATTGCGAAAAAATTTACTTGAATCAATTAGAAATCTTTTTTTCCGATTGCGCGCTTCATCCCTTAATCTACGACGGGAATTTCATTTAAAAAAAAAAACAAAAGTATTACGAATAATTTTCTGTTGAAATGAATGCGAGTAATTTGCGTATTAAAAAAAAATGAGAAATTTTATCGTTTGCTTTTCTCCTCGAATAGTCGAGAGTAATTTGAAATTATTCTACGTATGTCTCATTGTTTTTGGTAATTTATTCGCATGGTATTTTTCTTTTTTACGAAAATTTTATTGACAATACCAGAGCCTTTTCATTTGACTTCGTGTTTACTTGTGCTCTACACATTGTCCAACTGTGACTTTATCATCATTGTAATGACGACCAGGGACAATATTAAATTGCAAAGCTCAAGAATCTCTTACGGATAATTAATTTCATGCGGGCCATGCATATGTGCGTATACAAGAGATGGAAGGACACCGGGTGTACGGCTCGTTTTCCTCCCTCGTCCCTCGACACATTATATTGTCGCACATAAGTATACGACGAAAGCAAAATGTTAGGCGTCCAGCCAATCGAGCTAATGCGTCGAGATTAAGTGCGTTATTACGCAAGCTCGCGAAGGAATGCAGGGTGCGCGTGAACATATATGCGCCCATTCTGTATAACTATTCGAGGAACACGAGAAACACGCGAAGGCGCGAGAGGAGATATATAGAGGCGTTCGTGTGCCGCACGCGTGGTTCGCATTCCTGCGGCGACTTCCCACTCGCGATATCCTCGTATTTTCGTTTCGTCACTTTTTTTTTTACTCTTCACTTTTGTATAACAAATTTTCGAGGATATTTGACTCTGTTGTTTTTTCCTCAAATTATCGACATTTCCAGTGATTATTCTTTTTAGCTTTTGTTTCCGGGAAAAACAAATTATTCTCCTGGTATTCATAGCGGTTAAAAAAAAATGACGCAAAAAAATGTCTCGAGATGTATGCATGTGTAAGTACCTTTACGAATACGAAAACGGTATCCGGATACAGTGCTAAAGTTTTTAGTGACCGAAAAGAGCAAATCATTCACTATTCGTGTATTCGGATTATATATTTTTAATATATCTAGAAAAAAAGAGGTGGACACTGGTACTTGGGAAAAATAGCTGCTATCGCGTTAAAATTTTCCACTTAGATAAAGTACCGATCGACGGTTTAATTGGCACGGAGTTTGGCGAGAAATATTTTGAAATTTTACTATACAAATTCTTCAATATCGTTTTCTCGAGCTAAATTTATTTATATTGTCCAATTACTTCGCAAAACTGTCGATAATCAGAAGAAAAAAAATCTAGAAATGATAAATTTCCATATTTCCTACGTTGGACACTTTCTCATAGAGCGAACTTTGTGAAAGGAACGAAATATTGAGAAAACACTGTGGAAATTTCTAACTCGCCAGGTTTTTCATAATCTACTTTTTATTTAAGTTTATTTTTTATTTTTGTTACTTTTTCCATGCTCCTAAAAGCCTACGGTACAGACTATTTTTTTTTCTCATTCAAGTATACAGTATTTCAACCAACCTGCCGAGGATCTTCGAGACGCAGCCGTTGCTGACCTGCAATATTCTCGAGATGTCGCATGGCCGGGCGCCCGAATGAGCCAACTCGACGATCTTTTGCCTCGTCGAGTCCGGCAAAGGACGACCACCGACGAAGACACCTCCCAGCTGATTGACACCGCTGTGACCTGAAAAACAAAAGATAACTGTTAAACAGAGGAAAAAAAAAATTGTATCGATAGAAAATATTCGAAAAGTTTGGACAATGAAGTAAAAATTGAGTTTGAGTACCGGAAAATTGTTATTCACAAATCATTTGCCAAATCCGAGTGTAACGTCGAAAAATTGCACGTTTTGTGGAAAAATTAACGATTTTTCGACGCACGGAGCGACAAATTGTAATGGAATTTTGAGAAAAATACGAGGGTGAAATTTTGATTGTTACGAAAGTGCGACGAGTGCGAAGGGAGAAAAAGAAATTGATCGATGTTTCTATACGAATTTTCGTGTAAATACTTCGTACATATGGTATCATCGATGAGAAAAATGTTCTTTTTCTCATAAATCACTTTTCATTGTCACGAATTTTTCCATTCGCATTCCACGCTTATGATAATTACATGGGTGTGTCATCGAGATTCCATAGGATAAAAAATGTGATGGTAGGGCGGCGCGAAAACTGGTCTTCGGTATATTCTCGCCGAGTTCCTTTCAATACTGTATTATATAATACTCTCGAGGACTATAATAAGTTGCGACTTTTTTCTTCTTTTTATTATTTGCCTCTACCAATAGATCGACAATGGTTACAACGTATACGAAGTCGTACATCACGTAGGTATTTTTCGCCGGGTCGTCGAGACCAAAGTCTATTTCTTTTATTCCTCAGGATCATATATAAGTGCTATATACTAGTATGTAGTATGTTAGTCGAAAACCGATGCTGCTACTGCTGTGGAACGAGAGAGAAAAAGAAAAAGAGAAAGAGAGAGACAGAGATATCTGAGAGAGAAGAAATTTCCAAATACTTTTAACGGTGGGGCTAAAAACGTCAGAGCGGCGAATCCGTCGTAGATAACCCCGGCTCATTGTGCCGGTGACAAGTCAGACTTGGCTTTCGAGAATTCCACACACTTTTCGAATCGTCGTACTTCTCTCGCTCGCAAAGAAGCATACTGGCATCGAAAGAGGAAAAGAGAGAGGGTGAGTTTCCTTATTCCACAGGAGCCTTTTATTCGACCTTCTACGGTTGTACTCCATATATCCTATATATATATAGGGTGAGGTAAACGTGAAGTGGTGGGTGCTCGCCACGCCTACCCCTCAAAACCACACGGTACATTCAGAAAGATTTTTCAACGACCCCCGAATTTCAGCCTCGATCATTGACATCTAAAGCCGCGAACGAAAAGATCGTGAAATATAGAACTTACGAAATCAGGTCATCTTCATTCATTTCATAAAGTTACATTGACTCAATCGCGTGATATAATTGATCGGAAATTTCTCGCTGATTATAAATCCAACGTTATTTTAATTTATATTCCAAAATAACGTCGAAACAATGGACAAAACACGAAAATTTCGTGTTTTTCGATATTTTTTTTTCAAATAAAAAATTTGTCAGAGTTATTTCGTTATCAACGCGATATTTTCTATCGCATAGAGCGTTAAAATTGCCGTGAACTCGAGAAAAAAAAAACTCGAGTGACAAATTTTTATCCATTAATGTTTTTAGGAATTATTCAAAATTCGCTCACGGTCAACATAATGAGGATATTGCGGTGAATGAAATGACAATCCTCGAGATTAGCCACAGTATATTTGAATTTTAAAAAACCTTGATCCCGATCAGTCAAATTGTATCGTTTAAATATATAATGAGTACGGAGCTTCGAGAAGATTTGTAATTTTTGCGTTAGCACGGAATCGGTTTAGTCTGTACATCGCGATGAGGGGAGTAACATGTCAGGATATATACGAGGTCTGTTTAAAAAGTATCGCGAATTTTGAATGTTCGCGGTCTACGTATATTCGATTTTCGATTTTTTTTTGTGGCGTTAGGTTGGTACTCATGTCCCTCACTTATGCTGAAAAAATCGGCCATTTTGAATGTTTAGTTAATTGTTGACAGCTGTTTTGGTTAGACGTGTTTTGGCTTGTCTTCGATTTTTGCCTATTCCAAAAAATGGATCGAAGAATCTGTATCGAATTTTGTGTGAAAAAGAAAATTAAGTGCGCGGACGCATTCCGAATGTTGACTGTGGCATGTGGTGAAGCTACCTTGGACCAAAGCAACGTTTATCGGTGGTACAAAGTGTTCTCAGAGGGCCGAGAAGATGCGAACAACGAAATGCGTTCCGGACGCCCGAGGACATTAATAACGGACGAAAACATTGATGAAGTGAAGAAAATAATATTGGCCAATCGTCGAATCACCGTTAGAGAAGTTGCTGAGGAACTAAACATATCGATTGGCTCGTGCTATTCGATTTTTACCAATGATTTAGGCACGAAATGGGTCGCCGCGAAATTCGTGCCAAAATTGCTCAATTTCGAACGAAAAACAGTGTCGCGTTAACATTGCTAAGGAGCTGTTGGACTCGGTCCGCGACGACCCAAATTTGCTCCAGAGGGTCATAACTGGTGACGAATCATGGGTTTATGGTTATGACGTGGAAACCAAAGCTCAATCAGCGCAATGGAAGCTGCTTTTTTGGAATAAGCAAAAATCGAAGACAAGCCAAAACACGTCTAATCAAAACACGTCTAATCAAAACACGTCTAACCAAAACAGCTGTCAACAATTAACTAAACATTCAAAATCGCCGATTTTTACAACATAAGTGAGGGCCATGAGTACCAACCTAACGCCACAAAAAAATCGAAAACCAAATATACGTAGCCCGCGGAAATTGAAAATTCGCGATACTTTTTGAACAGACCTCGTATTTATATTTACGGAACATACGTGAAAAACGAACGAGAAAGTCTCCCTCAAAAAAGCTCTGATACTTCGTTCGCTGCAAAGGAATCAACGGCTTCGGAGGCGTTGGGTGACAAACACACGTACATGTTCGGGTGGTTCTTAATTTGGTGATGTTGGAAATTCTTTGGCATTGTTCCTCAAAAATAATCAACATATCTAGAAAAAAAATTAGGCGCAAGCGGAACTTTGTCCAATAATTCTAACCACCCCACCGGGCTGTCGAATTTTTATATGAAAAAATGCATGCAATCAAAATTTTGTTAAGAAAATTGTTTATTATTTCAAAACTATTTATGATAAAAGAATTTTATATAATGTTTTTGTAGGAAATATAATGCTCTACAAAAACGGTATCTTGTGAAATTTTCGTGAATCTAATATTTATCACGTAATTAGCAAAAAAAAACTGTCATCATTTATTCCAAAAGTCGATCATTATGGTCAAAACAGGAGTTTGACGTCGAATAGCTGCAATTTATTTTTCGTATGTATATAAGATTATGAAGAAATACGTAGCGCACTCAACAATGAAATGTAAACAATATTCAAATTTTCAATTTTATCAATTTTATTGTGAATTATAATGAATGATGTCATATATTTAAAAAATCAACTTACAATAATGAATTACATCGGTTGGAGCAAAGTTGCTTTGTTAATATCAGGATACTTTTTTTTATATTCTCCAATTATTTGTACAATGAATTGTTTCTGGTCTTCATCATAAGTGAGGCGATCATTGTACTCTGTAATAAGTTTCACTCCTCTTTCTGCAACATCGTTAACCACTTTAATTCCTTCAACTATTTTTAAGACTTGTAAATAATTTTCATTAGAAATCCACTCGCTCACATCGATATCAAAAAATGAGGAGTTGATTTCAAATCTTTCGAAAAAAGCCATGGTTTATGGTTATGATGTGGAAACCAAAGCTCAATCATCGCGATGGAAGCTGCTTTTTTGGAATAGCCAAAAATCGAAGACAAGACAAAACACGTCTAACCAAAACAGCCGTCAACAATTAACTAAACATTCAAAATGGCCGATTTTTTCAGCTTTAGTGAGGGACATGAGTACCAACCTAACGGCAGAAAAAAAATCGAAAATCGAATATACGTAGCCCGCGGAAATTCAAAATTCGCGATACTTTTTGAACAGACCTCGTATATATATAACGGTCATGTAAACGAAACAATTTATTGCTTATATAATCGACGCTCGATCCTCACGCATGATCGAACTCGTTCTCGGCGTTACCATGCCCGCGAGACACGTAAAAATACAAAGGGATGTTACTAATAGGCGTGCAAGCTGCACCGATACATACTAACAATCCAAAGGACGAGAAAGAGCGAGAAAAGTTGTAAACTGAATAGTATGTCAACGCGAGGAGTCGCTCGTAAATTTCGTGAGGATCAAAGTGTCACGTATATATAGTGAATGCGTTGTGTCGCGAGCGCGTTTCTCTTATATCGGTTAAGGAGAAAACCGTACGATTTTTCTCGTTACCTTTTTCATATTCGGCGGTTGTGTCGGTTCGCTCGCTACAAGTCTTTTAACAATCCTTCGTACAAAGCGTGAAAAATCATCGAGTACAATACACGAAAGTACATATACCACACACATTTTCATGGGGAAACGACAGTCGAAGCGGCCATCTTCGTGAGTATCCAAAATGACGCACATATGCCGAGCGTCTCTCTCTCTCACCTCACCGCACGAAAGTACGACCCTTTTTTTTCCACCGGGACACACACGATCCCAAACCTAAAGACATATTGCAACTCAACGATTTTACGAAACGAGAATCATTCTTACACTGTCTAAAGTTCGTAACGTTAAAACAGATGATAAAAACGACGTAGCGAATTGACGAGGATGTGAAAGCGTTGTTATTATTACTCCGTGCATTATCAAAAGTGTATGCTTACCGACGAAGTTCTTATAAAGAGCTGGTAAAAGAGCCTCAAGCTCGAAACTGAATCGTTCCGTTGAACGAATGAATAAGAGATGGTAATGAGTAACAACGAGTCGTGGTGCAAATGCGGCGTACATACGACAATCACACGTCACTGACACGGCGATAACGTGAACCTACTACAGTACTATACTAGCGCCTCTGTCGCGCGAGGATATTCATAGGAAGAGACAGAGAGCGAGATCTCGTGGTGAAAATACACAAACGATTCGCAATATAACGTGCGCAAGTATATTAACGATAATGTCGTCTATTGTGTGTCGGTAACGCGCGTAAATACACATAGCAGAAGGCTATGAACACGAGGGAATATATGTACAATATTCATACGTGGAAAATAAAGCAAAAGGGGGAACTCCGACGGCATAAAAACTGGCAATGGAATTGTATTGGGATAAGCAGAAATACACTGAGCGCGTAAGGTTATATTACACGTGTATTAAGTTGGAATACACGATAAATCCGTCACTGTAAGCACTTGTGTTATTACACACGGGGCTCTCTCGTTGTATAACATCGTTCAGCCAGCAGACAGCTTATAATGCAGTAAAGTAATACACTGCGGAAAGAGAGGGGTTATACACACGTCGAGTGTCGTCTGTATTCATGTACTGTACATGCGTGTTTTGATATTGTAACGTTTGTATTAAATATCAGTCGGCGATGTGTACCCTCGCAATTTTCTCTCGACTCTCTCTCTCTCTCTCTCTCTCACTCTCGTTTATTAGGACTTCATTAGCCTGCAACTAGCGTCATCCCCTCGTACTCTCTCAACCCCTTTGTATCATTGAATCGTTTCTCGCCATACACACAACCACCCCGTTCTACATTTCTCTTTCTTTCGCGAAAGTGTTAGCGACGGCTACGAACCTCGCGCAAATTCGTTCAAATATCAGGATTCCTTTATAAATATCCACACTTTTTCACTGCTTAAGGGGGGAAATAGGGTTAGACGGTAAAAAAATCGATTTTTTTTTTATTTCATAAATTGTTAGTAAAACTATTGAAAAATATGTTCCCAAAATTTTAAATGAAAATTCCGACTCGTTCTAGTGTAATAAGCCATTAAAGGGGGAAATAGGGTTAGGACAGCGTTTTCTCAATAATTTTCATAAATTTTTTTATAGTATAAAAAGTGAATATAATTTATTGAAACTTTGAGAATATTTGATACATATATTTAAGTATATACTATAAAATATTAGCGACCCCATATTGCGTCTTTTTCTTGGTACTATTTTTTCAAACGCGTTTTTCTGAAAACGACTATTTTTTAACTTGCGTACACGCTAGTTTGAAAACTTTTCAACCAATCGTTTTGAAAATTGGCAGTTACTTTCTTCATAGCTCTATATGAACTTAAAATCGGAATAGTATCATTATTTCAAATAATTTTTTTTTTGCAAATAAAGTTGTAAAAATGGCAAAAAATCATGCTTTTTTGTTTTGACCCCTGTAAAAAATTCAATTTTCTATTTTTTCGATAGCATTTAGGTTCATATAGAAGAGAGACATATAATAAAAGTAAATTCAAACCTCGTTTGATTTTAGATGAAATTTGCGGCTTCCAGAATGTACGCAAAATGCTGAGTCTGTGACCTGCAATATGGGGTCGCTAATATTTTATAGTATATACTTAAATATATGTATAAAAATTTTATAGTATATACTTAAATATATGTATAAAAATTTTATGGTATATACTTAAATATATGTATAAAATATTCTCAAAGTTTCAATAAATTATATTCATTTTTTATACTATAAAAAAATTCATGAAAATCATTGAGAAAACGCTGTCCTAACCCTATTTCCTCCCTTAAACTAACAATGGAGAATAGCGAAAAATGGCAATGTAAAACGATGATCCGATAACGTTTGATTTTTCGAATATAATACAAAAATTATATTCAATCCAGCACCGAATTCAATATGGCTGAGTAAAAAAATAAAAAAGTTCTTCGTTTGGAACAGACATTTTGGTATCCGGATGTTTTTGATATTGTTGACTGAGAAATCTGACTCAAGCATTTCGAGAAGCAACATTTTTAAAAGTGAACTTTTCACAAATCACAAAACTGCCACATTTATTTTGTACCGAGTATATTTTACGTAGAGGAGTTTATTATTAAAAACCGATAATAAACAAGGCTCTTTGTGATACCTGTCGTGAGGTCCGCTGGAACGTTGCGCATTATGTAAAAGCTTGTAGTCGATTGGTTCGTACTGTTGATGCACCGTCGTTAAAAAAAAAAAGTATACGCTATAAAAAAATACTGTTGCATCAGTGTAAAAAGTATGCTGTGCGAGGGATTCGCGTCGACACGTGAGCGAGGGGTATGTTTAAAGAGATTCTCGGCTATGAGTGTTCATAAGCGCGAGACACGACACGAATGAAGATCGAAGAAAAATGTACACGATGTAACGTGCCAAGAGCGCGCGTCGGTGTAAATCCGCGAGGCATAGGGGGCAATGAAATCCGTATAGGGAGTAACAAGCATGCACTTCGGCATGTTGTAGGTTGTACGCGATCGATCGATCGATTGCTTACAGTGGTGATGTTACAACAGCATCAGGTACACCGTGTCGATACCATCAATCTCTCTAGTGTACTTGCAGTACGATTCTTCACTATATCTGGCGTTCTGACAAAGCGTGTTTATAAATAATCGTCCATCAGCTCACGATCATATTCCCGATTTCTGTTCATACCATGGTTCGCTTACCATTGAGAGACGGAGAAAAAGAATGTCGGACTTTGTTTTTCGATTTGTAAGATAGTGGGAATAGGGAAAAAAATAAAGGAGAATAAACCACTGTGAAAAAAAACGAGAAGAGATATAATATCCGAAGAAGTGAGGGATGAAGAAAGAGAGAGAGAGAGAGAGAGAGGGTAGATCACGCTTTTACAAACGAGCGACAGAGCCTCGCTGACGCTTTGGCTGAGACGGCACATTCATCATCCCCCTCGTCGTCACCGCCGCGGGTTCACATATATCCGAGCGAGTTCTGACACTATATACTGGTAGCTTTTCTTCAAGGCGGGCCTGTCTCTCTATCGAGCATGATAATCGATTGGGACAGGGACTACGGGAGAGAGAGAAGAATCTCGCGCGTGTCAACGTACGATATCGGACAAAAATCTTATATTATATATTAGGGTGGGTCAAATAAAATGACTAATTTTTTTTTTCCTGGATATAATGAAAAATGTATTGTTTGGCATCTCAAAAAAAGCTCTGCAAATAAGAGCCCTTCATATTTAAATTAAGAGGTCCATCGCGAATTTTCATTTCCCATTTAAATAACATGGAAACATTTTTTTTTTTAACTTTGGTATTTTATTAGACTTAAACCGTTGATGTTAGGAGAGTCTTTTAGCACCTTTTTGTAGAACATTTGATGCTCTACAAAAAAGCTCTCTTGTGTCTAATCGATAAAAGTAACCGTACAAAAAATAATCGGTGATAATTAGGTCTGGATTCTACTTATCTCGTATATTAGAACATAAATTTCAAATTTTTTAACATTTCAGTTATCAATATGAATAAATATCCTACTAATATATACTACTAATATATTACTAATATACTAATATACTTCTAATATATTACTAACTGTTTTCAAACAAATATGAGAGAATCCAGAGCTAATTATCACCGATTATTTTTTGTACGGTTACTTTTATCGATTAGACACAAGAGAGTTTTTTTTGTAGAGCATCAAATGTTCTACAAAAATGTGCTAAAAAACTCTTCTAACCTTAACGGTTAAAGTTTTATAAAATTCCAAAGTCAAAAGAAAAAATTTCCCCTGTTATTTAAATGGAAAATAAAAATTTGCGATGAGGGACCTGTTAATTTAAATATGAAGGGCTAATACTTGCAGAGCTTTTTTTGAGATGCCAAACAATACATTTTTCATTATATCAACGAAAAAAAAAATTAGTCATTTTATTTGACCCACCCTAGTATATATGTTTGCCCGAATTATTTTATATCGGAAATCACGTGAACCGATTGTATTTCTCGTGATTCGCTTTTCTTTTTCACCGCAAAAGTAACATTAAGAAACATTGTTCATAAATTAAGTACGTAGAGTTCATCAAATATTTCTAACGGTGAGTATAACCAAAAATTCTTTGAACATTCAGAATCATTGATAAAATAACAGGACATTCATATTTCGAATGATTGAGCTGAGAATATTAAAAAAAACCTTGCAAATTATAATTTTCCACATCGATTTCTCAGCATTTTTGTATCTTTGCGCTTCCCGAATAGAGTAAAAAGAAAACAGTGCGCGTTACGCAGATTTCATTTGGTTTCCTCAGCAAATTCTTCAAGTTTAAATGTGTCGAGACGGAAAATACTGTATATACTCAATAAAACGAAGAGGGTAAACTGACGAAACTGACAAAAGTGTTTAACGTCGATGATGATCGGTTTGAGTGAGCCCGAGGTATTCACCTCTCAGACTCGGGAAGAAAATGAATGAGATCGTGAGCTTTAAGATCCTGAACGGAGAGTCCCTGACCGTCAGGAGAGAGATAGAAGAGGAGAAAGAGAGAACCGAACTCTCAGCGCGTCTCAATCGTCGTGTCCCTTCGGAGAAGTGCTTCCGGCGGAATGAATGAGTGAAACGACGACGACGACGACCCCTCTCTGTGCCAGAGCTATTCGCGTTTGGTCCACCACTTTATATATACGTATATAGAATATATGTATATAGTATATAAACGTAAACCACTGTGAGAAGCTGGTGCTGAAGTAGCTAAGGGCACGAAGTAAACCGCGACCAATTCAGAGATGCCCACTTGCCTCGAGTGCCTCCGTCGTCTCTTTCATCGTCCTCCTGACACGATGGAGAATCGACCTCGAAGAATTTTCACGGAATTCGCGCGATTCTTCGACGCAATAAGAAATAGACCAAGAATAATTTCGTCGAATCCGATTAAAAAGCAAAAAATGGATTACTCCTAAATCGATGCGCGATTAATCGTTATGTCATTTTTCGTTTATTTTATTGACACGTGGCACACGTTAATCATAAAATTTTTTAACAATTGATTGAACAAAATTCAGAATTTATCGTACTATTTTAAGGCGGTAGTCTGGTCTAGAAATTTGAAAAAATCGATTTTTTATTTTTTTTCATTTTCTTATTCCTTAGACCTTTCTTCATACGCTCCTGAAAACCGTTTATTGATATTTCAAAAATTGGCCGAGAAATAAAAATTCTAAGCAAGCCGCGCGTTCAGGTAGCGCGGTCGGGAAGCAGCTAACGCAGAGGCTACTGAGTCGCTCATTTAACGGTGTCAAAACTTTGAACGCGTTTATCTCAGAACTATGTTTTTCAAATCGGCGCCCACGATATCTCGATAACTAATGGACCGATCGAGATCAAATTTTGCACGTACCTTAGGTAGCCTGTTTCCGAGGACTGGTAGCAGAATTGAGTCGAACAATAATTTTGCCGACATTTTATAACTCGTCGAATACCCGAAAATGTATGAAATATCATTAATGAAAGTTCAACAGGCCGCCATTTTGTCAAAAAATTTTTTTAAGTACCAATTCTGCTACCAGTGCTCAGAATACTCGTACACATTGAGAATATATATATATTTTTTTTTTCGGATGCATACAACATCGTCCAGAGTGGGCGCCGATTGAGGCGCACCATGTTGCAACAAGGCAAAAAACTACATGAAAATATTTGAAATAATTTTTTTTTTTAATGTACAAGTATTCTCTAAGGATCAATAAATGCATATGTAAATTTTCATCAAGACAACTTCAACGGTTTAAAAATTATTGCACATTAGAAATGACGTCAAAAATCTCGCTCTAGGCCAGACTACCGCGTTAATGTAATCGATGGAAAAAATATGTTTTGACTTATTGTACTCCGATAGTTGGTATAACGTAATAGAAAAAAAGGCTCGTGTCTGTTTTTATGAAGATAAAGGAATCGGCAAAGGCATACGGAAACATCGTACATAACTCTCGTCGTGAATATGAACTACTAGCCGCGAAGACATTCGGGGGAATCCCCGCGAGTATATACATATAATACATAAATGTTGTCTCGCACTATGAGAATACAGGATCCTAGACTATGTGGGTCTCTCAGGCAGGGGGGGGGGGAGGTAATTTATGAGATTGGCCAGATGCAAGTCTAGCTCCGGAACGGGCCGGTGACAAGTTGGTTGTTGTGTGTGGGCTATATGGACCGGGGGATATATAGCTGAGTGTTGCTTCTCTTGTGCTATTACTGCTCGACTCGAAGGTAGTACTTCACTTCTATCATCGTCGGTCTCTCATACAACCAACAACAGTAGCATTTTACTGCCTCTCTCTCTCTCTCTCTCTCTCTCTCTCTGTCTCTCTTTCTACATCTTCGTAGCCCATCATCACTATATAACAACGTTGTTTTGTATATGAGAATGGTTTGGGATGCTCCCGTGGATCCCATTTTGTCGGTGAAATTGTTCGATGCAAAGGGTCTCTACACATCTCTATATCCTTCCTAACTTTTTCCCATTCTCGCTCTTTTTTGTTCCTTCTTTCTCCCTGGCACTCGATATTTTTCTCACTCTCGCTCTCTCTTGTTTGCGGAGTATACCAATCTGTTTCGAGTGTATTGAGACGCCCCCCCGTAGGTGACATGACGAGGGTCAGCTCTTCGTCTGACCGCCAGGTGAATGAGCGAGAGAGATCGAGAGAGAGGAGAAAATCTCGGGAAAAAAATTGGTGAGACAGAGACAAATAGAAAAGATGGGAAAGAGCAAAAAAAAAAAAAGGAAGAATAACGACAGCAACAATAATAATAATAGCCTCATTGTTGCGGACATGTTTTCAAAATGAGAAAACATTTTCATCCAGGTCGTTTCATGTGTGTACGTGTGTATTCGTGGAGGGACGATGCTGCTGCTGCTGGGAGAGAACGACTTGTTAGAGGGAGACCGAAAAGCCTCCCTTGGAATGGGTACAATGAAGCTCGAGTATTTGTTGCTGTTTGTACCCAATCTGCCGCGTGCTTTGACCGCTTCTCAGCTATGTACATATATATATTTTTTCTTCCTCTCTCATTCTCCTTTATTCGACTCTCGATTATGCGTCCTCTCTGTCGTTTGTATCTCTTATTATACGAACGAGACTCATTCTCGCGTCCGCTCGAAAGAAGAAGAAAAACAAATTTGCTCGACACTCGACAGTTATTAGGATTATTAATGGCCCGTTGCGATTGAGTCGACGGTACATCGGTTCAGAGTCTATCGTTTCTTTTCAATACTCGATTTCGTTCATGCCGATTGTCAACGAAAATTCGTATTATAAATTGTAATGTATAGTATATTCTGGTCGTAGATTCTAGTATGTCATTGCGCGACGTCATAGACTGGTATTACAATGAAGATTTTCGAATAAAGTATTCCGGTAAACTAATCATTGTTCGTCATTATTACAAATTAACAATTTTCATATCTATTCCCGAGATATATTTGGACTCAAACATTTTGGTATTCGTGAAAATGTGTCGATCATTGTTTGTTAACGCGAATCAAAGCTGGCAATGAAGCGCACGTTAGGTTAATAGATTGATATTTAGACCGTTCACCAAAGACGCGTTTCGTGTACGAGCATCATAAACATGAATCCATCGTGAAATACACATATAGTCTTAAAGGGGGCTCTTCACAAAGATAATGAAGCAGACGTGAGCCTTCGGGGCATCAGGAAGGCCCAACTCGAGTATATACCTCCCGCGCGCCAAAAGGATGTTTTCGTGGCTTCCGGATCGAATTATCCAATTACCCGAGGGAACCATTCGCGCGGGGGGGGGGGGGGGGGGGGGTAAACGAGAGGCCGGAGGGGGGATGGAGAACAGGCGGTTGGCAAGCCTTAGTGAGACAGATCACCGAGTGTGGAGAGAGAACCTGTGCGCCAGGCATAAACGATGGAGAAGCTATAGAGCGAAGAGAAAGAGGGAGAGATAGAGAGAGATAGAGAGAGAGAGAGAACACCCTCGGGTCTCTCGCTCTCTGTTTCCACGTTCGCTACGTGTGTACACGTATATATATATCGTGAACACGTAGGTAGGGGTCTACATAGGTACGCGCACGGGGTTGGTAAGCTGCTGCTGGCAGCACGAGGCGGTCGCGGTCCAAAGCGGGACCGGACAAAGAGCTCGTAAACGCGTTATTCCGCGCCAACGGATCTGTCAGAGCCGCTTCTCCGGGTGCACTACGTGGAAAAGGTCCGTCCACCAGGGGCTCCAACAGCGAACCGAGAGAAGCAGTCAGCTCGGCACACCGTCAGAGTCTCTACCGTCGTCGGGGGGCATCCAGGAACATCGACGTTCAACATCGGCATCTCTCTCTCTCACTCTCTACATACTTGCTCTTTATCTAGAGGGCGCTTCTCTCATGCACATCCATATATACATGTGTATATATAAGCTGTACGCGATTACGAGTGAGAGCTTGTCTGCATATATATATATATATATATATATAATGTACAGTGAGTATATCTGTACGCGGATACCTGTCGACCTACACGCGTCTCTCAAAATCCAGAGATGTATGTTTGGGTACATCTCATGGACCACGAAATTCTTCCCCGTTAGCGTCTTTCTCTCGTGTTTCGCTGAATTTCCGAAAGACCTGGAATTCCAGACGAGAAATGTCCCTCTTTCTTTTTTCTTGGAAGCGGGATAAACGGTCAGCGTGTACGATACTAGAAGAATATGAGATACGAGACTCTTGGAACGAGATTTTGTTCAATATTTGCTTTTCTATTTAGCTTACTTCGCAAAACACTTTGGCGCAACGATTGTTCAAGATTTATAAGTGGATTGTTAGTGTTCTTTCTCTTTTTTTTTAAATTCTAATATAGAAAACATTAATGTTCTTAGGAGAAAATGTTTTTTTGTTTCGATTTCGACTGAAATACGGGAGAACTTTTAAGGGGGGAAATAGGGTTAGACGGTTCAAAAAATTGATTTTTTTTTTATTTCATAAATTGTTAGTGAAACTATTGAAAAATATGTTCCCAAAATTTTACATGAAAATTCCGACACGTTCTATTGTTATAAGCTATTGAGGGGGGAAATAGGGTTGGGGCAGCATTTTCTCAATGATTTTCATGAATTTTTTTATAGTATAAAAAATGAATATAATTTATTGAAACTTTGAGAATATTTTATACATATATTTGAGTATGTACTATAAAATTTTTGAAGAATTTCCTTGAAAAACACCGCAGATATTAGCGACCCTATATTGCTGGTCACAATTAGACTCAGCATTTTGCTATTTTTCAAACGCGTTTTTCTGAAAACGACTTTTTTCAACTTGCGTACACGCTAGTTTGAAAAGTTTTCAACCAATCGTTTTGAAAATTGGCAGTTACTTTCTTCATAGTAGTGCGCTCTATATGAACCTAAAATCGGAATATTATCCTTATTTAAAACAATTTTTTTTTTCACAAATAAAGTTGTAAAAAATGGCAAAAAATCATGCTTTTTTGTTTTGACCCCTGTAAAAAATTCAATTTGCTATTTTTTTGATAGCATTTAGGTTTATATAGAAGAGAGACATATAATAAAAGTAAATTCCAACCTCGTTTGATTTCAGATGAAAATTTGCGGCTTCCAGAGTGTACGCAAAATGCTGAGTCTGATTGTGACCTGCAATATGGGGTCGCTAATATCTGCGGTGTTTTTCAAGGAAATTTTTCAAAAATTTTATAGTACATACTTAAATATATGTATAAAATATTCTCAAAGTTTCAATAAATTATATTCATTTTTTATACTATAAAAAAATTCATGAAAATCATTGAGAAAATGCTGTCCTAACCCTATTTCCCCCCTTAATGCACGAGAGACGTTTGGCCGGCGAGAGAATCCCAAATGCATAACAAGCGAATGGGATATGAGAGGGAGATGCTTGTACAAAAGAATGCACGAATTTTCGGTTCTCGCTGTTGCAATTTCAGTGCCGTTAACGTTCGTTCGATTGATTCATTTTTTTTTCTCTCTATATTTACTCTTCAGCACTCTTTCTCTCTCTCTCTCTATCTCTCCCGCTCTTTTTCTCTTTGCTCGCTTGTACCGTGTACCGGTCAAAGACCAATCGTCCTGTACACAATAGGGTGCACGACATGTGTTCATCGTGTAATCCGCATACAGGAGCAGTAACGTACGGAGAGGAAATTCACTGAATTCGATACGTACGAAACGCACCGATTTTTTTCCGAAATCCTGTGACGAGGTATTTGGGATTTTCGTGTTCTTCTAAAGTTTCCCTATTCGTCCAGCTATTATAAAGCTTTGAGGATACTTAGCGAGTACAGTCGAATTCAAAGGTTAATATACGATGAGATTTTCTTGTACCTTACGGTAACATAAAAATTTTAATAAAATAATAATGATAAAGAGACATTGATAAAATAGACGCGATCATTTTATTCACCGACTATTATAAAATCTTATTATATGTCAGTGTGAAGTGTACTTGATCGTTGATATTATGTCAATGATATTTAACCGTAATTTTTTATTTTTTAAATTATGAAACACTTCAACAGCTTGTATTGATAAAATTCCAAGTGTTAATATGCAGTATTTTCGCGGAGAGACGAAAAAATTATATTTGTTGTCAATTTATTGAATCCAAATCTTAGATGAGACGGTACAGACTAAATATCCTTAAGTAACAAGCGAGAGGAAGGAGGGGGAAAATTTTCGACTAACACCGTAATAGGAGTGAGATATCTAGCAGGAGGAGGAAGGGGAGTATAGTTAAGAGAGAGAGAGAGAGCAGAGAGGAAAACAGAAACGGAATATAATACACGTTGGACCCGCGGGCCCGTAAGAAATACAGAAGAAATACTCTCGATCCGCACGGGACTAGTCTTAATAGGGGTACAATCGTTTTCGCGATCACACAAGGTGCGCCCTCCGGGGTAACTACAATGACATCGACGTCGCGCCGCGGTGGAATGGCGGGCATTGTGGTCTCGCGCTACGAGCGCGTTACACCGTGCTACGCCATGTAATATGGCAATGGTAACTGAGAGAGAGAGAGAGAAGAAAATAAAAGCGCGAACGCTATATACACATATATATGCCGCGACAGAGTTCCCATGGGACAGAGGGGACCCTCTCTCACAGAACGGTATAGTGGGATCGTCGTACGGTGTAGTCCGGGGCTCGCGCCACGGGGGGACAAGTTTTTCGACATAATTAGAGCCGGTATCGGAATGATCAGCCTATAGCTGTGGGAATGAAATGAAATGGAGTGGTTTGAGATGTTTTGTTGCTCTCGTATATATATATATGGTATATGCACCCCCGGGACTCCTACGACGACCCCTTAGCTGTCATCAACAGCGTTGTCCCACAGAGACCATGGATGCGGTCTTGTGGCGTTGCAACTCGCGCGCATTTGCTAATGGGGAATCTTGGGAATTTGGCACGTCGAGAGAACGAGATCGCGTTAAATGAATTTCGTTGCTTGCTAATGATCGTTCGATTGAACCATCGACAATTAACGATCGTTCAATTAATGACACGTTCTTTCTATCTTCTCAAGACTATCATATTCGGTGGGTTGTTAAATCTATTTTTTTTTTAACTTACTAAAGCGATAATGAATAATGTTTCCAATTACGTTTTCGTACTTATCAAAATTTGAATAAAAAATATATTAAATATAGATGATAGACCGGGAAGAGGAGGGAGAGGCGGGCGTAGAGAGTAGATTACGTTCGAGTGTCACTCGAATATTTATTGAAGCACGAAACGAGAGATCGTCGAGAGAAAACTCGTCGGGCAGCGGCGTGACTGAATAGCATCGGATACCACGAATACACCGCAGGGGGAGAAGGGTAATCCCCAAAGAAGAGGTGTCACAAAGTTATAAGCATATATGTATATATCCAAATATGTATTAGAGATTTGTATATAAGGGAAGTGAATGAGAGTTATTACAGGTCGAGGTTGAGAGAAGTATCAGAGTTTGCACATCTACCTATCTGGAGCAACGTCATTTCGTCTAGTTTTTTCCTTATGAAAATGAAAATGTGGGTCAGCTTTTCCGTGCACCGGGACTTTGAGCTTCGTTCCGCGACTGCTTCCTCGTTCTCTGAAGCATTTTCTTCCACGTTTCTCACTATAATGTGTTTACATGTACTAGGGTGGTTCTTAATTTGGTGATGTTGGAAATTCTTTGGTATTGTTCCTTGAAAGTAATCAACATATCCAAAAAAAAAATTGGGCGCAAGGGGAACTTTGTCCAATGATTCTAACCCACCCCACCGAGCTGTCGAATTTTTATATGAAAAAATGCATGCATTCAAAATTTTGTTAAGAAAATTGTTTATTATTTCAAAACTATTCATGATTAAGAAATTTTATATTGTGTTTTTATAGGAAATTTAATGCTCTACAAAAAAGGTATCTTGTAAAATTCTTGTGAATCTAATATTTATCACGTTATTAGCAAAAAACTGTCATAATTTATTCCAAAAGTCCACCATTATGACCAAAACAGGAGTTTGACGTCGAAAAACTGTATTCTTCATATGCAATTAGAAATATGAAGAGATACGTAGTGCACTTCAATAACAGTATGTGAACGATATTTAAATTTTCAATTTTATCAATTTTATTATCATTTATGATACATTTTTCTTCTTTGATCGATAAGGACATTGATTTCTTTATCAGTTCCAAATCGATGGCTTTTTTCGAAAGATTTGAAATCAACTCCTCATTTTTTGATATCGATGTGAGCGAGTGGATTTCTAATGAAAATTATTTACAAGTCTTAAAAATAGTTGAAGGAATTAAAGTGGTTAACGATGTTGCAGAAAGAGGAGTGAAACTTATTACAAAGTACAATGATCATCTCATTTATGATGAAGATCAGAAACAATTCATTGTACAAATAATTGAAGAATATAAAAAAAATATCTTGATATTAACAAAGCAACTTTGTTCCAACCGATGTAATTCATTATTGTAAGTTGATTTTTAAAATATATGACATCATTCATTATAATTCACAATAAAATTGATAAAATTGAAAATTTGAATATTGTTTACATTTCATTGTTGAGTGCGCTACGTATTTCTTCATAATCTTATAAACATACGAAAAATAAATTGCAGCTATTCGACGTCAAACTCCTGTTTTGACCATAATGATCGACTTTTGGAATAAATGATGACAGTTTTTTTTGCTAATTACGTGATAAATATTAGATTCACGAAAATTTCACAAGATACCGTTTTTGTAGAGCATTATATTTCCTACAAAAACGTTATATAAAATTCTTTTATCATAAATAGTTTTGAAATAATAAATAATTTTCTTAACAAAATTTTGAATGCATGCATTTTTTCATATAAAAATTCGACAGCCCGGTGGGGTGGTTAGAATTATTGGACAAAGTTCCGCTTGCGCCTAATTTTTTTTCTAGATATGTTGATTACTTTTGAGGAACAATGCCAAAGAATTTCCAACATCACCAAATTAAGAACCACCCGAACATGTACGTGTGTTTGTCACCCAACGCCTCCGAATCCGTTGATTCCTTTGCAGCGAACGAAGTATCAGAGCTTTTTTGAGGGAGGCTTTCTCGTTCGTTTTTCACGTATGTTCCATAAATATAAATACGAGATCTGTTCAAAAAGTATCGCGACTTTTCAATTTCCGCGGGCTACGTATATTTGGTTTTCGATTTTTTTGTGGCGTTAGGTTGGTACTCATGTCCCTCACTTATGTTGAAAAAATCGGCGATTTTGAATGTTTAGTTAATTGTTGACAGCTGTTTTGGTTAGACGTGTTTTGATTAGACGTGTTTTGGCTTGTCTTCGATTTTTGCTTATTCTAAAAAAGCAGCTTCCATTGCGCTGATTGAGCTTTGGTTTCCACGTCATAATCATAAACCCATGATTCGTCACCAGTTATGACCCTCTGGAGCAAATTTGGGTCGTCGCGGACCGAGTCCAACAGCTGCTTAGCAATGTTAACGCGACACTGTTTTTCTTCGAAATTGAGCAATTTTGGCACGAATTTCGCGGCGACCCGTCTCGTGCCCGAATCATTGGTAAAAATCGAATAGCACGAGCCAATTGATATGTTTAGTTCCTCCGCAACTTCTCTAACGGTGATACGACGATTGGCCAATATTATTTTCTTCACTTCATCAATGTTTTCGTCTGTTGTCGATGTGCTCGAGCGTCCGGAACGCATTTCGTTGTTCGCATCTTCTCGGCCCTCTGAGAACATTTTGTACCGCCGATAAACGTTGCTTTGGTTCAAGGGTAGCTTCACCATATGCCACAGTCAACATTCGGAATGCGTCCGCGCATTTAATTTCGTTTTTCACACAAAATTTGATACAGATTGTTTGATCCATTTTTTGGAACAGGCAAAAATCGAAGACAAGCTTGAACACGTCTAACTAAAACGGCTGTCAACAATTAACTAAACATTCAAAATGGCCGATTTTTTCAGCATAGGTGAGGGACATGAGTACCGACCTAACGCCACAAAAAAATCGAAAATCGAATATACGTAGCCCGCGGAAATTCAAAATTCGCGATACTTTTTGAACAGACCTCGTATATATTTGCGGTTGCGTACGGGGTAAAACCGCTCAAGAGCAGGTGTGCGGGTGGAATCGTTATTATTGTTAGCGTCCACGAGAACGATGGAGCTATGTACCCGAAATTTTTCAAGGACCTCTCGAGAGATCCTTTTGAAACGGGGATTTTTTTTTTACCGCGTGGTTTCACCGCGCGACACGCTGGCACATTTCGGAGCATGATATCCCGAGTATTTTCTAAAAAATGTATTAGCACAGGTTCTATAATGAACTGTGATGGTTAATGCGCGCTTGTGGTAAGAAACTTGCACAAACATTTTACAATGAATCAAGAGAAAACTTTGAAAAACTTTGAAAATTGTGAGAATGTAATTGTCGAGAGACGAAAAACAAAACGGTTTTTTTCTTCATCTTCTCGGGTTTGTACTTCGACGGACTCTCAAGGGACTCTCAAGGAGAAATGTCAACGTCACACCTCGTTAACGTAAAATGTTTGTGTAATTTTTTACACGGTAGAAAGAAAGAGAAAAAAAAAGTTTGATCACATAGATTTTCTCTATATGAGGAATAGAGTGGTAACATGGGGTGGCCACAAGTTCTGTGTAACTAAAGAAATCTCGAATCGGGTTTTTCTATATTGAACATTTAGCTTTCGCGTATATATATATATTATTTTACGAGCGAACGATCCCGCCTGACTGTATATATGGGGTCGTGCAGCATCAGAGAGACTCATAATACAATGAGAGCAGGCCGATGTAATCTCCGGAAAACGTTTAGGGGAAAATTAGGTCGACAGTTGCCGGTGTACCCACGGGGTCATGAGCGCACGTAAATGCTTCTTTTTTTGTTGTTTGTTACACGATTGTACAACATGTAGGATGCTGTATCCTGTATTAGTATGTTCCTATCGACCTCTCTCTCTCTCTCTCTCTCTCTTTCTCTGCACCCTCCTCCCCTCTCCCTTTCTCGCCGCGACTAACCCACGATTTGTCACAATATTTATTCTGCCCCGGGAACAACGTTTCTGCAACTGTTTTTCTTTCATTTTTTTTTCTCTTTCATCTCTCTCGGTATCGGTTGTTCTATTCATTCGTGCGAGTCGTTTCGACGTGCGACCGACTCGTCGAGGAACACATGCTTTTGCCAATATTTCGACCGATCTCTGATACCACCATCCAAGTATTTGATCGATAAAATAATAATGCATTTGATGAAATTTCGTATAGAATGAAATTGCTACTTGGGAATATTAATTTGTTGTTTTTATTTGTAAGAGAATATCGCAAGTGTTTTACACTTATTACAATATTGGACGATGTTTCGTCAAAGTTTTGTCATGAACGGTGCTTTTTTAAATAAACACTTTTCATCTTGTTTTCAGGACACAAACTGTTTTTAAACAAACAGGCTTGATAAGTTGCGAGGCTGTGGCTGTTGACGCCTCGGTCCGGGTGCGAAACTTGGATCCGTGCCATGTATTACTGCAACCGCAGATTCCGATGCCAAAAGGCACGAACGACTATACGAGAGAAAGAGTGGATTGACGGAAATTTCTTTATAATAGTTACTACATCACAACGAAAGGAGCCTTTTCGCCTCGCACGTTCTCGCTGTAGCATATGACCATTGTTCGAAATTAATTGTCAACTCGGGAATGAGAATGATCAATAAAAACAATATATCACAGGATCTCGTAAAACAAATTTTCAACATCAACATCCTGTATCGATACAAAAAATACAAAAAACAACCAATATATCTCTCTGATACAATAGTTACGAATTTCGTCTAACGTTAATTTTCCTTATCTATATATTTACATATGTATATATATATAAATGAATCGCTATTTCCCTTGGTCACGCCATAACTTGAGAACTACTTTAGCGATTTCATTCATCTTTTTTCTTCAATTTTTCTAATACTGTGTAGAAGGTTCTTACGGGAAGAAAAATTAAGAAAATTGCGCAGAAAATTGGAAAATTTCAGAAAAACTTCACGACTATTTAACCTTCGCGCGTTTGACAGTTCCCGCGAAGCAAATGTGATTTAATAAATGCATCGGTCGGCATCTATCGATCAAAAAATTCATTTATTAATTTCTTAGTGCACAGTCCATTCGATCTGAACGTTCATCCAGTTTTGAGTTTGTTGAGTGAGTTTTTTGAGAAGTGTTTGTTCATCGCAATTAGTTCACCGCAATCACGGCTTATATTGAAAGTTTAATTTAATATCGATTTTTGATAAGTTTTGATAGACTAACACGTGGTATACATGCTTATACAAAAACACTAAGGGAGTCAATTTTTTATTTTCAGTTACAATAAACACTATGTTTTTGAAATAATTTCGTTTTAAATTATTCATTCCAGTTCGAATTGAATATTCATAGGTCAGACAGGACAACGTCTGGCGGGTCAGCTAGTAGAAAATAAAAATAATTAAAAATTCTTATTTATCATTATTAATTATTCGAAAAAGAGTGTTAATTCCGAATTTCTTCCGATCTATTCATAATCGTATGGGTATAAACAACATTTTCAATACTTTTTCTCGTTCGACCGACTCTCTGATACCACATTACTGACGGGCTAACGTATACCAAAGAATATCGAAACTAAGGCCCTATCATCACGAGCAAATGTATACTCGGTCGAATTTTCTCGTTGGATACTCAGACGGGAAAACGTTTTATCAGCCGTTGAAGAAAAAAAAAAAGGGATCGAACGAATCCTCGTTTCTTCTTCTTTAAAGAAGGAAAAAAAAACACGAAGGAAACAAGTCACGTCTTGCCGTTGAACGAAAGAGGGGGTGGTTTCACCCTCGTTTCCGCTCTTACATCGGGCGTGGTATAAAGCATTTTTCTCAGAAGCTTCGCTTCCGGCTGAGAAAAACATCGCGGAATACGTACGCACACGCGAGTTTTATGTATTTCGCGGTGAAATGGGATTGAGGCGAAACAGAAAGACGGAAAAAGTGGTCGAGTGACGAGAGATTCGCGATTTTCTGTTTACCTCAACCGTGGAATCAAAAGGTATTTCTCCGTGACTATTCGCCCAGTGTACGGATATAGGTATGACGATATTTCACGTGAAGTTTGATGATTTTCAAGCAGAGCGTAATTTTTATCGGAGATGCCAAATTCGCAAAGACACCGGCTTCAGAAAACAAAATGTACGAAAAAAATCGCTTTCCGAACCCTTATTTTTTATGGCTGCCATACATTATCTATTTTTAAGACAATGTTTGCGAATTAAGGGGGGAAATAGGGTTAGACGGTTCAAAAAATCGATTTTTTTTAAATTTCATAAATTGTTAGTAAAACTATTGAAAAATATGTTCCCAAAATTTTAAATGAAAATTCCGACTCGTTCTATTGTTATAAGCCATTAAGGGGGGAAATAGGGTTAGGACAGCGTTTTCTCAATGATTTTCATGAATTTTTTTTTAGTATAAAAAATGAATATAATTTATTGAAACTTTGAGAATATTTTAGACATATATTTAAGTATATACTATAAAATTTTTGAAGAATTTCCTTGAAAAACACCGCAGATATTAGCGACCCCATATTGCAGGTCACAATCAGACTCAGCATTTTGCTATTTTTTCAAACGCGTTTTTCTGAAAACGACTTTTTTTTAACTTGCGTACACGCTAGTTTGAAAAGTTTTCAACCAATCGTTTTGAAAATTGGCAGTTACTTTCTTCATAGTATTGCGCTTTATATGAACCTAAAATCGGAATATTATCATTATTCAAAATAATTTTTTTTTTGCAAATAAAGTTGTAAAAAGCGGCAAAAAATCATGGTTTTTTTTGTTTTTACCCCTGTAAAAAATTCAATTTTATATTTTTTTCATAGCATTTAGGTTCATATAGAAGAGAGACGTATAATAAAAGTAAATTCCAACCTCGTTTGATTTCAGATGAAAATTGCGGCTTCCAGAATGTACGCAAAATGCTGAGTCTGATTGTGACCTGCAATATGGGGTCGCTAATATCTTCGGTGTTTTTTAAGGAAATTCTTCAAAAATTTTATAGTATATATTTAAATATATGTATAAAATATTCTCAAAGTTTCAATAAATTATATTCATTTTTTATACTATAAAAAACTTCATGAAAATCATTGAGAAAACGCTGTCCCTATTTCCCCCCTTAAAAACGCTTCTCAATCATATCTTTGTTCGAAAATGATCTCACTACACGTGGAATATTTCGTACATACGTAATGGGTAATGTTTCTCGGAGCGCGAGATACTTCAGACTTTCCAAGTGGAATCCTTGTTTCTCGAGTTGCTTCTTTTACCCTCGATTCATCCCCCTTACATTTGCTCCCGTCTCCTCGCCCCATTCGTTTCGACCTCGACTACGAATCTACGCACATCCACAAAGATGCAAAAACTCGCGTATGCACATCGACGAGCCACACCCCTCGCGAGGGGCAATCCTCCCGCATCCTCTCGGTTTCTTTATAACTTTCCCATTGGAAAACGCGTTGAGCGTTATTCGTTATTATTCAAACAAAGAAATAAATTGAGTGTAAAAAAAATGATATTTTCGTGGCAAAATGAGAAAAGTACAATGAATAACCTTCGATGTAAAAGTATTGAATGATAAAGGCTCAAATGATTTTACATTGAATTTCAACGAGCTGTTCATTTGGTTATTATACAAAAATATTATTTGCACTGAAATTTTATTTCGCTGTGATTTTTGTGAAGAAAAACAACGACAAAAACACCGCGACTTTCACTGCCATTTTCACTGTGAATATCAATTGAATATAAAACAAGGTAATTCGCAATTACGATGTAAATATACGTTGCTTGCTCTTGAATTTAACGCGCTTCGAGTGCTTTTAAACGAAATTTCGTATCTATAGAGCCGAGAGAGTCGTTTCATAAAGTGCGTATTATGAACGAGAGGGTAAAAAAGGGGTTGACCTTTGAAGCCGTCGACGATTTCTTAACGGTGTCTCCTCGGGCGGCAAAGCGACGCAAAGCTTTCGCGTGACAAAAAAAAAAAAAAGAAAAAGAAAGACGCAATTTTTCTTCGCGCTCAGTTATGCGAGAGTTAAATGAATAAGAATCGTCGAGGCGTGGGTGAAGTTCCGTCAAAAACAAGAGAGCGAAATATTTTACCGTCGCGTCGAGAAAAAAAAAAGCACCCTTAAGATAAAAACATGTGCATCGTCGTCTACTCTTGTTATAGAGCACCGAGAACACGCTCTCGTGCGTATATAGACTACGCGAGGATCAAAAGAAGCGTTGTCTGATGATTTTTTTTTTTTTTTTTTACGAAAGACGTTGCCGAGAAAACGATTATCGACCATTCATGCCAGATTTTCATCTTTCACGGTAATGTTTGTTTTATTCGTTTATTTTTTTGAAGAAAAAAAGTTATTTTACTTGTTTGTATTGCGTGTTTATAAGACTCACCCCAAAGCATAGTTTCAACTTCGTCCAAAGCTTAAAAAAAAAACAGAAAAAGCAAATCATTAACCCTCCGAGAATCACTCATAATATCGGTCGATATATATCATATCGATCTTATTAAACAAAAAAAAAATCTTATCCGAATGTAGAAATTCTATTGTATTCAAAGTCTTTACTATATATACGACCCCGTTGTAATGAGATCATTGGACAAAATAAAGGAAACATAAAGACGTGGATTATCCTTGGAACGAAATTTTCAATAAACTCATGCACGCCATTCGTTAATCTCTACAATCTATTATATTGTTTGTGTTGAAAAATGATTTGCATTCGGAGTGAATTTGAACGATTTCGCGAATTTGCAAAGTTGCTGATAGGGTGTAGACCGAATATAAGACTGTTCGGTTGAGGGAAACGAAGGAAGAGGAAGAGTGGAAAAAAGAACGCTTGTGGGAGTCTGTCGCCCATCCACTCGGAATTCAGAAACGATCAATGCCAACGTTTTCCCCGTTTTTCCACCATCCTCCATCGAAATTTTCCATCCTCTGCCTTGGGTACATCTTTTTTTCTCTCTCTCTCTCTCTTTCTCTTTTTCTGAGACATCGCGAATCAGCACAGCTTCTCTCAAACCGCCCCTCTCGCTCCAACCACCCGATCGTTTCTCATTCTTATTTCGCTCGTCTTTGGGGTGCCCCGTAACGCGGTCTCCGTGCCTACGGTTGACGCTTTTCTCTCCGCGTCGAAGAAAAACGCTCGGGAGTTTTTTCTTCCCTTTCCTCGATCTTTCTAACCGTGTATTTATATATATAACCGTTAGACAGAAAAGAAAACGAGCTAGCTTTGATGTCACCGCAAACGGGTAGACCTTTTCACCGCAAAATTTAGAGATCTCACATGCGAGCTCGGGCATGTTTACGTATTAAAATGATCCCCTGTAGAAATTGGATCATATATATATATATATATATATATATAGATATCCCGTGTATAAACGACGAATAAAGGAAAACACATTTGCCGAATCGTATCAAAAGGTTCGATAATATAAAGGAGATAAAAAATATTTGGAAATGAATTTCCTTGAAATTGTTGGGAAATCGCTTTTGTACAAAATAATTCTTAACGTGTATGAAGACCAATATATAAAAATAATGGTTCATGAGAAATACAGTGTACATTAGGCAATCGAATGAAGATTTAAAAAAAATTGATTTCATTCGAAATACTAAAGAACATTGAGTCTAAGAAATATTACAAAAAAAGATAAATATACAAAGTATATTATCGATTTTTTAAAAGTATGTGAAAAAACTTATGATTCTTCAAAAATTTCTTATGAATTATTTGATAATTTGGAATACGAATTTTTGTTTCAAACAAATTATCCGGCTCAATTGTTTAATTGTGGACAAATTGGAAACGCTGTGTTTGCAAAACCGGTATCACGTTTATCCAAAAAATTCCAAGTGTCCACGGTGACATTAAAAAAAAAAAAATATATCGTACGAGATAACAGCGAACCTACTTTTTCAATGAATTAATAAAAGGGAATACAAGACGACGGAAAATGAATCGAATAGATCTGGAAATTAATTTCTAAATTCACCACTTTCAAAGGATGATGCAATCTTTTAACTCGCGCATTGAAGCAAAACGATAATAAAATTGAAGAATAAAATGAAGATGTCGAAAAAAAAATTAAAAATATTTTTGAGCAAATCGGGCATCTCGTATTATTGAGTGAAGGAAAACAAAAGAATTTGATCGTTCAAGAGAAACAGAAGAGAATCGATTAGCCATCTCTTTCACTGTCGTCGCGGTGAGACGAAAGGGGTGAGATGAACGAGAGAGAGAAAGAGGGGTGGAAGGGATGGTTATATGGGCCAGCAGAGAGAAGCAGAAGCGTGTCGCGCCCATCGCGGTTGATTCGATGAGCTAACGCCAACTTAACGCTACACACCCCACTGGGCTGCACTCGGTCAGATAACTCGACGATTTTCAAGCACCCTGCACCGGAGAATGATATCCATTGAGTCGCGGCGGCTTTCGCGCCGTCCGCACACTCTGCGGCTGTTTCTACTCTTCTATATATATTCTTCTCGCTTCATCTATCTCATTCCTCGTTCTCTGATTCTCTAATACTCGTTCTCACGATCTACCGCGGCGATGTTTACTCGCACTTGTGGATTCTTCGTTCCGAACGAATTCATTCCCGAATCTTTCCGAAACTACGACCTTTCAGTTGTTACTTTCTTTTCTCGTGTTATTGAAAATATAGCTTTTTTCTTTTTTTTTTCACAACTCTTAACGTTAACAAACATGTTATTTTTTAGTAAGCCCAGAATATCATCGAACATGTGAAATCTCGCGAAAATATGATTGCACCCTTTTAGCAATAACATTTTTATTTCTGTCGATCGGCAAAATTTTATTGTCATTTAATTTGTAATTTTTTTCATTGAAGCAACTTTATTCATCTAAACTATTTAATATACATGCAGTAGTATCCATTACGTAATTTTCCTCCACGACAGTCGACATAAGTAATTACGGGTGTGTGAAACAAAAAATCGCATGAACTTTAGAGTTTAACATTTTCACCAGTTACAATTATGATAATGCACGGTTTAAAGAACGTCGTAACTACGCTTAAACTTTATCTCAACGCTTAATAACAATCCTTTATGGAAATCCTTTAAGCTATGTACTTTTTTATCTTCATGCCTGTCCCTCTCTCTCATAATCTCGAGCCGACGATAAGTATAATCTGTGATTATTCTCTCCGGCTTCTGACGATGAGCTTCAATCAGGAATAAGAGTGTGCGTGTGTGTTGCGCTTATGGTGCACAAGGGTGGGATAGCGACGACGTCGGCGTCGTCGTCGGGGTGCGGAAATAAGAGCGAATCACGTGGAAGTGGCGCGTAAGAGAATGGAAATCAATAGGTGAAGGCGAACAGCTAGAGGGAAAGAGTACGTACATATATATATATGTATATATACTTAAGAGAGCTGAAGAGATCGCAGGCGGGTCGTGAGATCGTCCCGCCGACTCACCGACAACGAATACGATGGAAACTACGAGATCCCCGACACCCAGTAGCAAGCAGAAGGCCCCGTCGACGCCGCTTTATAGGAAGCCTTCGAGACATTCGCTATCTCTCCCCTTCTGCTCTTTACTTTCAACCCCTCTAGCGAGAGGGAGAGAGAGAGAGACAAAAAGAGGGAAAACTTGCCACAGAGGAGCTTCTTCTGAAATGACGATGGGAGACAGGGGTAGACCTGCGAGATACGGCCCGATAGAGAGAAGGAGAGCGAGAAAAAGATAAGAGAATGAGAGAGAGAGAAATGAACGAAGAGGAGATGGACCTCCATTCAGAAACTAATGGGGTTAAACGCCTCGGTCCTACCGTCCATCCTGCGTTATCAGAAAGCAAAGCTTTCTCGCGAACAAGATACAGAGCATTGCTGTCCTCATTTTACCAAAATTAATTTTCCACATTTTCTATTTCAATGTTTTTTAACAATATTTCGTTCGGAATTTAAAAAAAAAATTTTATCGCATAAATAATGAAATTGTGAATTTTTCTATTAGGATACGAGCGATTGGATTTTGCGATAAATAAATTTTTTGATAAATTTCCTAACGATATTTTGGATTAATTTACAAAGATTTCGTGAAAAATTTGACTAACTAGAAATTGAAGAAAATTATTAACGATGGAGTATACACATTTTGTTTGAATACGACAAATTTTACCCTTATCAGTCATTATTAATGTCCGGATATGGAAATTGAAAAAACAAAACATTCTAATTCCGAACTTCGACGATCTCGAATTAGATCAAATTTATGAGTACAATTAAAAGATTCAAAATGTTCAGCCAAACATTTCCCGTCGCTCTTGTTTCATCACAAAAAAAAATATAATTTTTAAATTGTAAAATCCTTAAAATGAATACACAACGCGATCTTTCAATGATTTTAATAATTGACTCGAATTGATACCACCACTTTTTTCTAAAAAATGACATCGCCGTACCGAAAATAGTGGTTTTGCCGTATTTTCGATTATAAAAAGCAAGCTTTTAAGATACTTTTTTTTTCTCCAAGCATACAAATTGATTGTGCTCTTTAACGCGGTAGTCTGGTCTAGAAATTTGAAAAAATCGATTTTTTTTTTCATTTTCTTATTCCTTAGACCTTTCTTCATACGCTCCTGAAAACCGTTTATTGATATTTCGAAAATTAGCCGAAAAGTAACTTTGAACGCGTTTATCTCAGAACTATGTTTTTCAAAGCGGCGCCCACGATATCTCGATAACTAATGGACCGATCGAGCTCAAATTTTGCACGTACCTTAGATAGCCTGTTTCTGAGGACTGGTAGCAGAATTGAGTCGAACAATAATTTTGCCGACATTTTATAACTCGTCGAATACCCGAAAATGTATGAAATATCATTAATGGAAGTTCAACAGGCCGCCATTTTGTCAAAAATTTTTTTTAAGTACCAATTCTGCTACCAGTGCTCAGAATACTCATACAGATTGAGAATATATATATTTTTTTTTTTTCAGATGCATACAACATCGTCCAGAGTGGGCGCCGATTGAGGCGCACCATGTTGCAACAAGGCAAAAAACGACATGAAAACATTGAAAATAATTTTTTTTTTTTAATGTACAAGTATTCTCTAAGGATCAATAAATGCACGTGTAAATTTTCATCGAGACAACTTCAACGGTTTAAACGTTATTGCACATTAGAAACGACGTCAAAAATCTCGCTCTAGACCAGACTACCGCCTTAATCTATCGATATAATGTGACTCACCCTTGTGCGCCATGTCATCAGCGGTGACGGAGGCCAGGAGGCCAGTGGCGCCCGGCCATGGAGCGACCGCAGCCCCAAGTTGCTGCGAAGGCAGAATCTTCGGGCCTTTCGACTCTCAATTCGTCACTGTAATCGTAAATTTGTATGTGTATAACAAAGCAGTACATGATTAAAGAAATGGCAAAATAATGTATGCGTGTGAAAAAAAAAAAATCGTCGAGACATCGATATCAAAGTATATACCTGCGGCAATAAAATATAAAATATGTGCTCAATTCGTTCGAAGTTATTGGCATTTTTTTTTTTTTTTTTCAAACGATTTCGTCATGCAGGTAAAACGTTTAATTTTTTCGTTTCGTTTATTAACTAGGCGAGAGAAGCGAGCGATATGTAACTGGAATGTTAACGCAGCTGTGTCAATCGTACCAGAAGTGGAAGCAAACAAACTTGCGCGATCGAAAACTTACGCGGAGTATAAGAAGTGATATTCTGATTTGGACCGTGAGACATTATACGCATTTTTTTTCCACATGTACTACAATAATTCTTAAAAATTATTTTTAGAAACGAAGTAATGTATATCGATAACTCGTGTAGCGAAAAAAGTGCAGCTTAATTTAATCTTGAGCGGATGAAAAAAATTGTTTTGGGCGTCATTTTTCGACGAGTCTTAAAGTACCACGTCCTAAAGACCTAGAAAAGACTTCCTAGTACAAAATTTGACGCAATGACGCGGTATTATAACACAGCTTCGCGAAACACCACTCATAATTAAGAGATAGTCAATTTTTTTTCCTGTTTGAGTAACAGGTCTGTTATTTTGAACAGACATTTTCGTTATTTATTTTCCCTATAATGATAAAACACTTTATAAAATATTTCATCATTTCGGGGTTTGTGCAGATGGTTCCAATCGCGAATAGAATAGAGCGGAGAAGCGATCGTGGAAAAATGTACGAATCGTTCCCGACGCCATTGAAAAAAATATATATACAGTGGGTCATAAAAGTATTCATACAACTTGTTTTTTTGCGATAACTTTAAAGACATAAGCGATACGCAAAGAAATCCAATTTTATTTAATAGCACATCAGGTGCAGAGATAAACTGCAAATGAAGAATTTTTTCCCAGGAATAAGAGAAGGATTATGCCAAAAAAACGAAAATTTTCGGGCAATAAACGTATTCATACACTTACGATTATAGTGAAAACCTACATCATCATAGTTGTTAATTATAACTAATATTTGGTGTGCATCCCTTTTGCTTCAATTATCGCCTCGAGTCTCTTAGGCATGAATTCTACTAGCTTTTGCGTTGTTTCTTTTGCTATTTTCGTCCTTTCTTCTAAAAGCACTCTTTGGAGATCGGATTTGTTTCTTATGTTTCTTTTTCTAATTTCTACATCCACCAAGTGTCGTAATTTTTCAATAGGATTGATGTCCGGAGATTGTGGCGGTGTAATTAATTTTTTGCGGACATTATAGAGTAACCATTCCCTCGTTTTCATAGCAGTATGTTTCGGGTCGTTATCTTGTTGGAAGTAGAAATTTCCATCCCGGCCCATTTTATCTACGCTTGCTTTCAAATTGCTGCGCAATACGTCGATATACTTCTGGGCATTCATTGTACCATCTATAAAAGCCAGATTACCAACGCCATAATATCCCATACAGCCCCAAACCAAGACACTTCCTCCGCCGTGCTTTACAGTCGGTATTAAATTTTTCTGCTGGAGCTCGGTATTTGGTTTCCGCCAGACGAATTTTTTTCTATCGGACCCGAAGATGTTAAACTTCGATTCATCCGAGAATACGACACGTTTCCAAAATTCTAAAGATTTTTTTACGTAGGTTTTTGCGAAACCTAAACGTTTTTCTCGATTTATATTATTAATTAATGGTTTTTTGCGGGCAGTTCTGCCGTATATTTTGGGCAGAATGCGAAACGTTTCGAATAGTCGGGGGACACACGCTCTTCCCCGATGTTGACGCGACATCATTTGCTAAACTGCGAGCACTTATGAACGGTTTTTTTGTAGCCTCTGTAACGATACTCCGACGCTCTCGTACCGTTAGTATTCTCGGTCGACCGGTTCGTGGCTTATTTTCTGTGCTGTTTGTTCTTTCGTATTTTTTTATTATATATTGCACTGTTGCAAAACTTAGATTCAGTTCTTTACTAATTTTTCGATAACTTTCACCGCGTTTCCGAAGAAAAATCACTCTATCTCGCATGGATATTGATATTTCACTTTTCTTTGCCATCGTGTCTTTTCAGAGCTTGAGGATCTACTATCGCATGGAATAGGTCAAAACCATTGTGTAAACGAAGACTTGTTTACATTGTACGCAGAGGTCAGATCGTCCGTGAGTGAATATCGAGGTTTAGCAGCTCAATCGTAAGTGTACGAATACTTTTTTGACCCGAAAATTTTCGTTTTTTTTTGCATAATTCTTCTATTATTCCTGGGAAAAAATTCTTCATTTGCAGTTTATCTCTGTACCTGATGTACTATTAAATAAAATTGGCTTTCTTTGCGTATCGCTTATGTCTATAAAGTTATCGCAAAAAAATAAGGTGTATGAATACTTTTTTGGTCCACTGTATATATATTTTTATCTATATCTACATCTGTGTAGTGTCACATATTCCCGTCGTATTTATTCTGTACACGGAAAGTCGAAACGAGCGAAAATAACATTGACGACTTTCGAGTGTAGCAATTACCCTCGTCACAATCTCGCGAAACATGTAAATTATCCGCGAATATAAAACACAAACGTCCGTACGTGCAAACGCAGACCCAGGAGACACACAAACGACGATGAGGGTGAGCTCTTGAGATGTGTATGCGCGCGTCGAAGCTGCTATGCTAGAAGGGTTATAATGTTGCAGCAACACAGAAACCAAGAGCGAGACCAAAAGGATATACGAAAGGGTGGGAAAGAGAGAAAGAGAGAGAGAGAGATGTATGCTCTGGTACTGGCGCCCGATCTCGGCTAAGTGCGATAATTAGTGCCTGAAGAGTGGGCTGTGTGCTACGAGAGTCTGCGGTGTTACAGGGTGTCCGGTTGAAAAAAAAAAAAAAAAAAAAAAACAAAACAAAACAAAACAAAAAAAAATTAAAAAAGAAACTCGAGCAAGCGTTTTATACACCACGTATTATTTCACTCGTTCGTTTAAAACCCTTGTAATTTCACGTGCGATACATTCCATGCGATAATTCGCTCTCCGACGCGACGATGTTACGCGAAGGAAAGAAATTAATGAAAAACTTTATTTTATGCAAATTCGGCATTTATACTAGAGCTAATTATCCTCTCTGTAACGAAAGAACATATACAAATGTGTGTGTGTGTGTGTGTGTGTACAAATAAAATTTGAACTATCTCGTATACCTGGTAATTTACATAACGGAATTGCATTAAACTATTCGAACTGCAGGAAAATCGTTTCTTTCGAACGCTTCGAAATAGTACGAGGAAAGGCAAAGTTTTTCAGTCGCGTGTTTTATAACCACAACTTGGAATCTCGTTCTCTGACTGACGCTTTACTACTGGCATTCTCAAAGACGACGAGAACTTCGATATACCATCTGCAATTGTTGTTCCAGTGGTTGTACCAATACTCTCATTTCTATGCGCATGCACGTCTATATATGTATGTATGGTATTATTCGTGAAACCAACAGCCGGAATATAATAGTATGTCTATATATATGCTTCTCGTACAAACTTTTCCATAGAACGCTTACGCAAGTGTTTGTACAGAGATTCTCCTGAAGGTGAAGCAATAGAATGTCAAACATGTATAGAAATATATAGTTGTAAATAAGTGGAGACCTTTGATAAAATAAACCGGATCTGACAAAGTGAACGTTTCACTATATCTACTAATTTTTCTTTCTATCAAGTACATTAATGTCGAGAGAATCTTGAAAGATTGTAATTTTAAGTAAAATCTTTTTCGTGAGGTGCTTTTTGAGATTTTGCCAAAAAAGCAAAGCCTATCCATGAGTTTCGCGTTCGTGCTGAATTTGTTCGTTTCCGAAAATCGCACGTGCCGTGGAAACAAAAATGGTTTATCGAAATTTCATCCTCCGTGGCCCGTAAACCACATTGCATCAACACTGAACTGTGTATTATATCCGATTCAATTGTCCGATTGAATGATCTATGTATACAAGCTATCGTTAGATGGATTAGTGCGAAGAGGAGAATTTAAAAAAAATCGTTGGTTCGATACCAGTTTTTCAATTATTATTACTGTTATTACGAATTTTTTAATGGTAAGTCTCTAAATTACTTTTTCCTCTTAAATGACGAGCTTTTGGTTTTGGAACTTGGCAAAATTTAACGAGATAGAATCGTGTGCTGGTAATATCGGAAAGAAAATGTCGCGATGGAAAAATCTCATCGTGTAGAACGAAGAATATCATACGGATGAAACGAGAGTACATAGGACATAAATATATATATATGAGAAGAGTTCACAAGCGTATTGTGCAAGAGGATTACCTCGGATTATGCCCGACTGAGCGCAAACAGGATCGCGCGCCTGGCTTGTGTTTACAAGACGCCAAGCTGTCGATTTAACAAACTCGCGCGTAAACCTCGACGAATCGCGTACGGACGCTCTGACTCCTCGGCCGAGAAGAGCGCCATCTGACGAGAGAGATCGAATTTTCGCATCGGCAACGCGCCCCGACACAACCAACGCTTGTACTATTCCGATCTGCATACATCAATTTCTATCTCTTTGGTCTCTTGATTCTTCCCTCGTTCGTCGAAGAGTCAAATCGAATCGCGACTCGGTTCGATTAATCCGCGACTAACCCGGCAGTAACGACCTTCCCAACGATCTTCCGGAAATCAATTAATACGTATCGTTATCATGTACCAAACATTGTACACGATATCTCGTATATTGAAAAAAAGAGGTCAATCTCGTTATCGCAATGCTCAATGGATACTATTTATCTAAAGTAATTTTTACGTTAATTGGAGTAAAGCTTAAAGGGGCGGATGTAAAAATTGACAAATTACCTTCCAATTTTCATACCATTACATGTATAAATTTTACTTTAATTGTTCTAAAAATTACTCCAAAAAATCACTGTACACATCCACCAGCAAAAATCGTAAAGTCAATAATTTGATCTATTGTATTATTCATTTAAAAAAATGGAGCACTGGTCTTTCTCGCGTGTCAAGAAAAATACATAATGTAACAGATAAGTCGCAATGAGCTCTCAATTAAAATCTTGACGTGTATTATCAGGTTTAATGAAATAAACAGGAACGATAAACGATTATTGATTAATGTGTATAAAATTATGTATAAATATTTTTACTTGAACTTCCAATTTTTGTATCCGGAACTAAATGATGTTGTTATAAATAATTTTTGCCAACATATGCTGTTATCAGGCTTTGATAAAGAAAATAATTTACGTATCACGTCAGAATCTGTTCATTATGTTGATTTTCTTTGATAAATTCACATATGTTACCAGCGAATAAAAAGCGATCTTTTCAATTAACGGAATCCTTAAAAACGCCTCGATCTTTTTACTGAAAAACATCTTTGACGTTGAAACGAATTTAAACTAATGACATTGAGAAGATTTTTGTAAAATAAATTATTTAATGGCACGTAATAAAAATGTCTAGTTCGTTTCTATTTAATTGAAAAGTACTTGCCAATTTATCACTATAAAATTGTATCAATTATAGATTATGCAATGAACACTAGAACAATAAATCCGACTACTTGTATACTGTGCGTAATTACTTTGAAATCAATTGCACGATAATTTTCGTTACTATCATCTGTAATATATATTATTTCGTGAAATAGTTAAGAACCATAATACTCCTTTACTTTTGAATTCTATTCCTCATATTTGTCTTATAATAATGATTATCATACGCGTATCTCGTTAAAGCGACATTTATTGAATCAGCTATATCAATGCTGCTAGTTTCATTAAACGAGCAATTCAGGTGAAATTATTATTTGACGTGTATCACACGGGCAAAACTTCCTGTATGATGTGTCACGTGGCTTTCTCTCGAAAGAGTGTTATTCATCGCGATGAATGAGAGTGGAGGTAGATAAAAGAAGGCGCGCGAGAAACGTGAAGTAAAAGGGAAAAATTAAACACGGTTATAATTGTCATTGTACCGTTCTACGAGCTTTTGTAGGAAGGATTTTGTATTGCTTTTGCTCGTTAATCGCGATATATGAGTCTTGTAATAGACTAGTGGACTCGAAGGTGTGGGATTAATAATGAGGGACAGAGATTCGAATTTACAAAACTATAGAACGCGATATACGGTATGTACGAGCGTTGTCGCGTCGTTGCTTCTTCCATTAAGGGAGTTTCGCCCGGAAATCTAAAGCATAATTGTGAATATGTATATACGGAAACCTGTTACCGCAAAACGCGCATATAATGTGTGTGGTTTAGTCCGTAATACGCGAGACCGAAGCTCCTCTAACCAAAGCTCCATTTCTCTTGTTCTCTTATTCTTATATTATGTATATTAGAGCGATTTTTTTTTTCGACTATTTTCTTTCAGTCCCCACCCGAAATTTTGTTGGATATGTCGAGAAAGAAATTCCCTGAAAGTTACAGCCCTTAATATTAATTCTAAGCACTTTCCCAAAGCGTGAGAAGATTTTCCATCTAAAATACACGTAAATCGAATTTTTATTTTTTTTTCAAATTCCTATAACTCAGCCGCATTTCATGCTATTATATTGTTCTTGGTTTCGATTTACTCGGAATAAAACAATCTAGAAAATTGCCTCTTGCGGCGCAAGTGTAAATTGTACTGGTGAGTTGGTATGGGTCACTTAAGTTGATTTTTACCCAACATTCTCGTTTTTTTGCTGTTATCTCCGAAACAATCAACTTTACGAAAAAAATGTGAATGAAAAATTTGTTGGAAATTTAATTTCCTACAAAAAAGGTCCTATCGACCCAATTGCTTAGATTAATATTTCTTGAGATATTGAACTTTAACTTATGAGTAGTATAAAATGTATAAAATATGAAATATTAAATAATAAAATAAATAAAAAATAAAAAAAGTTCAATATCTCAAGAAATATTAATCTAAACAATTGGGTCGATAGGACTTTTTTTATGGGAAATTAAATTTTCAACAAATTTTTCGTTCACATTTTTTTCGTAAAGTTAATTGTTTCCGAGATAACAGCAAAAAACGAGAATTTTGGGTAAAAATCGACTTCAGTGACCCGTACCAACTCACCAGTACAATTTACACTTTCGCCGCAAAAGGCACTTTTTTAGATTGTTTTATTCTGAGTAAATCAAAACCAAGAACAATATGATAGCATAAAATGCGGCTGAGTTATAGTAATTTGAAAAAAAATATTCGATTTACGTGTATTTTAGATGGAAAATCTTCTCACGCTTTGGAAAAGTACTTAGAACTAATATTAAGGGCTGTAACTTTCAGGGAATTTCTTTTTCAACATATTCAACAAAGTTTCGGGTGGGGACTGAAAAAAAAAATAGTCGAAAAAAAAAATCGCCCTAATGTATATACATTATTACTCCGTCTCATTTACTTTTCTCGTTTGTCGCTCTCAATATTAACCCGATTGTTGACTTTCCGAGCTACACGATCCCGGACGATTAATCATGTAACGCTGATGATGTATGCCTTCCACCTTTTTTCCATATTTTTTTCTTTCTTTTTTCTTTCAAGGGAACGGTGCGAGTAACGCACATCGCACATCGAATCGGTGGTACGGGAGTCTCGATGATTAAAAACGCTCACGACGTGCGACACCGCGGGACGTCCGATTCAATCCGTCGGAGCTATTAACCTTTCGCGAATTCTCGTGCTTTTGTATATTTTACGACTGCGGATGAGGGAGGAGGAGGTTGGGTGCTTACGAATCTTTTTCTTTTTACTCCGATTTAGTTAATCGTTTCATCTGTATTTCCCGCTGATAAAATGATTAACGATTTTGAGAGGGTAAAAAAAAGCGAGAAAGTCATTGATTGTCAATTGTTCGGCAACAGAGGGGTTTGAAAAAATATCAATAAAACTAAAACACTGAATGCAATATTTCTGAAGAATTCGAACTTTTGATCTAACGGATATTCAATTAGCTAATTGAAAAATCTTTAATTAATTATATTAAAGTTAAATTAGTAAAACACCGAATATGAGGTTTATAGGGGTTGTAATTTTATCGTTTTTTTTTTCGTGACTATATCGTTTGGGCCGTTTATCACTATTAGCATATTTCTATCGTCGTTTTTTTTTTCGCTTTTTCACAATAGTCCTTCGAAAATAGTCAAATAAAACGACAGGATGCATTATTCGGATGTTTCTTGAATTCTAGTATGCTCCGAACAACGTTATTCACAAATGGTACATTCCATACCCCATTGTTTCAATCGTCAACGATTTTTTCGATCTTCCAACATAGAAAAAATGGTTTTATAGATAATTTCGAAAATCTTATCTTCGAGATACGAGATTACAGAGGCTTAATGTATTTCTTTTCGAAAATATATCAAAACTTTCGATCTACAAAAATTCGGAAAAAACGGTAGCGAACAAAATCGCAAGTAGATCATTTTATCTTTCAACATTGAATAAATATTTCAATGCTCCCTCGAATTTCTCATTTTTACCATCTTTACAATTGTCTATTATTATTTGTTAACATATTTTTGTTAACTATTATACTTGTGAATATACGAATCGTGAATTTTTATTTATTTTTACTCCATAATAAAAATTACTCCAAAGGAGGATACTCCATAAATTTTACTCCATAATAAAAATTACTCCAAAGGAGCATCGTTCATATATTCATCATCGCGATAGTGAAATTGGGCAAAAAAATTTCTTTTCATTCATTACATCATTTTACACGAAATAAACCCCAATTGCTCGCTGAAATTTCTCACTTTTCCATTTTTCTAATTCATAAATATATTTTATGTATTTTCGTTTCCTCAAGGTGACTCTAAGCCTTAGTAAGTGCTCTCGAATTTCTTATTTTTACCATCTTTATTATTATTTGTCAACATATTTTCATTAACTATTGCACTTGTGAATGTATGCACCGTGATTTTTTCTTGTATTAGTTTTTTCACCAATTGTAATAAAATTATAATAGAATGAGTGTAAAAATTCCAATTTGTATTTTTTTACTCCAATTATTATAGAAATTACTCCAAAGAAGGATCGCCCCTGTATTCACATCGCGATAGTGAAATTGAGCAAAAAAAAAAAAATTTCATTCATTACATGATTTTACACGAAATAAATGTCAAGTGCTCGCTGAAATTTCTCACTTTCCCATTTTTCTAATTCCCTATTATATTTTATGAATTTTTTTTTTTTCCTCAATTTAACTCTAAACCTCAATAAGTGCTCTCGAATTTCTTATTTTTACCATCTTTACAATTGGCTATTATTATGAATTAACATATTTTCGTTAACTATTGCATTTGTGAATGTACGAACGGTGATTTTTTTCTTGTACTAATTTTTACACCAATTGTAATAAAATTATAAATGTATAGGTGTAAAAATTCCAATTTGTATTTTTTTTACTCCAATTATTATAGAAATTACTCCAAAGAAGGATCGCCCCTGTATTCGCCATCGCGATAGTGAAATTGAGCAGAAAAAAAAAAATTTCATTCATAACATGATTTTACACGAAATAAATGTCAATTGCTCGCTGAAATTTCTCACTTTCCCATTTTTCTAATTCCTTATTATATTTTATGTATTTTTTTTTCCTCAAGGTAACTCTAAGCCTCAATAAGTCCCCTCGAATTTCTTATTTTTACGATCTTTACAATTGGCTATTATTATGAATTAACATATTTCCGTTAACTATTGCACTTGTGAATGTACGAACGGTAATTTTTTCTCGTACTAATTTTTACACCAATTGTAATAAAATTATAAATTTATAGGTGTAAAAATTCCAATATGTCTTTTTTTTACTCCAATTATTATGAAAATTACTTCAAAGAAGCATCACCCATGTATTCACCATCGCGATAGTGAAATTGGGCAAAAAAAATATATTTTTATTCATTACATCATTTCACACGAAATAAATGTCAATTGCTCGTTGAAATTTCTCACTTTCCCATTTTTCTCATTCCCTATTATATTTTATGTATTTTTTTTCCTCAAGGTGACTCTAAGCCTCAGTAAGTAATTATTATTATCCTCACTCACCGAGTCTCCGGTATTCCCTTGGAAGTAGGGGGGCGGGAGAGAGGGTTGAAAAAAAAAGAAGGGCGAAAAGAGGTGTAGGAGAAACGGAGAAGAGAGGATAGAAACGACGGAGTGGTTTGTAAAAGGGAGGTATATCTCTGTATATAGAATCGAGCTCTTATCCCATACATACAATGATCGTCGCACGGAAGCTGCGGGGCGTCCGCACTTGTGTGCTTGTCTGGTGTTTCGCGTAGTCATTCAATATAACATATTATAAAGGTACTTGATATCCACCTATATACAGATATATTATAATAGAGCTTAAATTCGCTTCGGCGATTTTACACGGTGAATGCCGAATCATGAATTTACAGGATGCGGCATATTGCCTAATTAAGGTATAATACAGGGAAATTTGGTACGAGAAATTAACGTTACACATACAGAAAGCGATGAGAGGAAATCTCGTATACCTATATATATATATGTATATTGTTCCGAGGGAAATTTCCGAGGCATGCAAACCACAATGCGTGCCGTCGATGAAACGGCATTCAATCACATTCACGAGAGCTTTTAGTGACGCGGCAATGTGACCGGGTATGAAGGGAGAATTTCCCATTGTTCCAGCATATTCATATTGTGTACCAGAAAGTACCGACGACGCGCTTTATCCCGTTACCTTCGAATTGTAAACTAACCGCGAAAAAATGTTTGACCGTAAACAAGCTCTTCCCGTGCAATTTTCCGAATTCACGTGAAACCTCACGAAATTGTCTAATATTATTTCCCAGATACATTTTATCTCGACAAAATAATGGAAAACTTCTTGTACGAGATGATAAGTAATGTATAACTGCTGTGATTATAAGACAGTTATTTAATATACGTCAGGGACAATCATATTGAACGACATGTATTCGTGTAAATTGCAATTTTACGAATCAGAGACGATTGTAATAAAATTTGATTTTTCAATGATTGGAGGTTATGTTGAGACGAGTACGTACCAAAAGTTACGCCGACGGCGTTCGACTATCAGTTTCGTCACACGCACGTTGTCTAGTCACCACTGATTTTTTTTTCTCTTCGAATTTCTCTTCTTTCGCGCACTTACGAATATTATGGTTGTTACGTACAAATACTAAGCACACTGCCTCTCGCGGCTGCAATTATTACTGAGCTTATTCGCGTAACGCCTAGTCTCCTCGCTGCCGCGATTCGATCTTCTCACTGTTTGTCCCGCAACGATCGTGATTGTTCTTTATTTATCAACCGTCGATTCGAGAGTTGCCCCCAATTTGCGTGTACACTTCAGACTTTTTCTTTTCGTTTCTCTCCCGTTCTCTTCGGTCTCTTCGCATCTACGAGTCAAAAGTAATATGGAAATGCCAAACGACAATCTCGCAAAGTCGTCATAACGAAGCACGAGTTTTTTTTTTTTTTTGTTACACACGAAACGTACGGTACGATTCTCTAAACGTATTTGCCCGCGACGCAAAAATCCTCTCGACCGCACTGACCAATTTTTTCAACGCCCTCGGTCAAATTTTCCGAAGTTTCGCCACGGCCGAACGACGCATGATCGAGGGGAAAGGGAATGGAAAAGTTAAAAAAAGAACAAAAACAAACGGCAAAGTGTTTTCTTGGTAACGTTCCCGAGAATTCGATTTACGCGGGCTGTTTTTTTTTTTTTTAAGGTTATAACGCTGCATTCATTTAAAACACGAATAACGATAGATCGAGAGCATCGGTGATTGACGAGTTGAAAAGTGTTTCGGGGATTGAACGCGAGATGGTAGTAAAGAGTGAAGAAAAACAAAAAATCGTTCCACCGTGAGATATGCTTTCTCGTTAATATGGAGTTATTATTGCCGAGCCGGGATCCCGTTCGGATGCCGTCGGTGCGAAGTCGCGTGGCGTTTTGCCGCTCGACGACACGCTCGTTGTGTTACCGCACGTAGAGCACCACCGGGGCCAAAAGAGTCCCCCAGAGTTGGTACACACGAGGAGCTGGGGGTGGGGGGAGAGACACACGAGGAGAGCCGAAGGCGCGAGCGCGCGGCGCTGCTGCTGCTGCTCTGCCGGTGCTGCCTCCGATGCTGCAGCGCCGGAGCTGTAGAGAACTACTGTCTCACTTGCTCGTACAACTTGGGCCTCTTCCACCCTTCCTCGCGATGTTTGTCCCTAGGTTCTCTCCGGTGTTGGTGCGTCCGTGTGTAAGTGCCTTTTCTCCGTCTCGCTCTTCGGTCCAACCCCCGTGTGGCTCTCCCATCGCTTGACTCTCGTTTCGCTCGCAAACACCCCGCGTCTCGTCTCGCTCCATCCCTTTTGGCTTCGCGAAACGACAGAGACGGGAAAACAGTGTTGGGCTGCAATGGTGGTGGTGTCGGTGAACGCGGAGTTGCGGCGAGAACGTGGAAGGGAGGGAGAAGAGAGATACCACTCGCGAAGTCGAAGAGGTTGCGGGGACCGCTGTAAGTAAACATACCTATATCTGTATATATCATTCGTCCGTTCAGAACTACGAGCGCGTGTGTATGTATGCAATATATACGTACACATCAAGCTTCTAGTGCGGCTGCTGCCACGCGTTTCTCGATATCCCCGCGTATCTTTTATCTCCGTTCAACCCTCGCGTGTTTTCATCTCTCCGCACGGATATATATTTCGTACGAGATCGCGTTGCACACCGCGAACGAAATACCGAGTCGTGTGCTTATGCGTGTGTTGCGTAAAAGGTAGAGCGGTAGTACCGACCAATGAAAATGCTCGAACTCGGTATTTCCCCCACCGCGCGGATATATGGCGCCGCGATGGTGGGGGTAAACACGAACTCACTGTCCTCCCAGCCCCCGCCCGGCGTGACATCATCGATTCTGAATGGTGGAAATGCTCAACGGTGCGGAAGGCACATTGGGGGCGCGCTAGCGCTTGCGAAAAACTTGGTTAGGAACACGCACGCGCGAAACTCCGAAGGAACTCTTGACGTTATATTTGACTGTGTGTGCGTTCTGTGTCCTGTAGGATGTGCGGTGAGAGCAACGAGAGAAAGAGAGAGAGACAGTGATGATCGCGAGAGTCGAGCGTCGGGGAACGCGAGAGATTCTGGACCTCGACGACAGATGGGCACCGACCGTCGTCGATCTCGGTCGTACCACCGATCACCAGCAATGTGAGTCGCAACGCATAGCTTGTTTTTCTTTTCTACCCTCATTCTTTTTTTCTCCTTATGTTTGAATTCTCGAAGAAATTCAAAACTTTTTACATGCGAAAGGTAACAAGTCGACTGCGAAAGATTCTATATGATACGCTGGGAACGCAAAGTGCGTGATAACTTTGCATTTTTCTCTTTCCCATAAAACAGATGCGAGAGGTCAAAAGCGTATGCGTTTGAATATGCACAAGCTCGAATTTCGATACTCGCGTGAAAATTGTATAAACCAAGTAATCCTATGGCAACCAAATATCTCTTATGTGTAACTCATAAGACTTATCGTTCATGAGCACGTGTATTAGACAGCAAGAAGCGTTAGTTATACGAAAGATTAAATTCGACGACCTGATCGAGCTCGATCAATGATCATCCTTAAATTCTTTCGTAATTCACAGATAATTTACATTTTGCATTAAACCAATCTTTACTAACGGACCTCGCAATTTCATCCCTCGTTACTTTGAGAGAAGATCGCTTTTATTTCTTTATTTCTAATTATGAATTATCTTATAAAAGTGGTCTATGGTTATTGCATCTGCACACGTGACCTCTGTACTTCATAATGTAAATAATTATTGCCCGTGAACAAAAAATAATAAAAAATGAATGTAACTAGTAACGAAGAAAATAACGGTCGAAACTTTTCTTCGTTACAGTTGTTTTTTAATGATTTTTTTTTTCACACAACGAAAATAATCATCTACGTTGTCGGGAAAAGAGTAAAAGACACGGAGTTACAAATACTGCAGATCAACATTTGTGAAATAATTGATAATAGATAAATTAAAGATGTACGAAACGAAGGATGTCTTTTTTTTCGAGAGTAACGAGAAACTATTATTTGTGATTGAAATCCTTATCATAGAGAGTGGAATAAATTCTATTTTTATCTATTAATTGGGCCACGGTTAGAATTTGGGTCTTTAACACTAAACGTACCGGTACACAAACGGTCACTTCACCCCTTATGAAATAAACGTTGATTTTTAGACAGAAATTCTTAATTATTAAGGGAGGGTTCCCGTCCGAATCGATGAAAAAATCGAAAAATTTTTTTTTGCTTAATTTTCATCTTTATGTTGTCGAGAATACGTGGGAGAAAGGATATTTCGATATATGCTATAGTTCTCGAGATATAGGGGGTCGGGCGTAGTAGTCTGATCTGATGGGTGAGTCTACGGTAGGTAGCATAAAACTTTAAGGGGGGAAATAAGGTTCGGACAGCGTTTTCTCAATGATTTTCATGAAATTTTTTATAGCATAAAAAATGAACATAATTTATTGAAAGTTTGAGAATATTTTATACATATATTCAAGTATATACTATAAAATTTTTGAAAAATTTCCTTGAAAAACACCGAAGATATTAGCGACCCCATATTGCAGGTCACAATCAGACTCAGCATTTTGCGTACATTCTGGAAGCCGCAATTTTTATCTGAAATCAAACGAGGTTGGAATTTAATTTTATTATATGTCTCTCATCTATATGAACCTAAATGCTATCAAAAAAATAGAAAATTGAATTTTTTACAGGGGTCAAAACAAAAAAGCATGATTTTTTGCCATTTTTTACAACTTTAATTGCAAAAAAAAATTATTTTAAATGATGATAATATTCCGATTTTAGGTTCATATAGAGCGCAATACCATGAAGAAAGTAACCGCCAATTTTCAAAACGATTGGTTGAAAACTTTTCAAACTAGCGTGTACGCGAGTTAAGAAAAAGTCGTTGTCAGAAAAACGCGTTTGAAAAAATAGTGACCGGTCGGTTATACACGCGGCGCGCTCGGGGCCTGAAGGAGAGCTATTCACTTTAATGGCTTATAACAATAGAACGAGTCGGAATTTTCATTTAAAATTTTGGGAACATATTTTACAATAGTTTTACTAACAATTTATGAAATTAAAAAAAAATCGATTTTTTGAACCGTCTAACCCTAATTCCACCCTTAAACGCGTTTTTCTCGAAACAACGTTTTTCGACGTGCGGTATGCTCTACAGCTTCGAGGAATGCACCGATTTCAAAGTTTCACCCCTTAAATTACAGCTAATTAAATTTGGGGCGCCCTGCCGGAGCGTTTCGAAAAAATTATTGTAAATATTTATTTTTTAACGTTAAAGCCCAAAAAAAAGCATGAAAAAGTGAATTTCTTTTTAAACGGCCGCCATTTCGTTATAAAGGGACTTTTAAAAAATCGAAAACCGATAGGACCCCACAAATTTCATTTATTTCAAGAATCTTTTTGGTTTTTGGAATTCAGACCACTTGGCGAGGCTTTGCGTCGGGAGCGGCTTCTTTGGCGGGAGCCGGGGCCGCCATTTTGAATTATTTTATTGTGAAAAAACTCAGTACAATATTTCTTTTATATACAAATAAAACCCACAACAAAATTTTCGCAGAATAATTTATTTTGTATTGGAAAGAAATTCCTCAAATTGAGGTATTTTTGGGGTCTTTGGACGGGAACCTTCCATCAAAGGAAATAATTCGTAATATAACTCCTGATTTCTAATAAAATAATCAAACAAATTTACCGAAAGCTAGATGAGCTAAAGAAATAACAATGAATGTACGAATTTAAAGTAAATTTTGAAAGCGGTCATTTGACTCCCACTTGGTACGTTTAGTGTTAAATCCATGCTTATGTCTGTATTTTGGTAGCCTGTGAATGGAACGTTCACGTTTGTACCAATTCGTTTTTTCCAGCGTTATTGATGTTAGAATGCGTTGTAACAGATTGAAATAGAGTCATAGAACGATAGTGAAACGAGTGCGAAAAAATATGTGAAGCGAAGTTATTTTTCAGTTTTTAAGCAATGTCGATAAATTGTTTTTTGGCCTTCGAGGTTGTTCGACAAATTCGTTACACTCTCGTGCGATAATATGTTAAACGGGTAATTTTTTTTTTCCACCCAACGTTACATTGAAAACAAAAATAGATTTCTATTCCTAAAATATTCGTTTGAATGTGAAAAATATATAACAAAACAAGTCGATTCACAATTTCTCGCGTAAAATTTCCTCGCGTTATACTCGTTTTCCTCGGGTATTTATATCGTTTGCTCACACGTTAACGTAGATGAATTTATCCTATATATTTATTATGAACGACAGTCGAGTTACGCGCTGCCCCGAGAGTACTAGAATTTTCGTTATTCGTCGAAAGTTGGTTTTCGCAATTCCTGACAACAGAAAGAGAGAGAGAGAGAGAGAGAGAGAGAGAGAGAGACAAGAAGAGTGAGAGGCATCGTGTCGCCCATGGAGGATATTAAAATATAATTGGCGTTTGTCCCCTTTGTGCAAAACGGTATCTAGTCACGCGTGGGGTGACCGTGGGTGTTATGTACGCCAGAGTGCGCCACGGGGGTGACTCACCCTCACTCTGGCTCCTCACCCTATCACTATATATACATACATCCATATATATGTATGCCTCTCTCGTTTTCTCGCTGTTTCTCTCTACGACTATACATACAGTAGTATAGTACAAGACAAGTACATATATACATATATATATATATATATATATACATATATTTACAATACGCGCTCTTCCCATGGTTCGTCGTCGCGAGGGTAGTTGCATCCAACCCCTGTCACTTGCCCGTACGTCTACTACGGTTTTCCTCTCGCTCGGATAGCACAGAATGCCCCCAGACTTTCGTTTCTCTCTTCTCGTCGCCAAACCCTGCTCGTGGAAAATCTTCGTATATACTAAGGTTCTTTCACACGAGTCGATATCACCTTCTACGGTTATACATATCCTTATCCTCAAGCGTAAGCAGAGTAGAGAAATTTTCGTGAAATAATATATATATATATATAAAAAAGATTAATACCGACTGATGGTAACAAAATCTGTAATACATTTTTTCCCAAGGGGTGAGCTTTGAGTTTTGGAGCAGGCACTTAATCTTACAAACTGCATCTATCAAAATCTATGTCATAACATTTTTCTCAAATAATCAAGGAACTTTTGAGAAGACTTAGATGAAAAGTTTGGTTCTTAATGCTGGTTTCACATTGTAAGTTGGCGTTAAAATCAATGGTCATTTGTTAGTAGCGAATCTAGATTGATAAATACTTTTATTGATCATTTTTTTTCAATTGATCTTGCGTTAACAATTAATGTTTTTGTTATTTCTTCCGAATTATTCGACTAAAAAATGGCCTACACAGAACGATATGATTTTTATTTTCATAAAATAACGAAAGGAAATTCGGCCCATGGCTCGTGCGTCGATTAATTTTCAATTTATAAGTTATAAAATTGAAAAAGACGATCGTAGAAAAGTCTCGGGGGGGGGTAACAATGAATGTACATATATCTGTAAATGTGGCTCGCATGTGTTTGCAACAAAAGAGACACAGCGAGAGAGACGAGGTACTCTGGAACGTGGCGGGCAATCTCGAAGAAGTCAATCTAGAAGTGGTAATTCGATTCAAAGCTGAGAGAAAGAGAGAGTAGCCGTTGACCTGGAGGACCCTTTAACGTACAAAATCAAGGGGGTTCGCGTATATATTCGCGTTATATAATACGTTAGTATATATCGAACACGAAAGAATTCGCACGCTTGTATTAAAACTCGAGTGGCCAACACCGAGACCTATTATTTGTCATGTGCACTCGGCTGTTACTTAAACTGAGTATACATAGTCTGATTAAAGAAACGCTTGCTTTTTTTATATCGTTGATCGGTATATATAATGTCGCGTATAAAATGTGTAAATGCTGAAAAATAAGACGAATTTTTCGGCATTTACGAATTCTGCAAAATTTTTTAAGTAATAATTTTACGATACTTCTGTACGTCCGCAATTTTTTCAATTATCACATTATCGATGTCGATCGTGTTACAAACGCACTTTTCATTGGTTTTTGTCTCTTCGAAACGAATATCCATTATCGCCAAATGGATCTGAAAAACGGATTTTTCAAAATCTTTTCCTAAATCGTCTAGCACGGTATTATGAAAATTTTCTAAATATTCTTCAGGTAATTTTTATGTTCATTCAGCTATTAAAGGGGGAAATAGGGTTAGACGGTTCACAAAATCGATTTTTTTTTTATTTAATAAATTGTTAGTAAAACTATTGAAAAATATGTTCTCAAAATTTTAAATGAAAATTCCGACTCGTTCTATTGTTATAAGCCATTAAGGGCGGTAATAGGGTTAGGACAGCGTTTTCTCAATAATTTTCATGAATTTTTTTATAGTATAAAAAATGAATATAATTTATTGAAACTTTGAGAATATAATATACATATATTTAAGTATATACTATAAATTTTTTATATATATATTTAAGTATATACTATAAAATATTAGCGACTCCATATCGCTTGTTTTTCTTGGTACTATTTTTTCAAACCCTTTTTTCTGAAAACGACTTTTTTTTAACTTGCGTACGCGTTAGTTTGAAAACTTTTCAACCAATCGTTTTGAAAATTGGCAGTTACTTTCTTCATAGTATTGCGCTCTATATGAACCTAAAATCGGAATATTATCATTATTCAAAATAATTTTTTTTCGCAAATAAAGTTGTAAAAAATGGCAAAAAATCATGCTTTTTTGTTTTGACCCCTGTAAAAAATTCAATTTTCTAGTTTTTTGATAGCATTTAGGTTCATATAGAAGAGAGACATATAATAAAAGTAAATTCCAACCTCGTTCGATTTCAGATGAAAATTGCGGGGTCGCTAATATCTTCGGTGTTTTTCAAGGAATATCTTCAAAAATTTTATAGTGTATATTTAAATATATGTATGAAATATTCTCAAAGTTTCAATAAATTATATTCATTTTTTATACTATAAAAAAATTCATGAAAATCATTGAGAAAACGCTGTCCAAACCCTATTTCCTCCCTTAAAACGGCTACGTTTATCATGAGAAATGATGTTTAAAATAGAAAAGCATTTTATTTTATCACTCCACGTAGAATTTTCAATACTTTCAGAACTCAAAGTGGTTTTCCGGTGTTGTTTCGATTGTACGGTATATCGAAGACTTTATTCACAATCATCGAACGGATGAAACGGACGATCGCGTCTACATAATCTTACTTTTGCGTTGTGTTGGTGAAGACGCGCGTTTTTTTTTGTAGAAGTTCGCGAATGGCAAAAACCCGAGAAATGGTACGATGAGATAGTCGGTTATGGCGGTGTGGGTGAGGGGCATGGGGGGGGGGGGGGGGGCATAGCGAGACAGTATACGACAGGAGAGAAGAGTCTCTGCGGCAGTCGCGGGGCGAGAGGTCACGATGTGGAGCCGGCTTTAGGATATCCAGGGGGTGGAAGTAACGCGTTTCGATTTTGCGTTAGCTCAGCTACGCGTGAATCCAGCCAAGGTCAAGTCGTTACCCGTTTCCAAGCGTATCCTCCGTACCACGCGCCCCACGCGCACGATCGCGCGTTTCTATATTTCTTTTCCTCAATGTATATTTTCATAACTGATTTTTTTTTTCTTCACATGACACTAAATTATAACTTCGGGTATATAGTCGGATTTAATAAAGCCGAATTTTCTTCTCGTGGATTTATATTTCTCAGAAAAGTACTGAAAAGTAATGTTAATTTTTTCAAACGAAATATTAAGATATTCCACTTTTTTTTCGTGTGGCCATTATTCGACAACTCGACAGAACAATTTTACGTTGATATCATTGGGAAATCTTGATTACAAACAAAAAAATGATATCTTTGTGAAATTCGTACGGTTTCCAAATAATTGTTGTGTCGTTTAGGGAATGAGTCTGAGTGGATGTGGTTCTGGGATTGAAAGAATTGAATTTAAAGGTGATTAAGACACCATAATAACGTTTTAATGCTGTTAAATGTTCTATCTTCAACGATTTATCGCTTTGAGCAATATCATGTAGCATTTACACTGTATGCGTAATTTTATGGTGAAAATTAGGGTCTAGGAAAATTTGAGACGGTTTCAATAAATTTTATCAATGCAATTGTCTGTCTAGTGTATTAAATGCTACTTGATGTCGCTTACAACGAAACGCCGTTCAAGGTAGCCATTTCTAGCGTTAAAACACTATTTTAGCTGAATTTAGTTTTTGTCTGGGAAAAGCGAGAAACTGTGGAAAACGCGAGACGATGTATAATAAACAAATTATGTGTTTAAAAACTTTTTAATTCGGGAATTCAGGCAAATGGATTTTTTAAACTTCATCGGACGATTTTCTAAATGTTTGATAGAATTTTATCAATAATTGATAGGATTTCATCAATAATTGATAGGATTTTCGATAAACTTCGAATTCATATGTTAGAATGTTAAGTAAAGTGTATATAAACACAACTCAACGTACCATCGATGGATTACAACGAAAGAGGAAAAATGAGAGCTTTCAGCACTGTTAATTTCATCAAATGAGTTCCAAAATAATATTAACGCGCAATTCGTGCGAAATATATATGTGCCCCGCGCCTCTGGATAAATAATACCAAATATGCTTATCCCCAGAGGTTGACAAAAAACGAAGAATAAATATTACGAGTGACTACATTTGACGTTTATTAAATGCGGTCGTTGATATCTCCATTGCTAACAATCGTAAGGCCACATACGGCACATCGCTTCACGTGTTAAATCTCGTGGCGCATCCGGCCTTTTGTTTGCTAATGGATCGATATATCAGGAGACCAATTTGTTATCTCTTGGCATCGACGAATGAGTCCGAGGTCTGTTCTCTAATTATCTTTAGCCACTTGGGTATACAGCGAGTTCCGCGACGTCGAAATATTAAATAGCACAAATTCCATAGCCTTATCTCTCTCTCTCTCTCCTCTCGTACGATCTTCCTATTTTTTAAATATATTTTCGATTTTCGATCTCGTTTGATCGTTCGTTTTTTTTTTTTTTTTTTTTTTCATATTCTCGACTTTTGCTCTGTACTGTCGAATTGCGTTCTAAATTATTAGCATATCCGTAGAATAAAAAAAAAGTGTCTCCAGTACACACAGCAAAAGACATTTGGAGCCTCTTGGACAGCAAGTAGAAAACAAAGATTTTATAAACGCCTGGACGTGTACTCTTCAGAAATTTACAATTTAGCCGTAATGATCATAATATTAAAACTTCCAGTCGACCTCACGCGCAAATATAATTGAAAAAAATCAGACGATACGTTTCTGCGATACAATGCTATTTTTATCCAGTCAAAAGATCCGCTCTCAATTTAAATACGCCAACGCAAACCTGAAATGTCTTGAGTTTTTTTTTTATAGAACACAGAACGTTTTTAATAATTCGATAAAAATCTATTACCTCATTCGAGCTTTTGTCCCTCTTTATGTTTGCCAGCAAATGAACTAATAACTATGTGAAAAATTGACAATAGACGAAGTCGGTATTAAAATTTATTAAATTTAATTGCTCGTTCGAGAGGGAACAGTTTGCATGAAACGATAAATTGTATTAAAATTGCTCACGTGCTCTATGAGGATTTACATTGTTCAAATTTTCTTGCGTACAATCGTCGTTACGTAAAACCGTAAATAAAGTTGCGCACAACTACGCAAGCAGTGACCTTTTTTTCATTACGAATTAATGACTCGTCGGAGCGTAACGCAAACTGCACAAATTTTGCGAGACACGGTCGATAAGAACTTTTATAAACAAATATTTGCATCGTGTCTCTTCGGGACCGTGTCAGTAGCTAATAAAATTTGAATATATAAATCTTCAGAATGTAAGAAGGCACAGAGTGTCACTAGAAAAGCGAGAGTGCGGCTCTCGTTTAATTGCGCAGTTATCCTTGCCGGCGTTATTAGCACACCTGCGGGCCAAACTGCGTCTCGTATATTATTTGAAAATCACCCCCTAACCTCCGCGCTACGCCATTAATGAGGGTATTATATATATCGCGAGTGTGCAAACAAGAGATTGCAAATATTGTCGAAGGTGCTTATCGTTTCGAGAAAAAAAAATGAAATATCTAAAATAAAAATTCTGGTTCGAACAGTCTCGGATATATACATGATGTTTAAATGATCAGGTATGAATGTATAAAACTGAAACTCTTGCCGCCTTAAATTCTAAGGGGTATCGGAGTTTATCGTATAGGACAAACTCCTGATACGGCAAAGGCTGATGTAATAATTCTCGTGTAGGACAAAAAGACAACATTTTGCAATTGATGAGCCAAACGCAGCTTGTAGAAATGTGAAAAGAATCCGAGAATTTAAGGTAGTTTCGGCAACAAACGAAAGCCTCGAGTGTAGCTTCGCTATAGTCTTACTTTATGAGACTTACATCACTTGAGTGCAACCCTGTAATAACGGCTCTGAAACCCGTCATATATTATTGAAAATTCTATATTACACGATTGCTGAATTGAATTTGTAGGATGGCTGCGTTCCAAAAACTTCAAAGTAAGCCTCATCTCTCTCTGTCTCTTTGTGATTCAACAGTCAACGCAGCAAACTCTATCCTCTTTTACCCTAGACGCTCGAGTAACGAGCAGCGTCTTTTCGAACGCACCCATTTTGAGGTAACGTAAAAATGCGACTGTTGGTAAAAACACAAACTGTAATCTATCTTTCTGTGATATGATTGATATTGAGGTGTGACCTGCACTAAGACACGTCTTTTTAAGGAGGGAAATAGGGTTAGACGGTTAAAAAAATCGATTTTTTTTTTATTTCATAAATTGTTAGTAAAACTATTGAAAAATATGTTCCCAACATTTTTAATGAAAATTCCGACTCGTTCTATTGTTATAAGCCATTAAAGTGAGTAGCTCTCCTTCAGGCCCCAAGCGCGCCACGTGTATAACCAAGCGGTCACTATTTTTTCAAACGCGTTTTTCTGAAAACGACTTTTTTTTAACGTGCGTACACGCTAGTTTGAAAAGTTTTCAACCAATCGTTTTGAAAATTGGCAGTTACTTTCTTCATAGTATTGCGCTCTATGTGAACCTAAAATCGGAATATTATCATTATTTAAAATAATTTTTTTTTTGCAAATAACGTTGTAAAAAATGGCAAAAAATCATGCTTTATTGTTTTGACCCCTGTAAAAAATTCAATTTTCTATTTTTTTCATAGCATTTGGGTTCGTATAGAAGAGAGACATATAATAAAAGTAAATTCCAACCTCGTTTGATTTCAGATGAAAATTGCGGCTTCCAGAATGTACGCAAAATGCTGAGTCTGATTGTGACCTGCAATATGGGGTCGCTAATATCTTCGGTGTTTTTCAAGAAAATTCTTCAAAAATTTTATAGTATATACTTGAATATATGTATAAAATATTCTCAAAGTTTCAATAAATTATATTCATTTTTTATACTATAAAAAAATTCATGAAAATCATTGAGAAAACGCTGTCCTAACCCTATTACCCCCCTTAGCGTATAAAACCATTAGTAGCGATATATTTGCAAATAGATGCACCGAGTGTAACATCAATTTCTGAACTAGTATTGTCACTTAGTTTTATGAACAAAAAAAAAGTAATTCACACCAATGTTTACCGTCGACAGTTCGTTTAATTTGTTGAGGATTCATTGGTTCTGTCGAATCATCAATATAGATTATTGAAGACAGTGGACTTTCAAAAATTGCAATCTTTACTTTACACCCAAAATATTTAAGTTTTAGATTTTCCGATCAAGCATCATAATATAACAACTATCAGTGCAGATCATTAGAGAACTTATAAATAAACAAAACCAAGAGTTAAAAATGGTAATCACCACCACCGGAATTGGTGTTTTTCAAACTAATCGTTTGGCCCGAAAATATGTTCGATAAAATCTCAAAGACTCCGTAACACATCCGTATCATTTGTTACGAACAACAGCCCCATGTCTCGCACCCAACAGAAACGTTCCCATCGTAAAATGGGATATTGTACCAAAAATTCACGTTCATCCAAAGACCCTCATTATCACATCACAAAATATCGAGCACAACCCTTAGCAATTAATCCAGAGTAAACAAGGCGAAAGGTAACGAAATCGCGAATTAGGTCGGGCTAGTCGATTCATGAGCTGAATATACTTCTTGGTGAGTTCAATCGCGCGGCGCAGGTAAGTCCGTGGCTCGCGGACAGGTGAACGAGAAAGGGAATATAAAGAGCGATAGAGGGGAAGTATCGTGGAACGGAGATACGAAGCGAAGGAAGGTTTCGTGATGAAGGCTAAGAATAGAGAGGACGTGGGAGAGAGAGAGAGAGAGAGAGAGAGTGAGGGAGAGAGAAAGATATACAGGCATGTATATCTATGTAGGAATAAGGATGAGTGTACAGGGCGCAAAGCAAACAAATTAACAAGTAGGAGTCGCTTGTTTATTGTTGGGTGGGGACAAGTTAACCACGCCTTTGTCAAGCACGCCCTCCATTGATATCATCCCCTTCCCACCCAACCCCCACCCCCTCTTAAATCCCCACTTGGGTAAAACTACCCCTATGACTCGACCCTATCGTCACAACGCGGAGCCACCACCGTGCTTCCCCCCCCCCCCCATGCTTCTCTAAAGCCCCACCTCACTCCCCGCTCCGACCGTTAAGTTTTGCGGTGCGGTAGCACTGGCGGTGTTGCTGCTTCGGGGTATGACGTCACGGACGAGATGAGAGCCAACATGCAACAGGCGTCTGTAGCTCGGAATCTTTCTCTGTTTTGCCTCTCCAATTTCTCGCTACTCTATAGTCCATGTATATCAATCCTTCGGCGATGCCGAACGCGTTGTAGCAACGTGGACAAACCTTGGATTAGAGGTTGTTCTCTCAATCTTTCCGTATTATTAGTGTTTTCATCGTACAACTTTTTCAGGTTTTCACGTCTCATCCCCCTTTTTTCACGTTTCCATTCTTTGAGCCCCCTAGAAAGAAAGAGTGCCGCAGCCACTCTTTCTTGCATCGCATTTCTCACAACGGCACGGGGAAAGTGTGAAAAACCTAACGGCCCGGGCGTCTACGTTTTGCCGTAGTTTCAGTTGTAATACCGTCACGAACTCAGAAAAAAATACCTCCCCATCGGTAATCCGGCGTGCTAGCCGCGGGATGAACGGATAAACGGTCACCCATTTCAGTATTGACCACGGGCCATACCGCTTAAGGCAGTCTGGTCTAGACCGAGATTTTTGACGTCATTTCTAATGTGCAATAACGTTTAAACCGTTAAAGTTGTCTTGATGAAAATTTACACGTGCATTTATTGATCCTTAGAGAATACTTGTAGTTTAAAAAAAAAATTATTTTAAATATTTTCATGTAGTTTTTTGCCTTGTTGCAACATGGTGCGCCGAAATCGACGCCCTCTCTGGACGATGTTGTATGCATCTGAAAAAAAAACTATATATATATTCTCAATCTGTATGAGTATTCTTAGCACTGGTAGCAGAATTGGTACTTAAAAAAAGTTTTTGACAAAATGGTGGCCTGTTGAACTTCATTAATGATATTTCATCCATACATTTCATACATTTTCGTATTCGACGAGTTATAAAATGTCGGCAAAATTATTGTTCGACTCAATTCTGCTACCAGTGCTCAGAATACTCATACAGATTGAGAATATATATATATTTTTTTTTTCAGATGCATACAACATCGTCCAGAGTGGGCGCCGATTTCGGCGCACCATGTTGCAACAAGGCAAAAAACTACATGAAAATATTTAAAATAATTTTTTTTTTAATGTACAAGTATTCTCTAAGGATCAATAAATGCACGTGTAAATTTTTATCAAGACAAGTTCAACGGTTTAAACGTTATTGCACATTAGAAATGACGTCAAAAATCTCGCTCTAGACCAGACGACTGCCTTAATTTGGGAGACCGCCCACAGCGTTACGTTCGTCCGTAATCCTGTCGGTTTTTTTGGAAAGTGGAAACGAAGGGGATGAGATACGTAAAAAGCTGCAAAAGATTATGGAAAGATTAATAAAATTAACAAATAAATAACAAATGTCATCGTCCAAAGTCTGAATGGTTGCATCATCAATGTGTTATCATTATGATGGTGTAAAACTGACATCGAATTGAAAATGAGATGAAATCATGCGAAAAATTCAATTATAAGATATGCTCTTCCTCCATAATACTAAAATGATACAAAATTTCTCGCCGAACATATGAGTACGAATGATTAGAAAAGTTTTACAAGTCGTTAACTCTCTCGATGTATTATCACTTTCTACGAGTTTCGTAGCACGCACCGCGATTAATAATCCGATATCATTACAAAGTTTTGTCGGAGCGTTTCAGAACAATTGAGCTTCATTAGGATATGTCATCAGTCAGACGTTTAATGAAGTAATCTGATAAGATATTATAGAAACTATATATTACAACAGATATTATAATTTATAATTCCTATATAATATAGACGTAGCGGATTACGCGAAGGCTTAACGTTACGAAGCGACGGTCCGTGTGGTCTCTCGGAGAATTTCACACGTGGAGAAATGATTGCCGTGAGTTTTCTTCTCCCCTGGATGGCTGAAAGGTACAGGAGAACGTTGAGTAAGTGCGTTTTCGCAAGGCAGACAGAGAGTACGAGAATTGTGCGAAAGTGAAAAAGAGATATGGGACGGAACATCTATATATATATATATAGATAAGCAGGACAAGTGTTTGCCTGGAGACACATGACTCGTTGGATTGTAAATTATTACGGCAGATAGCGCGAGCGTGGAGAGAAATTCATACCCTGATGACGCAGCGTTAAAGCTCTGGTCATGCGATGATCAAAGGTAACAGTAATGGCCCGTGAGAGAGGATAGTCCGTGTGCCGGACCAAACCGTCCTACAACACCCCCCACGACGCCCGCTTTAACCTCTCCTGTGTATATTTCGCCTAATATACTGCTGCTCGGACGTTAAATGCTGACGCGATTTCGCGCGGCTCAAACGTGTGCGAGAGAAAGCGAGGAACTGTGATATATAGAAAGGAGTCAACTACATAAATTGTTCGAGAGTTCCTACTCTACTGTCGCTGCACTCGTGTATTCTCTAGTATCTATCGAGACGCAGATACATACAATGATGTATAATAAACCACCGAATGTACGTACATAATAGGGGTATAACCGTATGAATCTGATGATGGTGTACAACCGGATGGTTTACTGTCTAGAATTGTATTATTCATTAGCGCAATACTTTAGGAGGGTCGAGTGGAAAAATAAAAGGTTAATGCAACCTTTTTCAAGAACAAATAGGAATAACGAACTGAACAAAAGTGAATTCGTCAAGTTTTTTAAACTCAAAGTAAATCTATATATATATAAATGAATCCCTATTTCCCTTGGTCACGCCATATACTTGAGAACGACTTTACCGATTTCATTCATCTTTTTTTTTTATGTTTTCTAATACTTCGTAGAAGGTTCTTAAGGAAAGAAAAATTAAGAAAATCTATATATATATATATTAGGGTGGGTCAAATAAAATTACTAATTTTTTTTTCCTCGATATAATGAAAGATGTATTGTTTGGCATCTCAAAAAAAAACTCTCCGCAAGTATAAGCCCTTCATATTCAAATTAAGAGGTCCTCATCGCAAATTTTCATTTCCCATTTAAATAACATGGAAACATTTTTTTTTTAACTTTGGAATTTTATTAGACTTAAACCGTTGATGTTAGGAGAGTCTTTTAGCACATTTTTTTAGAACATTTGATGCTCTACAAAAAAGGTCTCTTGTGTCTAATCGATAAAAGTAAACGTACGAAAAATAATCGGTGATAATTAGCTCTCCCTATTTCCCTTGGTCACGCCATAACTTGAGAACGACTTTACTGATTTCATTCATCTTTTTTTGTTAAGTTTTCTAATACTTTATAGAAGGTTTTTACGGAAAGAAAAATTGAGAAAATTGCGCAGAAAATTGGAAAATTTCTAGAAAACTTAACAACTATATAACCTTCACACGTTTGACAGTTCGCGCGAAGCAATCTGATTTAATAAATGCATCGGTCGGCATCTATCGATCAAAAAATTCATTTCTTCATTTCTTAGCGCACAGTCCATTCGATCTTAACGTTTATCCAGTTTTGAGTTTGTTGAGTGAGTTTTTTGAGAAGTGTTTGTTCATCGTAGTTAGTTCACCGCAATCTCGCCTTATATTAAAAGTTTAATTTAATATCGATTTTTGGTAAGTTTTGATAGAGTAACACGCGGTATACATGGTTATACAGAAACACTAAGGGAGTCAATTTTTTATTTTCAGTTACAATGAACACTATGTTTTTTAAATGATTTTTTTTCAATTATTTATTCCAGTTAGAATTGAATATTCATAGCTTAGACAAGACAACGTCTGTCGGGTCAGCTAGTATTTATAATACATTTCACGCGCTATAACACGTATCGAAAATTGACCGATTAATTGAAACATTTGTACATGGCGAAAAAACGAAACTGAAATTATATATCTAACAACAGATGCCGTGAAACGTCTATTTTCACGCCCGTCAACAACACAAATTAAATTCACTAATTTTCTGGTAGGCCGATTTTTATCATTCAAGATAGCCAATTAGTAATCTTACTGATTTAATGAAGCTGAAGAGTTTGTATGTTTGTTCGAACGCGCTAATGTCAGGAAATATTAATCCGATTTGAAGAATTCTTATTGCATTAGATAGTCCGTTTATTCGGGAAGGCTCTAGGCCATGTAACTTCATGCTATGACTCCAGGGAACGGTGGTGGCGTCGGTTCATTTTTTAGTGATTGATCCTTTTATTTTTCCACATAATTTCCAGACGATATTTATAGTTAATGAGATGCACTTGGTTATGTACTTGGTTATGTACACATAATGCGTATGAAACAGATATATAATGCAAATTTAACGCGGATGAAACCGCGGGGCACAGTTAGTTGATTCATAAAAATACTGTCGTTATTCTCTGTACTTTTCTGAAAGTCGTAGAAAAGCTTTTTTTTCCCACCATTTTTTTTTGTTACGGTCAAATCTCCAGCTCAATTTTCTCGTTTGGAGGGTAACACCGTTAACGCGAGACTGCTAAAAAAAACGTACGATCCATTAATGTTTAATCGACGAAAGTCGTGAATTTCGTAAATTCTTACGAAGGAACTGGCTGCCGGCTACCGGGCAAACGTTTTTCTTTATATCGGGAATTCACCCCGCAGTGTGCCGTCCAGTCAATAAATTCATCCCCTCTTCTTCCACTTCCCGCTGGCTCTGGACATGTAACGGCCATTTCATGCGTGTAAATCTCCTCTTCACACCGTGTTATTATGCTCGTACTACACGACGCATAACAAATGTGTTACGCGTGTTCTCCCTCTCTCTCTCTCTCTCTCTCTCTCTCACGCACAAAGCTATATTAATCACAGAGTCGAGAGAGCAAAAAAAATAAGAATAGAGAGTGCGAACCAACGCTTTGCCTAAAAATTGTAATAAAGTCAAAAAGACGTCAGAGAGGGAGGACGAAAAATCGAGACAGGAACATACCCCGTGGCGAAGACTACGACAACGAAAAATGTGGGGTGTCATCGACATTAACCACTACCGTGTAGCTGCCACGACCCTTATTGAGAACATTATACAATATATATATATATATATATATATATATATATATATATATATATATATATTTATTGATTTATATATATTATATAAATATTTCGCCGCCGCCGCCGCCGTGTACAAGAGTTGAAGGGAGCGAGCGGGATCGAGTAGGCTTGGTGCGGCGATCGAGCGGGGGGCAGAGCTTTTATACAATATAGAGAGATATCTATATTATATAAATATACCGTCGCCGCGATTCACAAAATCTGTGAAAAAATTGAAACATAATGATAGCACAATGATTCAAGCTCCATTTTAAAGGATGTTCGATCACGAAAAGAATGAGCACAAAGTGGGGTTCCAACTCCGTCGAGAAGCAAAGCTACAGCGATTTTAGTGACGCCACTTCAGTTTGGCCGAAATGCAAAGAAATTTTGAATCTTTAAATTTTCTTTTAGGACGCTATACCGATGTATTTTGACTCGCTGATTACTAATTCAGTAGCCATTTCTTTGAGAAACTCAAAATTTCATTGAAAATCGTCCAAAAAGTGATTTTTTTCGTTTTTCGCCTTTTTCTCATTGATATTTTAAGATTTCGACTAATACTCTGTGTTATTCGTAATCAGCGGACAATTTCCGATCTAACAGGGTATCGAAACATTGAAAAAAGAGAAAAAAATTTTTTTGTAATTTTTTGCCCACCTTTTCGAAAACCTAGAAATCTCGAAATTTCAAACCGTCATAACTTGGCTCCCGTTTCATCGATTTTGGGTTTTGACGAGCGTTTTCAAAACGTCTCGAGTAGACTTAGAGAATGCATTTTGGTTCATCCCGATATCTCAATTATTGTAGCCGTGAGAGCGGGTTGAAAATCGGCGAAAAAAATGAGAAGGGGTATGTATGGAGAAATTCGCAAAAATCGATGGTCCGACTTTAAAAATCTGTGAAAAATCGATTAATAATGATAGCACAATGATTCAAGCGCCATTTTAAAGGGTTTTCGATCACGAAAAGGATGAGCACAGAGTGGGGTTCCAACTCCATCGGGAAGCAACGTTACAGCGATTTTAGTGAAGCCACGTCTTTTTCGCCGAAATGCAAAAAAATGTTGAATTCTTTTGATTTCCATTTAGGACGCTATATCGATGTATTTTGACTCGCTGATTACTAATTCAGTACCCGTTTCCTTGAGAAACCCGAAATTTCATTGAAAATCGTCCAAAAAGTGATTTTTTTCGTTTTTCGCCTTTTTCTCATTGATATTTTGAGATTTCGACTAATACTCGGTGTTATTCGTAATCAGCGGACAATTTACGATCGAATCGGGTATCAAAACATTGAAAAAATTAAAAAAAAACAAAAAATTCGGATCGGATTGAGTTGGGTCCGGTGGCATTTGAGGGGGTTAGCGTGCAGAGGGGCGCAGCCCCCCTAGTATGTATATATATATATATATACATATATATATATATATATATATATATATATATATATATATATATTTATGTATCTGTGTATATGATATTGGACACACGGTATCGACATAACGCCATTTATTTCCCGAACGATCGGATGGGTCAGTGAGGTCAAGTGTGCAAACACTAATCATCGTGTTCTCCCGGACTCCACTTTTCTATCGTCTCGTGGGCAAAATGCATACCGTAACAATTGAACGGAACGTATAACATTGTTACATTAAACCTTACGGTATGTCTATCGGAATTATGAGATTGAAAGCACTTCAATCGCCAGATGCCGTGTCGTGAATCGAAAAAAACGATTTGACCATTTTCCGTAGAGACTTTTTTTTATTGTAACGAATCGGCGATGACCGATAGAAATGAAAAAAAAAAAAAAATCATCGACAATGAATAGATTTTTCGATATTTTTCTGCACCCATACGATAGATTTCATCGGTAATGTTATATATAATTTATGGTTACGACAATTTTTTTTCTTTTACTCCTGATCTATTGTGCTCAAGTCATTGTCCAGTTTACGCTTTGTCAATATCGTTGATAAAAGATATACGAGCGTGGTACATGCATTTGTTTTCGAACAAATTCCCTACAAGATACAAAAAAAAAACGAAAATTGAAAATAATATTATGTTTGTTCGGAATTAACGCACTCCCAAGGGTTGAAATTCGATCGGCAATTTATTGCTAGTTTAAAAAAAAAACTAACATTAATTTAACCCTTAATTGCTCGAAAAAGAAGGCGTTACGTATTTAAAAATGTGACAACAAAATATTTTTCGATGGCTACGTATGCACTTTCATACAGATCTTTCTATGAGATTGGATTATTATTATTGTGCGACTTTCGATTGTATGTGCTGCAACACATAAGCAAAGCCCCACGAGGATTCAAGGACCGCTCGATCCTTTCAATTGATTTCGGAACACACCACACACACTCGCATATACACGAGCCCTCATCTGTACTCGACATTCCGCACTTAACAAAGTGTCCTCTTCTCTTATACCTCGTTCTCGGTCTATGACAAAGCTCAATCTTTCATCGCGTCATCCAGGAGTTGGTTAGCTTATACCACAGAGCAGAACTCTCGCGCAATACATATATATTTATATACATATAGTATATACGCACGAGAAACGGATTAAATACCCTTCTCGCAACTCCGCATTTTAATCCGCCCGCAATCCCACGCGTTCCAAACCAAACTTCACACCAGGAAATGTTCTCTCTCTCCCTCGTCTCTTCTGTACCATCCTCTTCCTCCCGACCACATGCGCCACGATACTCTTTCACATCGCGTATTGAGACTTTTCTCTTGTGTCGCGCATCCCCCAATTTTTTTTTTCTTCTCTTCTCAAGTGCTCGAAAATCCCACAACAGAGAAAAGGAAAGCGATAGTGACTGAGAGTGCAGTATGTATACACTTACGGGCCAAAAGAGAGTTCTTTATTGTCCCGCGTGAAAAAACGATGAAAATCCTTCTCTTCCTCTCTCGACGAGTATAAATACTTCGCAATGGATATATCTCGCAACGTAAAAGTTTTACCGATGCGTTGGAAAGTGGAAGAAAAAAAAAAAGATCTTCAATAGTAGCTACTTCAGCGATCAAAACGACTTATGTTCCATTGTACGAGTTTTTTTTTTTTTGCTTTGCCTACTTGATGTCGATGGTACAGCCACACTTTTCTATCGGCTTTTCGACGGGATTTCAGAGGATCTCATGAATTTTTGTAAAATTTCGCGGTTTTATAGAGATGACAGGAGCATTTTTTCGAACGAAGAATCATTCTAAAGCAATTTTATTAATAATTTTACGTAACAAAATGAAATTACAGTGTTCGAATATCGTAAAGAAATATCTGGTGATATTATTCTTCTAATCGATATTAATATTTCTTTTTTTTTTTTACAAATATCCGTCATTGTGTTGTAAAAAAATGAATTTCAATGGTCTTTCGTTCGAACACCGTCTATATTTCTGTCGATAAGATAAGAAATTTTATATAGAAATTCGTTCGCATACTGACCTACGATATGATTAGGCGTCGTCCGATCAACAAATTTCGTGAGAATGATGGACGTAACATACACGCGATATCGTATAATAGATTCGTTTACCACGAGTTTCAGGGTGGTCCATTTCCCAGCGTCCGTCGTCTGCCGTCAGGTTACAAGATATCTCATAAACGCTTCGCTGGGTCATCCTATACTCTCTCTCACTCTCGCTATCTCTCCCTCACTCTCTTCCTCGTCACGACTAGGAGTCGGCTCGTAAGGGTGCCTACCGAGAGCACATGCGAGAGGCAAAAGTGATCCGTACGAACGAACAACAGGAAGGGACAACACGTTCTAATGTTACTTGCGCTCCTGGGTGGCTTACTGTCGCATCTACGACATAATGACAGAAATAGATAACGCGAGAAAAAAAATGAAACTACTATAGAAAAATCAGTAAAGGATTTTCGTAGGAAAAAAAAAAATTATATCCTCAGAATGATATACACATTTCTATGAGGTTCCTTGTAACAGTTTCGTAATTATTATTGACTAGATGTGCCCCGCAGTTTCACCCGCGTTCAATTTCCGTCCCAGCATTCAACGCGTCGTTGCTGCTTCTTGGGATCATAATATCGACGCTGCTTACGAAAAGTGGCACGATTCAAACTTCTTACGACAACTAACACGTTTCGAATTCCACCACGAAAATCAACACGTTTCGATATTCGACGCGAAAACTAGCATGTTTCGGCTAAAAAGTAGTATATTTGCCGAACTAAATCGAATACGATTCAGAACTTTCACAAATGTTTGAATAATTTTTTCGGGAGCACTATAAGGAATAAATGAAAAACATTAAGGGTGTATCGCCTGTACACCCTTAAACATTTATATTCGTTTTCTATTTAAAAAATAATAACATTATTGAAAATACGATTCGCAAATAAGACGCGCAATATTCCACCACTCAAAAACTAAAATTGTTCATCAATGATATTATTCATGACTTCAAGTTTCGGAGTCAGCGATGGAATTGAACAAAATTATTGTTTATAAAAAGTATATTCTACTTACAGTCTGAAGAATCGTTCATTGTGTTTTTTTATTTCATAAAAAAAAACACAATCTTGGAGTGATCAACGACTAAAGTATAAAGTACAGTATAAGTATGAAGTACGGTTGACAAAATCTTCGAAACAATCGATTGAGATATCTCGAGAAATGACAGGTCTTGGACGAAGTAGCAAGAGGGAAAAAACTGACATTGTTAACTTTGCATACACTGCAATTATTTTCGATTTTCTTTTCTCTAATTTTTTTGACCATGGTTTTTTTTACTCCAAAATGATGAGGCATTTGCTGTTTGCCATCTTATGATAAGCCTAGCAGACCAAAATTCAAACGGTAAAATATGTATGAAATAAATTCAAACAAAAAATAAAACAGTATAAAATGAAAAGCATAAATATTTCGTCAATTTGGAGTAAAAAAGGATGTTCAAAACACGTGGAGTAAAAAATGAGAAACTCGTCCAGTGATACTGAAACGTGCTAATTTTCGCGGTGAAAGTCGAAACCTGCTAGTTTTCGTGGTAAAAGCCGAAACATGCTAGTTTTCGCGGCGAATATCGAAATGTGCTAGTTTTCGTGGCAAAAGCCGAAACATGCTAGTTTTCGCACGGATATCAAGAGTGCTTGTTTTCGTAAGAAATCTGAAACACGCTAGTTTTCGTAAGCAGCGTAGATATAAAGTTATATGATGTACCGCCTTCCTGAATAGACGGGCTATAATGATGTAAAAAGAATTTTTCAAATCGAATAAGTATTTCCAGAGATTAGCGCGTTCAAACAAACAAACTCTCCAAATTTATTATAGTAGAGTATAGATATAGTAGTATCGTAGTAAGATATTAAGATTAGGGTGCATAGCATGAAGTTGCAAAAAGAATATTTTCAAATCGGATTAGTATTTCCTGAGATTAGCGCGTTCGGATAAACAGACGGTGAAACAAACAAAAAAACTCTCCAGCTTTATTACAGCAGTAAGATTAATTAAAATTTAATTATTAAATTGAGCATGTCTAAGCTGACGATACTCCAATTGAAGTACTTCTACAAGGCAGGATAGAAAATGCCTTTTAAATCATGTAAAAATTTGTAAGATTATTATTCAGAGAAAATATGTATTTCTAACTAGAAAGAGACTTAAAATCTACTAGTCGTAAAAAAAAAGAGTAACTCTCGAACATTTATTTTATCAACTCTATTTTTCGCCGTTTAGTAGTCGAGATTTAATGAAATCCGTCAGGAACGTATAAATCTATTTTTCGAATTGATGAAAAAGATCTTTGACTTATTGCGGTCGTATACTTCCTCATTTTGAGATTTATTGTAAAAACATTGCGACGTGATCTTTTAACGGGGTTGAACATGAAAAATATCGATATTATAACGCAATGATATACATATACCGATCATCGAAGGGTTAATATTTTATTTATCCGCGAACGGAAAAAGTCTAAAAGTATATTAGTCATGTGACACGTATTTACGACAAATCGGAGGAGGAAAAGCGATATCACTCGATGAAACGACGATCCGTCACGGGCCAAACGAAACCGCACATTTTCGTGGAAACGACAACGGGGAGCGTGCCGTCAAGAAATATATATATATATATGTACATGTATTACAAATGGGGCATTGAAGGAACACTGGGCACCCTCTTGGGACAAACAAGTTTCCGTCACGTTTGCGCTCACGGTATACAGGCGGTATTAGCCGCCGCGTTGTAAATACGTGTGTGCGACTGATCGACGGAGTGATGGATCGCAATGTTCCAAACGATTAATTGAAACGGTTCGATGCATTCCCATTGTAGCTGTCTCGTTGTCTAGGATTTAGGAAAATCGTACATAACATAAATCAATCGAAAAATTACATATATAACAAGATTCGGTACGTAATGATAAAAAAAAACACTTGATTGCCTAGCTCTTATCTTAATCGAGGATATGAATGTATGGCTTTTAATTTTTTTTTATGAATTATCTGATTTGCACGTTTACGTAAAAAAAAGTGCGAATCTCTAATAGCTCCGAGTGCGGGAAACCTATTAACTTTCTCTGATCATCGTTGTAAAGTAAAATAACAGATAACTCCTTTTTTAAGTTAGTTTTCGTTAGTATTTTACGATTCGAACGAACGCTCACACCCTTTAGTAATAATACAATGTAACAGGCAAAATAATCAATTCCAATTTGTCAATCGACTTCTGTTGACGACTGTCTATCATGACTAGACAAATAACACTTGACAGTGGTGCAAAGAAAATTGAGTTAGCAAAAATGTTTTTACACCATTTTTTTCCTGCTAATCCTGATATCGAATTCAATGAAGTCATCAACGTTTCAACAAGAAACGATTATGTACCTCTCGGCGTCTCTCAATCATCCCTCCAATCTCCAAAATACAAAAGGCAAACGATATTTCACGTCGTGGTCGTGATTTGCACCTAAAATATATACCGTAGTAGATTGTGCGTTATAATAGTAAATCGAGCTCTTGTATTGTTATATATATATATATGTACACGTAAAAGTCTCACTATGGATGCCACGCCACTCGAAACGAATTTTGTCAGCGGTCCGCGACGAATTTGCCGTGACAAAATTGACGTTTCCATCCCTCACGTTGGAAACGAGACTGCGCGGAGCGAGTGAGCCATATAGATGGGAAAAAGTAAAATAAAATAAAATAATGGTCCTCATGATCCTGGGGGCAGAGGAGAGAGGTCGACTATACCGACAGGACAAACAGTGAAAGAGTCGAGGATGGGTCACGCCTACTCTGACTTTTGTATAGTAAAACCTACAGATAGAGAGAACCCAAAGGCAGACAGTACATATTATTATGGTTGTTATGTATTATAGTGACGATCTACGAGTTTCATACCATCAAAAGAGAGAGAGAGAGAGAGAGAGATTCATAGTCCGGAGAATGATATAAAACGTGTTTCGTCATTTTGCACCCTCAATTCGAGACATTTGTAAGCGTCCGCACACTAAGAGAAACTGTCGATGCAATATAACTTCTCGCACCCTCATATTTTAATAGTTTATATTGCCGTGCGTGTGTTTACAACAATATAAAATATTAAAATTACGTCTATAAATGGAACATGACGACAATACGGTCGTCTGTCTCGTTCAAACGTAACATCATCCCTTATCGTCATCACTTCATTAACATAAAACAACGGTACGTCAGATACGATTCGACAACGGACGATTAATTCAGAGCTTGACTACTGAAACGATACGGTAAATTTGCGTTCGTACACAGATATATCCTATACGCGTATTTATAAGTATACCTCGAAAAGTGCTCGAAAAGTCGACACGGAAGTTTGCATTAGGCGCGTCGATCGCGGTCGGCTGAAAAATAGCCTTCCGTGATCTCTCCATAGAGTTCGTTCACTGTTCTCCTTTTCTTCCTCTCATCCGATCTTTTTATATAAATAATCTGTCAGAATATATAATGGCCCGAGAGAGTAGAATACTTACGGCGTATATAGCACGCTCGTTGCCGCCGATGGCCGAGACCTACAGGGGTTAAAGACCGTGATGAACGGCCACACGCGACAGTCAGACGCGGTCTCGCCCTACTTATACAGTCTGTGGAGCATGCTATATCGTACACGTGGTGACGCGCACAATTGATCAAAATTTTTTATATATTTTTATCGATCAATCGACATCAACACATGGTTTCAATCGTAACATTTTAATAATTTATTTTATCGTATATACAGATACGAGGTCTGTTCAAAAAGTATCGCGAATTTTGAATTTCCGCGGGCTACGCATATTCGATTTTCGATTTTTTTGTGGCGTCAGGTTGGTACTCATGTCCCTCACTTATGCTGAACAAAATCGGTCATTTTGAATGTTTAGTTAATTGTTGACAGCTTTTTTGGTTAGACGTGTTTTGGCTTGTCTTCGATTTTTGCCTATTCCAAAAAAGCAGCTTCCATTGCGATGATTGAGCTTTGGTTTCCACGTCATAAGCATAAACCCATGATTCGTCACCAGTTATGACCCTCTGGAGCAAATTTGGGTCGTCGCGGACCGAGTCCAACAGTTCCTTAGCAATGTTCACGCGACACTGTTTTTGTTCGAAATTGAGCAATTTTAGCACGAATTTCGCGGCGACCCGTCTCACGCCCAAATCATTGGTAAAAATCGAATAGCACGAGCCAATCGATATGTTTAGTTCCTCGGCAACTTCTCTAACGGTGATTCGACGATTGGCCAATATTATTTTCTTCACTTCATCAATGTTTTCGTCTGTTGTCGATGTGCTCGGGCGTCCGGAACGCATTTCGTTGTTCGCATCTTCTCGGCCCTCTGAGAACATTTTCTACCACCGATAAACGTTGCTTTGGTCCAAGGTAGCTTCACCATATGCCACAGTCAACATTCGAAATGCGTCCGCGCACTTAATTTTGTTTTTCACACAAAATTTGACACAGATTCTTTGATCCATTTTTTGGAATAGGCAAAAATCGAAGATAAGCCAAAACACGTCTAACCAAAACAGCTGTCAACAATTAACTAAACATTCAAAATGGCCGATTTTTTCAACATAAGTGAGGCACACGAGTACCAACCTAACGCCACAAAAAAATCGAAAATCGAATATACGTAGCCGGCGGAAATAAAAAATTCGCGATACTTTTTGAAAAGACCTCGTAAGTACGATGTTTTTGGGCCAATTTCCAAAAAGATGCATAACCATTCGATTTTTTTTCCAAACAACGATCCACATCCAGACTACATCTTTCATTTTTTCTTTTTCAGTCAGTTTTCTTTTTGGAAAATGTGCCATACTATTTCACACGATTAAAATTCTATATTGGATTCCTCTATAAGAAGCTTCAACATTCACGTTATACACGGAAAAAAAAATATTACTAAAATGATTAAAATGTGTTTTCCAACATTCGCCATAACATATTTCTATGATAAGAGTATATAATTAGTTAATTCGACAAAATTGAAGTTGATTTATAAAGTTGAAGGTTATTTTACTAAACTATATCGCGATATCAAAGAAATATGTTACGGCGAGTATTGAGAAAATTTTTTTTTGATTTCTGAAATTTTTGTTCACGGTATAATTAAAAGGTTTTAATTTCGATGAAATGACTATTAACGTTAGTCAATTCATCGAATGTTGAATCGATAGTACATCTTAAAAGCTGAACCAAAGCCGCGTCGATTATTCTCTCTGGGCTTAACAGAAACATGAAGCTTTTTTTGAGATTAGGAAAAATCAGTATGATTAACTGTCCGTACCATATACTCTACGTGTATACAAAATGGTTATTATTTTTGTATGCTGAATAATCACTTTTTCGTAGATTTCTCAAAATTATAGATTGTTGAAAAATTGATTTTCAATGCTCCATACGTATGGGCCTCATCTCTGTTGTACGAGATGAACATAAATAAACATCGTTGTGTGGTTCCGGTCGTTCGTTTAGGCTGGGCAAAAGAGCATGGATATGGTTGACAAAGAGAGAGAGAGAGAGAGAGAAGAGTGTGTTTTTGAGTGCGTTTATATGCGTGGGTGCGGTCGTTTTATCGGCACAATCCGTTAAATACGTATAATATATACATACATATATGTAGCAAAAGGATCACAGAGCGTGGAAAGGAGACGAAAGCGTGTTTCGAAAGTGAATAGTGGCGAGAAACGCGCATGGAGACAGAGAGAGAGAGTCCTTTATCGGAAGTTTGCTTCTGCTGCTGTGAGAATGAGGTTGACGTGTACGAGCGTAGGAGGAGAACGTGAAAGAGCCCGTGGGGCGGGGAGGCTGATCGGGGACCGCGCGAGAGCACATCAGAGGCAGAGCACGTGGGTGTGCAGAGAGTTAGGTAGTCATGACGACCACAGCGACCAATCATCCGGAAGTAACGCAACCGAGAGATAACTCTGCATCCAATCAGGTTTAGTCGAAGCGGAGGTGGAGAACAGAGAGAGAGAGAGAGAGATAGAAGAAGTGAGGAGGGAGGCAGAGCTGAACGACGGGGGTGGTTGCGAGAGAAAAGGGGGATGAAAAGCTCGAGCCGATGATGACAATGACGAGGATGAACAACATGCATGTGGTGAATTTTCTCACGTGCATAAACAATTCCATTCGTAGAATTAGGATGTTTTACTGAAATTGTAAAAGGATTGTCGAGTAGGAAAAAAATAAATGGCTTCGTTGACCTCAACAAATTTTTGTTAAAATCTATTATGCTTTGAGAGTTTGAGCAGCTTCCATTTTCGGAGTTGATACATTATTATTGGATTTCGCTATTGTATTATATATAAGATATACGTTCATATTTCTCATCGGGTTGAGGAACATAAACGTTGGTTCTCCTTTGGTAACTCTGGGCACCGGCACCGTACCGATAAGAAGTCAACCCTATAAAATATAAATAGCACCTACAGTTTCCACACTATAGTCAACATCCACGAGTGTTGGAGACCGTATACAATATATATATACATATATATATATAAATATAGATATATATAATAGCAATCCGTAAACATTTTTCACCTTTATCAAAAAACGCCACGTGCGTCTACGTACTTTGTACGTTTTCATGTTCCCCGAGAGATATAGGGTACATATAACGATGTGTTCTATAAACCCTCTCCCCGGCAAAGTCGTGTGGCTATATCGATAATAAAATTGGACACATTTTCCCGATAATCCGTTCGTAGGGACGAAAAATAGAACATTAATCATCAAAGTTCGAAACTTTAAACCGTTGTACACAAGAGTTAAATTATTATAGTCCGTTATTATAAAATTTACATACACTAGAGTTAACGAAACCCGATGAAGACGAGTTGGAAAAACAATCGTTGCAAAAACTTGTTTAACGAATCGAAAACAAGAAGGACTGGTGAAAAAGTGCACTTTTGAAGAACTATAATAATTGTACAAATGAAATGTAAAAAAAAAAAACGGAACGGAAAATCGTTAACATCGCAGAAAAGAAAAGTTCCATTTTCCGTAAAATAGCCCATAATTATACGTATATGAAACTGGTGAAACACAGTGACATGGGTATGAGGTATCTTGTGTCAGAGACCACCCACACCACTTCTGACAATGAGACGAGAGAGTGGCGAGAAGTCTGCGCAGATTCGCTGTCGCACACCACCCTTCACTTTTGTACAGCTATATGAATATGTACCAAGCGCGTGTGAGAGAAGGGCGATTGTATTAAGGCGGGAAATAGCCTTTTCTCAATGATTTTCATGAATTTTTTTATAGTATAAAAAATGAATATAATTTATTGAAACTATGAGAATATTTTATACATATATTCAAGTATATACTATAACATTTTTATACATATATTTAAGTATATACTATAAAATATTAGCGACCCCATATTGCGGGTCACAATCAGACTCAGCATTTTGCGTACATTCTGGAAGCCGCAATTTTCATCTGAAATTAAACGAGGTTGCAATTTACTTTTATTATATGTCTCTCTTCTATATGAACCTAAATGCTATCAAAAAAATAGAAAATTGAATTTTTTACAGGGCTCAAAACAAAAAAGCATGATTTTTTGCCATTTTTTACAACTTTATTTGCAAAAAAAAATTATTTTAAATAATGATAATATTCCAATTTTAGGTTCATATAGAGCGCAATACTATGAAGAAAGTCACCGCCAAATTTCAAAACGATCGGTTGAAAACTTTTCAAACTAGAGTGTACGCAAGTTAAAAAAAGTCGTTTTCAGAAAAACGCGTTTGAAAAAATAGTACCAAGAAAAACAAGCAATATCGGGTCGCTAATATTTTATAGTATATACTTAAATACATGTATACAAATTTTATAGTATATACTTAAATATATGTATAAAATATTCTCAAAGTTTCAATAAATTATATTCATTTTTTATACTATAAAAAAATTCATGAAAATCATTGAGAAAACGTTGTCCTAACCCTATTTCCCCCCTTAATGGCTTATAGCAATGGAACGAGTCGGAATTTTCATTTAAAATTTTGGGAATATATTTTGGGAATTAAATTTTGGGAATATAACCGTCTAACCCTATTTCCCCCCTTAATGCAAGTCAAAGCTACGCTATTCTGAGCCGCGTGGCTTATTATCTCTCTCTCGCTCTTTCTATGTCCGTCTCTTTCCGTCTGTGCTTGCGAGAGAGAACCAGCCCCGTTCTCATTTCTACAGTAGAACGTCGTAGTCTCGCACCTCCGAGGGTCGCTGCACACATTTCTCCCTCTTAGATCATTGTCTCACCCCCGTATATCGTTCGTTCTTCCTTACGGGCCACGCCAAAGCGGAGAGCGCTCAGGACTTCCGGTGACAAACGAAGCGTGCGAGCGTCGGATATAATGAAGCGCGAGAGAGCTCGTTCGTTTCGTCGTTGGCGTCGACGGCCCGTCTCTATCCTCCACACACACACACACATATACCAATCTCCCACTTCTTTGTACTATAGTACACTACTATACATATAGTTACTGGTGGAATATATACGTACGCATATCACGTATTAGTGCGCGCGATAATCTGGCATTGCGAACGCGGACTTCCTTCTCTTCGTTCCCAGCTTTCGTCGGGGGGGGTTGTTATGCATATCTCAGGAAAATTCGATGAGGAGTCATAATTCGAGTTAACTAGCAGCAAAATCTCTCGCGGGCAAAATGTCAATCTCTCGTTCTCCTCGAAATCGTGATTTAGAAAAAAAAAATCACCCCCAAAAAATTCCAACACTTTTGGGAATGAGGAATAAAGAAATGTTAAATTTTCACCGAGTAACGAACGAACGACGTACGTATATCGTTCTGCAACGCTTTTGAAACTCCATGTTATTATTTTTCACCGATCGAAGAGACGCCATTTTTTTCCACCCATCATTTGTTTAGGAGTTTCCATTTATACCACGTACGTGATCTCCTGGGCACATGCTGATATTCACCTTTTCCATTTTCTCCGACAATACACGTTCTTACGAACTATTTTTTTTTAAACCGATCTAGACATCCCTCTCCCGCTTGTACTTCGCTGTTAAAGAATTGGTAATAAAAAAAAAAGTAATGTTTTTTTGTTGAATCTATTGAAACTATATGGGAAGTGACGTGAGGATATGTTATCCTTGGTGAACGAACAAAAAGGAACGGATAAAATATTTTGTTTCACTTGAAAATACGTATCTCTCAAATACATATTTTTAAAAAGGTACTTCTCACCCCAGCGAGAAGGGATCTTGCTTGGCGTCGTTCTTAAAAACTTTCTGATACCATAGCCGTAAAGTCAGCGTCGTTGTCGCGGCGGATATAAGAGTGCGGAATATAGTACAAGATTGCGTTGCAGGCATCAACTATGTATGTGTATATACAGTGTACCAGTGAGTGGGAGAACCAAGAGTGGAAAAGGCATATATATATATATAGGGACAGATAGAGAATTATATAGTATGGAAAGGGGGTTTCTCAGTGAGGCAAGACGTTTAGCGATATTTCACGGAGGTTTCTCTAACCCGTAGCGTATAAGGGTGATTCCGTGCCGAAGTATTACCGGAGGCAGTCTTGCAGACTCGAGATAAGGGGAAGCCCCGAGAACTCCCCGTTACCCCCTGCGACGGTGTGAACGGCGACTAAAGGAACCTCTACTCCTTTTCTCTCTCTCTCTCTCTATCTCTCTCACTCTGACACACACCCACACACATACACCCTGATACACAAACACTCAAATATATACATATATCCGATCCCCTATGAGCGCTCGTAGCTTCCACAGTGCTTTTGCCCCGTACTCGTGCTGTTCCTGAGAAGATCTTTCGAAGGAGAAGCGAGAGAGAAAAGCCGCGAGAGCAAGATACCTCTTCGCTTTTAGCACTGTACATAAGTATATATATACCACATAGTATGCTCTTCGTTTCTATAATACGCACACTGTGTTAGATATAAGGTACTTCGAAGCTGCCTGTTACGCGAGACTAGACGAGATGACGAGAGAGAGAGAGAGATAGAACGTAGACGACCCCGTTCTTACTTGGGCTAATATCTCTCGCTTATCCACGGTTTGCATACTCCAGCATTTCCTTACTTCCTGCCTTCGTCTATCATTCCAAAGGCCATTCTTAGACTCAAAGGATTTTTTATTTCACTTTTCCTTACGTACTTTTGCAATAGGGTATTAATAGAATCGAAATAAATTTCAAATCTAACGAAAGTCGCAATTGTTGAGTGTCATACAATTGTGATTATCGAACAATTTTTAAAAATTATATTTTTATGCTATAAACGGAACGTTAAATTGCGTTTTTTAACCTTTGTTTGACACACTGGGGTACAACCCCATTAGTCAAGTTTGCTATTCTAGAGAAGTTTGCCAAACAAAGGTTAAGAAAGGAATTCGATCGAACGTTTTTTTTTTTTTTTTCCTTAATTTACAATAGAATTTATGCCATTTAGCAAAACAAACTTCAGCGATTATTCACTTTTTTATATTTTTTTAACGTCATATTGTTTTAAATAACTTCAAAGAAACGTTATCGATTGTAAAAATAAGAGTAACAGGAGAGGGATATGAATGCGTCGTTCACCGCATGGTCGACCAATTAGCGTCCGTTTAAGTGCACGCGTGCATTGCTACGAGAAACGGGGCTAATCCCTTCGATGTTGAGCCCTTGGACCGAGTCTGGTAAAAACTCTACCGCCAGCAAAAGCTTTCTCTCGGCACCCTCTGTCTCTCTCACTCTCTATATGTCTCTGATTCTCGCACTTTTCGTCTGGTACCTTCCAATTAGTCTGTATGGAGTGAGCGAGCGCTATAGTATCATCATAGAGAAAGAAAAGAAGAATGTAGGAAGACACCCTTCTCAATTTTCTCTTTTTTATATCTCTCTCTCTTTCTCTCTCTCTCACTTTTCGTTATTCAACCCCTCTCGGAAATAGGAGTAGTGCGCACGTGTCTCCGCGCGTTACATACGGCCCACCACCGGTCGCACCCAACGTACATTATAACTATATCATTATATCATCATGCCCTTATTACTCTGATGATCCGGGAGAGTCGATCGTCCGGCGAACGATAAAACCGGCAGGTGAGTGTGTGTGTGTTAATAAATTTGATCGTTATTCGATAATGCGATACGATATTTTAAATATCCGCACGTGTTTCGTCCAAGTATCCATCACCAACTTATAAATAATATCCCTTGTACCCTCTCCCTCGCGCTATAAAACGCTTCGGCTGCTGAAAGAATTTATACTCTAAAAAAAAAGAAAAATTTCAAACGGCAATTTCGGTATTTTTACAATAATAACAACAACAAAATCTCGCTAAATCTCTATTACGAGGTCTGTTCAAAAAGTATCGCTAATTTTGAATTTCCGCGGGCTACGTATTTTCGATTTTCGATTTTTTTGCGGCGTTAGGTTGGTACTCGTGTCCCTCACTTATGTTGAAAAAAATCGGCCGTTTTGAATGTTTAGTTAATTGTTGACAGCTGTTTTGCTCAGACGTGTTTTGGCTCGTCTACGATTTTTGCCTATTCCAAAAAATGGATCAAAGAATCTGTATCAAATTTTGTGTGAAAAACAAAATTAAGTGCGCGGACGCATTCCGAATGTTGACTGTGGCATATGGTGAAGCTACCTTGGACCAAAGCAACGTTTATCGGTGATACAAAATGTTCTCAGAGGGCCGAGAAGATGCGAGCAACGAAATGCGTTCCGGATGCCCGAGCACATCGACAACAGACGAAAACATTGATGAAGTGAAGAAAATAATATTGGCCAATCGTCGAATCACCGTTAGAGAAGTTGCTGAGGAACTAAACACATCGATTGGCTCGTGCTATTCGATTTTTACCAATGATTTGGGCGTGAGACGGGTCGCCGCGAAAATTGCTCAATTTCGAACAAAAACAGTGTCGCGTTAACGTTGCTAAGGAGCTGTTGGACTCGGTCCGCGACGTCCCAAATTTGCTCCAGGTGGTCATAACCCATGATTCGGCATGGTTGACGAATCATGGGTTTATGGTTATGACGTGGTAACCAAAGCTCAATCATCGCAATGGAAGCTGCTTTTTTGGAATAGGCAAAAATCGAAGACAAGCCAAAACACGTCTAACCAAAACAGCTGTCAACAATTAACTAAACGTTAAAAATGGCCGATTTTTTTAGCATAAGTGAGGGACATGAGTACCAACCTAACGCCACAAAAAAATCGAAAATCGAATATACCCACGTAGAAAAATTGTAATGGCCGAGTCAATACTGGTTGCCGTAGTGCCGGTACTGGCTGCCAGTATTGGGCCAGTAAAGATTCGGTACAGGAGTGTAATAGCCGGACGTTATACTGGCACCAACGGTCGGACCAGTACCGGTTATTTAATTGGCCCGAACTTTGGCCCGGACTTTGGCTCTGACTTTGGACCAGACTTTGGCCCAGACTTTGGCCCGGACTTTGGCCCAGATCTGGCTCACTACTGGCACCAACGGTCGTACCAATACCGGTTATTTCATTGGGCCGGATCTTGGCAGACGATTTTGCCGACGGTGCAAATTACATCTCAGCGAGAAATGGCAAATTAAATAGATATCGAATCGACGTCTTTTACACACTTTTGGCGTCTAGTGGACGCCGTTCCAATGTCTATTTAAATTCTATTTCTCTCTGGGCGTAATTTATATTTCTTTTTACCACGTTACCAGATGTTTCCCAAGCAGCACACGTACGTCCAAAGGATGTACTTTGGACGTAAGGACGTTCTTCGGATGTTTTTAGGACGTCCTTTGGATGTCTGTGTTGTCTAGGTTGTTTATGCATACATTTTTGATAATTAAATGCACTTGATATATACTAAATACTCGGAGTAGTTTTTATTAATAAGAGACTAAGTACATATACGGGTCTAAAATACGTACTTAAATGTTTATAGAACAGTGTTTATATAATATAGGCTATATGAAGCAAATATTACACTAAAAAATATTGTATTAATCGTGCAATTTCAAGTTAGGGGCAAATTATAATTCAACAATGTGGTTGTTTGGAAAATAATGGACTTTTGATCAGAATAACCTAATCTACAATTACATTACAGAACGCAACTGTTAAAGTGAAATACTCTCAGTATTGGCATTTTCTATAGCCCAGTACTAAGCCTGTATCGAAGCCAGAGCTTGGCCGTATTTTATCGCCTATTTTGGCCCAGATCTGGTTATTATGCCGGCCCGTAGTGCGGCAGATTGACAACCAGTACTGGCACAAGACGATATATTATACTGACCCAAAGCTTGGCCAGATTGTCAGCCAGTACTGAAACAATACTGGCTGCCAAAGTTTTGCCGCCAATACTGGCCTAAAGCTTGGCCAGTAGAATTCAACCAGTACTGGCATAAGACTGTATTTTATACTGGCCCGTAGTATGGCCCGTAGTACGGCCCGTAGTATGGCCCGCAGTATGGCCCATAGTATGGCCCGTAGTACGGCCGGTAGTATGGCCCGCAGTATGGCCCATAGTATGGCCAGATAGTCAGCCAGTACGGGGCCAGTACTGGCGGCCAAAGTTTGGCCGCCAATATTGGCCCAAAACTTGGCCAGTATAATTCTACTGGCAATTTCTACATGGGTACGTAGCCCGCGGAAATTCAAAATTCCCGATACTTTTTGAACAGACCTCTTATATTTTCGAATTCAATTTATTACTTTTTCATTCATTTTATCGTACAAAGTGACAGATGGTTTCATTCTTTCAATATTCATTTCATATCGTGTCATACTTTCCGTTACGATGGAATTTTGTTACGCGATAATTACTCACATCGATATATCGGTGTATCTTTACGAATTTTCAAAATCTTTTCTTCAACGATACCCATCGTTGAATCAACAAACCCGTGCGAATTCTCAAACATTGAAATCGCCAAAAAATTGAGTTAATCCCGTTTGAGCACGTACCGTCTGACTGAATTTCCAATCAGTCAGTATAAAAGTGGTTTGTTAAAAAATATAACTCCATCTCTGAAAAAAAAAAGATTGTAGTGTCACGAGAAACTATTCGATACGATTCATTATTTATTCGTTGACGACATCGATTGCCAAGCATTGAAGTATATATTTCGTCGAATAGTCAGAGATAACGAATTTCGTGGCGGCAACGAGCGTCAAGTTTATCGAAATAATTATAAGAGAGTCGAGGAACACAGGGATGAAGAGAAATATGCCGCAGAAATTTTTATTGGGGGCGGCAGGGGGTGATGGCAGGAACAGGACCGTCAGAGGTCTGCCGAGAGGATTTAGACGGTGTGCGCGAGAGACCCCCGTCGAGAGAGAATTCTCGTCGGTAATGAACGCAGCCACCTTGAACTGGCAAACGGATGAACGAGTAAGAAAGGCGCAACGGTAGACACAGAGGAGTGAGAGAAACGGAAAGAGCTTTCCTTGCTCTCTGTCTGTCTGTATATATGGGGGGGTGTACTACGGGGGTTGTTGGCGATGCTGTTGGGCGCCGCCAACAGCAGAATCACCACACTAAAAGGGGATACTCTCGTCCTCTCAGTGATGAAAGCAAAACCTTTCGAGCCCTCACACTGTCTCTCATAACCATCGTCGTCGTCTCTTCGCTTTGGTTCCTTTTCCTCATCCTCTTCCGTCATACCCCTCTCGAACGTGTGGCGAGAACCATCGAACCGACGCCTCAATGCTCTGACGCGATTATACGGTTTTATCATTTTTTTTTTTTTTTTTTTTTTTTTTTTTTTTTCATTCGCGTCCTTCGCTCTCTCAAACCGTCTATATACAGCAGACTTTCGTCGGCGATGCCAACAATATTGTGAGTGTGCTGCTGGGACATACTCGATTTTTTGTTGTTTTTTAATCGTCACTGAAAAATAATTCAAGTGTTATATATATATATATTTTTTTTCGTTATTACAATTGATGTAGGCATTTTTATTAATATAATTTCGAAGTTATAAAGAATTATAATTAATTATTGATACGAAATTAGGAAAATACGTAAGCTTGCTGAGAAGAGATTCAAGGTAGTAGTCTGGTAACTTAAGCCGATTTTCATGTCTTTTTTGGAGGGCGTTTTTTTGTAGTAAAATAAAAATGAATCGTTTTGGATATTTAGGATGTTTTTATTTACATATTAAAGATACAAAAAAAAAATTTTTTTTTAATTTAATAGTTTATTATTATTATTATTATTGATCGAAGTTGGCAACTCGAAGTTGGCAGCCCGGGTCCTAACTTTTTTTCTACCGGACCGACTGCTTTCAAATTTTAACAGGCTACTCTACGCACTTATAGTTCTCGTCGTAACCACCGATAAATTCTTTTCACTCCTAACTTTTTATTTTACAACCACTTCTTTGCTAAAGTTCTTTTATTTTAGCAAAGAAGTGGTTGTAAAATAAAAAGTTAGCGGTTAAAAAAATTTCTCGGTGGTTTCGACGAAAACTATAAGTGTGTAGAGTAGCCTGTTAAAATTTGAAAGCAATCGGTTCGGTAGAAACAAAGTTAGGACCCGGGCTGCCAACTTCGAGGTGCCAACTTCGATCAATAATAATAATAACAATAAACTATTGAATTTTTTCAAAAAAATTGTTTTTTGTATCTTCAATATGTAAAAAAAAACATCCTAAACATCCAAAACGATTCATTTTTATTTTCCTACAAAAAAACGCCCTCCAAAAAAAACATGAAAATCGGCTTCAGTTACCAGACTACTGCCTCAATTTTTATGGTTTTTTTTAATCGTCGAGACACTTACCCGTACTTCAAGTAGCGTACTATGAGAATTATACTCGAGACTGTACCGCAAACCATTGCCAGTATGCCGACGATAAGTACGATAACAGCGAGAATCAATCGCCATACGAAACGACCAAAATTACCGTGATGACTAACGATATAGAGAATCGAGGGTATTATTGTGCCAAGCGTTGCGATGCAGAGCGCACCAACGAGACTCGTGAAGAGATGAAGCTGTGGCACAGCGACTGCCAAGATACCTGAATAAAGAAAAAAACATTTAATTTTCTGGTTTTTTTTTTCAATTTCAAATGACAATTTCCTTTCATATTAATTTGAAATCACATGTGACAGCGGTAACTCCGAAACGAACGATCAGATCCCAGACAAAAGGTGTACCCTTGCAGGCACCGTCCCTGATCGACGGAATCGCGTAATCCTCATAAAGTATCGAAATTGGCATATAACACTGCAAACCGTAAGACAGATATATCGCGATACCTTGCATCACGAGTACGGTAAATGTTCCGCTGCAATCGACGAATGAAATATTTTGCCGATTAGAAAACAAACGCGCATATCCAGTATAATTTAATTTCATTATATTGGGACAATCATCTCACGCATTATGCTCGTGATGATTGCGAATAAAATTTCCCAATGAATCGGCACCCCATTGTGAATAAACGACAGCACCGACTATCGCATGCGAAGCTATCAAAAATACCATTCCCCAGTTTAATACGCCGCAAACTTTCGTGTAGTTCCAGGGCTTTTTCATGCTGTGCTCTATCGCCAATATCTGAGGACAAAAAATGTTGCATATTTTTCATAATGATCAATGCCGTGCGTATATCGATCAATCCTTGAATAATTCTTTTTTTCATTAGTTGATGAGAAATTGAAAAAGAAAAAGATGTATTGCCAATTAATTTACCAATCCCGGCGAGCACATGCTAAAAAAAGCGGTGCCGATAAATTTCGGATAAGCCGTTACGTTCTTCTCGACGAAAACCCATTCTCCATTTCCCTCTTTGATGGCATAGACGATACCGATAACGGCGGCGATAACGAGCAGTGCATTGGCGATCATGGACATCGGTGCGAAACTGTTCAACCCTTTGACCAAATTCATCAGAAGAAATATCGGAAATATTATGATCGAGTAGTAGGCCTGATTAATTGTCTTGTCCATGTCGACGCATTCTTGAACAATTCCGGCGACAAATACAACGTAGACCGCACCGATACCGATGTAACATGCGAGCATTGCTATGTCGATTATGAGACTGATTTAAAAAAAGAAAAATGAGAAATTAAACAATTGCCAGGATCTTGTACGGTTAATTAAGAAATTGAAAGTGTCAATTAAGATAAACGATACGAACGTAACGAATTCCGGTGATATTCGACCTTTGAGAATTCCCGAAGTCAGTGTTACCGATACCAATTTGTCGTACGTCAGCGACGGACGTTTTACCCGTTTGCACATCGCGTAATGTGTTTTCATGAGTAATCTTAGAGAAATCGTTATCAGTATACCCAAGACAATCGTGCCAATAATTCCGAGCAACATTCCCACGCATGCAAAAGCGTTTGGTATCGCGAAAAGACCCGTACCAGCGGCACTCTTAACCATATTAGCAAATGAACCGAGATCACTGTGAAATATCAATGACGTTTGATCATTAATACATTATTTAAATTGAACGGACGCGTAAAAACTTGTCAAACTCGTACGAAACATGTTTTTGCTCGGTTCGATGTTCGTAAGGATCGTAAGATCCATCGTTTCCTTCGTCATCCTCAGCGGATGTTTCGCGCAGAGGAACGTCTTGGAAATTTGATGTTTCGGGTCTCTTGGAATCGGTCCTGGCTCATTGGATAAACGATGGAAATCCTCGATGAAAAATCTTATCTTATGTACAAAAAGCTTAACCTTTATAGACAGATGAATCGAAACAACCGTTAACTCACATCTCCAAACGTCAATTTTCTGATATTTATTTTCAGAATTGTTCTCAGAAATACTTGTGTTCGAAGAAAAATGGTCAAAACATTGACACAAGTTTCAATGAACGGTCTCGTATTTTTCCGAAATAAACTATATGGCTCAGAATTGTCGAAAAAAAAGGCTCACATTAGTCGGTCCTATTTTTATTTTCGATTTTTTTCCTGTCGAAAAAGGCTAGAAAGCTGAAAGCGTTTTATGGACAACTTCACTCATAACTTGGCATTTGTGCGTTCGATTCTGAAACCGTTTTACGCGCTTGGACAGGCCATATTATTCGTTTCAAATGCACTTGCCATCCGTCGCACGTTAGGGTATGTTGATAAACACCCCAGTAATTATCAAAGTGGGGTGTTTTCGCTCTGTGTTAATGAATACTCTAGCAATTATTAAAATGGTTTTCGTTCGACAGTGAATTTCTACACTCAACGAATTGAAAAAAAAGTTGAATGTATTTGCTAGTGGCATTGAAGTGGTTTCAATTGGATATAGGGTATTTTCTGAATTCGCAGCTCTAGTTGACTTTTTAAGATTAATCCTGATTAATCTGATATATATTAAGGGGGGAAATAGGGTTAGGACAGCGTTTTCTCAATGATTTTCATGAATTTTTTTATAGTATAAAAAATGAATATAATTTATTGAAACTTTGAGAATATTTTATACATATATTTAAGTATATACTATAAAATTTTTATACATATATTTAAGTATATACTATAAAATATTAGCGACCCCATGTTGCAGGTCACAATCAGACTCAGCATTTTGCGTACATTCTGGAAGCCGCAATTTTCATCTGAAATCAAACGAGGTTGGAATTTACTTTTATTATATGTCTCTGTTCTATATGAACCTAAATGCTATCAAAAAAATAGAAAATTGCATTTTTTACAGGGGTCAAAACAAAAAAAGCATGGTTTTTTGCCATTTTTTACAACTTTATTTGCGAAAAAAAAATTATTTTAAATAATGATAATATTCCGATTTTAGGTTCATATAGAGCGCAATACTATGAAGAAAGTAACTGCCAATTTTCAAAATGATTGGTTGAAAACTTTTCAAACTAGCGTGTGAGCAAGTTCGAAAAAAGTCGTTTTCAGAAAAACGCGTTTGAAAAAATAGTACCAAAAAAAACAAGCAATATGGAGTCGCTAATATTTTATAGTATATACTTAAATATATGTATAAAAATTTTATAGTTTATACTTAAATATATGGATAAAATATTCTCAAAGTTTCGATAGATTATATTCATTTTTTATACTATAAAAAAATTCATGAAAATCATTGAGAAAACGCTGTCCTAACTCTATTTCCCCTAATGGCTTATAACAATAGAACGAGTCGGAATTTTCATTACAAATTTTGGGAACATATTTTTCAATAGTTTTACTAACAATTTATGAAATAAAAAAAAATCGATTCTTTGAACCGTCTAACCCTATTTCCCCCCTTAATCGTAGGATGTTAGAACGCACAATTGGTCTCAATAATCGCGATAATCGAATCACACTAAATCAAACATCAATCTCGATTGTACACAAAGATTTTATATTTTCTGATGTTGCTTGCTACTGGTTTGGTATTGTTGGTAATTTTAAGATATCCAGCGTAAAAATAGTGTATACACTACAAACGATGAGGAGAAAAAGGAAGATTAAGGGTCTCGATGATGCGCGATGGTACTTTTGTTGCCAATGTGATTTCTCGGGCGAGTTAATGTGCTCGGCAAAGTAAAGGCTCGATAGTATCTTCAACATATATATATATATATAGTTTCACAGATGAATAAGAGAAGGAGGAGGATGAGGAGGAAGAGATACCCAGGATGGTTATGTGTGTATCTTTACTAGCACCGTGTTCTGGTTAAGCATCATCGCTAGATCCCGATCATTTCGCTCGGTTTGATCGGGTCGACCGAGTCCTACGCCTCGGGTTGACCGACTTACCGGTACAGTGTGTGTCCCGGGGTTGGAAACGAGGCCGATGGAGGTCCGTATGATCGGGCGAGAGTTAATATATATACACAACCGTGTACATCACTCTTTCTATGGCGCGATCGTCGTCCGTTTTTCCTGGGGGATTTAACGCCCGAGTCGTTCGAGCAACCACTCCGGTAGAATTTCCAAGCTCTCTTTCTCTCCCTCCTCTCTACCAACTAATACCTATCCTCTCTCGATCTCACCCTCAATCGCTCTTATACCCTCTTTTTCACTCGGATATATAAAGGATAGGCGCGAGAGGATAGAAAAGATGTGGGGAGGCGATGGGAGTTGATGCGAGGCGCCGTATGTCCGGAGTTTGAAAAGAATATTGTAGGCGAGCTGTAAAGTCCAGGAAAAAAGTCAATGTTTATAATTTTTTTTTTTTATACATATGCTAGTAAATGCCATTATTAGAGAATTGCCAATGCAATGGCAAAACAACTGTTTCCCTCGATTATCCATGAAAATATCGTTCGTTCTTCATTCGTACAAACGATCGTTTTTATCCGGCATAGAAAAATTACCTAATTCAAAAAATCGACAAAACGGAGGTTGTAGTAACTTGTACGAAAAAAAAATCCTCTTTCCGATTCTTCATTAGAAATTTACTATTAATAATTATTCTTTTCAATTGATCACATACGTAATCTCACGAACCTTTCTTACTGACCAGAGGAAAAGAGATCGAATTATAATCACCTTATTGTCCTTCGTGAGGAGATTCTATGGGCGGATTGTTAACTCGCACCAATCAGTGTCAGCTTTCGTGCCATCCCCTCGACCGATTGGTTCAGAGATCACAATAATAATCTCGGTGAACCACGCTGTGACATCTGGACCGTTGTACAGTCAAAGTTCAGTCTCCCATATATTAATTTGCCGACACGTTATTTCTCGCCGGGCGTGAGCACCGGCTCTTAATAAACTCGTCCAGGAAGAGGAGAGAGTGGTACGCTCTGAATGCGGGATGCGTGGATGACGAGATGATTGGGACAATATGAAGAAGAGGTGGAGTTTAGGTTCACATATATAGCACACATTTTCTCTTTACATATATATATATATATATATATAGGATGTGTGTATCACAGTTGGTAGGGAAAGACCCAAGAAGGAAGAAGTGAAAGAGAAATTTTTCGGTAGTCAAGGGAGAGGGATATAAAACGGACTTGGCCGGGGACAAACCAGGTTGGACGTCAAGCGGCGCGAGACTGTGACCAAAATCCACCGGATCCCATGCAGTGTTTACACTCGAGATGAGATGCCTCCTAATGCTAATACGGGAATACTCGCGGCGTTAATGCGACCCGCGACTATAGCTGCCTATATATGTATATCTTTTTTCTACGTACGCACGTTAGATTTTTCTTAATGCTCAATCGCAATCCAATGAAAAGTGTATGAATGGCAAGCGATTATCAAGTCGAACGGGCGCCCTCAATGTGTCCGTCGAGGCGTCCGATGGTAACCCCGCTGCGTTAACCGACATCGAACGAGAGCCAAATGGTACAAATCCTTCTTTTTTTTTCTTTTTTATTTCTTTTTTTTTTTATTTTTTTTTTATTTCATTTCATTTCTTTCTGCGACTGCTCCTCGCCCTTCCCTCTCTCTATCTACCTCTCTCTCTCTCTCTCTCTCTCTCTCTCTCTCTCTGTCTCGCTCTTCTTCCCTAAACGCCATTTTGTTTTCTCTGTCACCGATGACGCGAGATTGGCGATGCATGACCGGTTTGCCATACTCGCACGAGCCGTCCGGTACACGCGCCTTCATACCAGGCAACCCAAATACATACACACATTTTTGGCCCAACGGGTTATAAACGAACCCTCTAGCGTTTTATTCATTCATTTATATATGTTTTTTTTTTCATCTTTTTTCTTTCCTATTTTTCTTCTCTATTTTTTTTAACCAAAATCGAACGTCAGCTCAAAATGTTGCACGCCAGACGGCGAATAAACGCGACTGAACAGCCCACGGCTAAATTTGAGATAAAAGTGCCGTGAGCGATCGGAGCGTTATTCGATGTGAAATTAAAATGAAAAAAAAAAAAAAAAAAACCCAACAGGAACAGTCAAAGAGAAATTATAACTTGGTGAATTGGAGGAAAGGTCGTGGGAATTCGTGCGGTTGAGTGATATTTTGTTGCCGGTTACCGAATGAAAATGTGTGCTTTGAACGGGTGCATGGAAATTGTGTGCTTGTTTCATGACGTATCAACGCCTGCGGCCCCAGCAAGACAGCTATATCGCAACTCGCGTTATTTAAACTTTTATACATCCATAGGACGTTCGACACCATGATTTTCGAGGATTTTCGGCTGAGGAAGCTTTTCGAAGGCGTCCAATTCCCGAACGATTTCTGCATAAAACAAATGAAGGAAAAAAAAAAAACTTGATCGTACAAGGCAATCTTTGTTAATATTTATTTCTTAAGGCAGAGTCGTCTGGTCTAGAGCGAGATTTTTGACGTCATTTCTAATGTGCAATAACGTTTAAACCGTTGAAGTTGTCTTGATGAAAATTTACACGTGCATTTATTGATCCTTAGAGAACACTTGTACATTAAGAAAAAAAATTATTTTAAATATTTTCATGGTGCGCCGAAATCGGCGCCCACTCTGGACGATGTTGTATGCATCTGAAAAGAAAAAAATATATATATTCTCAATCTGTATGAGTATTCTGAGGACTGGTAGCAGAATTGAGTCGAACAATAATTTTGCCGACATTTTACAACTCGTCGAATACGAAAATGTATGAAATGTATGTATGAAATATCATTAATGAAAGTTCAACAGGCCGCCATTTTGTCAAAAAATTTTTTCAAGTACCAATTCTGCTACCAGTGCTCAGAATACTCATACAGATTGAGAATATATATATTTTTTTTTTTTCAGATGCATACAACATCGTCCAGAGTGGGCGCCGATTTCGGCGCACCATGTTGCAACAAGGCAAAAAACTACATGAAAATATTTGAAAATAATATTTTTTTTTTATGTAAAAGTATTCTCTAAGCATCAATAGATGCGGGTGTAAATTTTCATTAAGACAACTTCAACGGTTTAAACGTTATTGCACATTAGAAATGACGTCAAAAATCTCGCTCTTCACCAGACGACTGCCTTAACGTAACTAATCGCTTCGATGTATTGTCGGCCAAAGATCGACACACTCTGTTGTGAAATTCCCCATATATACATATAAAAGCAGAACCGTATATATACATATCTATGCGAGTGCAGTGCGCGCGTATAAAGAGTGCGCGTTCCGCACAAGCGATTTTGTTTGCCGACACGTTCGCGTTCAGCTGAATTTTGAAGGATCGTTTCGAAGTCAGTGAGACGATATCGAAGGAGACGATGAACATCGAGCACACGTCCTGTATATATGTGTGTTTGTCTGCTTGGTGTGTGTGATTGTGTTTGTATATGTGTGTGCATTTTACGATCAGATCTATTGCCCTCGAGAGTTCAACGGATGCGGTACGTCGTGCCTCACCGTTGGAGGTCCACTTTCCTCTGGACTCTGTACGAACCGTCGCAGACGAAAAGTACCGGGTTATAGATGGTATTTATATACTTTTATATACCGCACAATTTATAGCTCGAGGAATTCTGAGATGACGCGTGCAGCACGCTGCGGAAGTGCCCCCCAGGTGACTCGTCTCAATTCTTTGACGGTCATCCACAGAGAGCGGACACGAGCTCGAGAGTTCCTATTATACAGGGTGAGGCACTAACTGTTGCCACGTAGAATAACTCCGAAAGTACGATAGTAGTAGAACATTTTTTGAAACAAAAGTTCCATGGGACAACGGGGGCTATCATATGGCGTTAGTTTTTTGTTGCTAGGTGGAGTCGCATCGGAGATTTCAAGGTCAACATTGTTTTTTGTAGATAGAACGCCATATTTTGGTACTTATTTTCTGGTAGCGGTTATCGAGACGAATCCAATGATGTTTTTTTTTATTTTTTTTGATTTTTTTTTGTTTAAAAAAATGTTTTTCTCTCTCGCATATCGTGCAAAATTTGACCGTGTATTTACACGGTACATTGTAGGTTTGATGAAAACGCCGTATTTAGTAAATATTTACGTCCAACTACGCCTGATGATATGCGAGAGAGAATTGTTAGAGCATGTGATTCGATAAGTGCCGGAGTGATGAGAAATTCTACACAATCCGTGATGAGGAGATTGCAGTACTGCATTGATTCCAATGGCAATCACTTTGAACACCTTCTGTAAATAAAGTTCATCTCACTTTTTTGCCTCAAAAAATAGATAAATAAAAAAAAATCAAAAAAATTGTTTTTTAATATCATTGGATTCATCTCGATAGCCCATATCAGAAAATAATTACCAAAACATACCATTCTATCTGAAAAAACAAAGTTGACCTTGAAATCTCCGATGCGACTCCGCCTAGCAACAAAAAACTAACGCCATATGATAGTCCCCGTTGTCCCATGGAACTTGTGTTTCAAAAAATGTTCTACTACTATCGTACTTTCGGAGTTATTCTACGTGGCAACAGTCAGTGCCTCACCCTGTATTACATCAAATATATTCCAAACGAACAATGCGCTGGGATAAATTCTCGCAACATTTTGTGGGCATTATCGTTAGCACTGTTACGAAATTCTTTTTCATTCACCTATCAAATTTGTTATTTTGATTAATCCTTCGAACACTAACGTGGATATTTTTGTGAAGTTAAGGCCGTCGTCTGCTCTAGACATTTGAAAAAATCGATTTTTTTTTTTTTTTCATTTTCTCATTCCTTAGACCTTTCTTCATACGCTCCTGAAAACCGTTTATTGATATTTCAAATATTAGCCGAGAAATAAAAATTCTAAGCAAGCCGGGCGCTCAGGTAGCGCGGTCGGGAAGCAACTTTGAACGCGTTTATCTCAGAACTATGTTTTTCAAATCGGCGCCCACGATATCTCGATAACTAATGGACCGATCGAGCTCAAATTTTGCACGTACCTTAGGTAGCCTGTTTCCGAGGACTGGTAGCAGAATTGAGTCGAACAATAATTTTGCCGACATATTATAACTCGTCGAATACCCGAAAATGTATGAAATATCATTAATGAAAGTTCAACAGGCCGCCATTTTGTCAAAAATTTTTTTTAAGTACCAATTCTGCTACCAGTGCTCAGAATACTCATACAGATTGAGAATATATATATATTTTTTTTTTCGGATACATACAACATCGTCCAGAGTGGGCGCCGATTTCGGCGCACCATGTTGCAACAAGGCAATAAACTACATGAAAATATTTGAAATAATTTTTTTTTTTAACGTACAAGTATTCTCTAAGGATCAATAAATGCACGTGTAAATTTTCATCAACACAACTTCAACGGTTTAAACGTTATTGCACATTAGAAATGACGTCAAAAATTTCGCTCTAGACCAGACGACGGCCTAAAGAAAATTATTTCCCGAGAGTCAGTAAAGCCATGTTTCGATGACAAAACCGTGCTGCTTGAAAAATATATTGAAATAATCTAGTTGTCGAGCAAAGGGTTGAACTTTACGTTTTTTTTTCTTTTTATTATCTCCTTTGATAAGTATATACGTCTGTGTAGTGAATAAAGAATCGTAGCAGAAGGATCAGCAACAGATGTTCGATGGGATCATGATATTCTGTCTAATGGCTCGCGCGAGTGCCGGTTCTTCCGTCCGCGTTAACTCCGTTACCGAGCACGAGAATGCCCGGTATAGGTATAAATGCATAAACCGCAAGCGAGAATGCGGCTTTAGTGTTTCAGGAGTCGATCGGAAGCTGTACTCTCTCTCTCAACCATCGGGCTCACACTCCGGAATAATTTAATGACGCCACACACCCGCCTTCGTCGGCTCCTCGAAACCCATAGTAATTATATATATACATCTATATATACACATAAATATATGTATATTCATGTACGGGTACCTATAGACATATACGTGGAACGCACTTTGTCGTCCTTAGCGGCTTCTCTCACTTTCGTCATTTCGGCCATCATCATTCTCGATTTCACGCTGAGCAACAACAGTACAGCATATATATCAGCTTTCCATACTAAATGTTCCACAATTAAACGCCTTTCGACCCTCTCCTCATGGTCGTCGTTGTCATTAGACAGAACTATATAGGTACATCAAAGTACGACAATAAAATAACAACAAATTTGACGACCCAGCGCTCGTGTCCTTAAAAATATTGGCACGTTTATCCTTCGAAAAGTTGAATTCACAATTCATTTCGATTTTTCGTCGTATTGTCAAGTTTTCAATGGTGAAATTTTACAAAGCGAAGCTGAAAATTCACCATAATCAAACCTCGAGTGCGGTTGTCAGTGAGAATGACACAATTGTTCACAATTCGTTTGTGTGATAATGACTATTTATCGTCCCGATGAGAGGACGTACGAAACAGAGTGAAACATTGATATTACACATCATTTTTCTTTTCGTCTTATACTTTCCCGCGCGTCGTTGACGCTTGACGCACACAATCCGCGGAATTTCCCTTGATCCCCTGTGTCGTACGTTCAACAACCAGAATTGTGTTTATCCGTATACATTAGGGCGATTTTTTTTTTCTCAGTCCCCATCTGAAATTTTGTTGGATATGTCGAAAAACAAATTTCCTGAAAGTTACAGCCCTCAATATTAATCCTAAGTACTTTCCCTTAGCGTGAAAAGATTTTCCATCCAAAATACACGTGAAACGAATTTTTTTTTCTTCAAAATTCTATAACTCAGCCGCATTTTATGCTATCATATTGTTCTTGGTTTCGATTTACTCAGAATAAAACAATCTAGAAAAGCGCCTATTGCAGCGAAAGTGTAAATTGTACTGGTGAGTTGGTACGGGTCACTGAAGTCGATTTTTACTCAAAATTCTCGTTTTTTTGCTGTTATCTCCGAAACAATTAACTTTACGAAAAAATTGTGAACGAAAAATTTGTTGGAAATTTAATTTCTTACAAAAAAGGTCCCATCGACCCAATTGCTTAGATCAATATTTCTTGAGATATTGAACTTTAACTTATGAGTAGTATAAAATTTTTACGGTAATATAAACCTAAAAAATGTTACACTACTCATAAGTTAAAGTTCAATATCTCAAGAAATATTAATCTAAGCAATTGGGACGATAAGACCATATTTCCAACAAATTTTTCATTTACATTTTTTTCGTACAATTAATTGTTTCGGAGATAACAGCAAAAAAACGAGAATTTTGGGTAAAAATCAACTTCAGTGACCAGTACCAACTCACCAGTACAATTTACACTTTTTCCGCAATAGGCTCTTTTGTAGTTGTTTTATTCTGAGTAAATCGAAATCAAGAACAATATCACAGCATAAAATGCGGCTGAATTATAGAACTTTGAAAAAAACCGAATCGATTTACGTGTATTTTAGATGGAAAATCTTTTCACGCTAAGGTAAAGTACTTAGAATTAATATTAAGGGCTGTAACTTTCAGGGAATTTGTTTTTCGACATATCCAACAAAATTTCACGTCGGGACTGAGAAATAAAAAATCGCCCTAGTATACATACACAGGATACCTATGCACCTAGCTATACTCACATCTATATATACGTATACAAAGTATACACGATAAATGTATATAGCGCAATAAAATAACAAAAAATTTGACGACCTAGAGCTCGTGTCCTTAAAAATATTGGCACGTTTATATTTCGAAAAGTTGAGTTTACAATTCATTTCGATTTTTCGTCGTATTGTCAAGTTTTCAATAGTGAAGTTTCACTAAGCGAAGCTGAAAATTCGCCATAATCAACCCTCGAGTGCGGCTGTCAGTGAGGATGACACAATTGTTCACAATTCGTTTGTGTGATAATGACTATTTATCGTCCCGACGAGAGGACGTACGAAACAGAGTGAAACATTGATGTTACACATCATTTTTCTTTTCGTCGGATTGTGTGCTTGACGCACACAATCCGCGGAATTTCCCTCGATCTGCATTTATCCCCTGTGTCGTACGTTCAACAACCAGAATTGTATTTATCCGTATACATACACAGTATACCTATGCACCTAGCTATACTCACATCTACGTATACGTATACAAAGTATACACGTTAAATGTATATAGCGCAATGTATACCGGTGGCTTGTGGATGCTGCGGCGGTATTCACGAGAGTGTGAAAATGTTTTGCAATTTCGAAGCACAGATTCGCGTGTGTAGGCGCGTTCTATCTGCACTGGCTTTGGGGGTGGACGAGTTTGTTCGTGTTGCAAAGCCCTTTACCGCGGAAGCGGTCGCGTACCGTTCGTGTGCCAGCCCCGGGCGCGGCGTCACTTCGATGCCCCGCGAGCGCGAGAGCTGTTTCTGTGCATACGGTTGCGAAACGCGACAGGCCAGCCGCAAAAGCGGATTGCGGTGGACACACGGGAAGGACGGATTAAAAATATAAAAAAACGTGCAAAACAAGGAATTAAAAGCGAAGTATAGAGAACGAGGCAGAAAAATAAATACTGCGAGAGTGCGACGCCACAAAAGGCGGTTACGCGCGTTATGCCGAGAGAGGGCGTCCATAGAATTTACGATATATATTTACATTTGCTACTTTTACAACGCTCATCTCTGCCGCGCTAAGCTTTTCCACTGTACGTGTATACATTTCACATTTAAAAATTCTTGTTACAACGCTAGGAGAGATGGGGACGAAACTAGAGAGAAAGCATTATTCCCAAAACATTCCAGGAGCACAGAAAACAAAAGCGTATATGTATTATGGTATACAATACATATGTGATGCCACGCAATTTCGCTCAACTGGCTTTTGCGCTCGTCGCGAATGACAAACAAAACGATTTCACGGTTTTTCGCAGTCCAAGCGAGGTATTGGGGAGGGAGGAGACGCGGAAAATAAAAGAAAGGTATGACGTATCAAAATTCAAACGCGATTCGGCGTTACATGCATTGCAATTCTGAAATCGATTATTCTCTCGCTGTGTGTGTCTACTATCGTTGCCTATATTTTTATTTAACGCGGTAGTCTGGTCTAGAAATTTGAAAAAATCGATTTTTTTTTCTTTTTCATTTTCTTATTCCTTAGACCTTTCTTCATACGCTCCTGAAAACCGTTTATTGATATTTCAAAAATTAGCCGAGAAATAAAAATTCTAAGCAAGCCGCGCGCGACGGTGTCAAAACTTTGAACGCGTTTATCTCAGAACTATGTTTTTCAAATCGGCGCCCACGATATCTCGATAACTAATGGACCGATCGAGCACAAATTTTGCACGTACCTTAGGTAGCCTGTTTCCGAGGACTGGTAGCAGAATTGAGTCGAACAATAATTTTGCCGACATTTTATAACTCGTCGAATACCCGAAAATGTATGAAATATCATTAATAAAAGTTCAACAGGCCGCCATTTTGTCAAAAAATCTTTTTAAGTACCAATTCTGCTACCAGTGCTCAGAATCCTCATACAGATTGAGAATATATATATTTTTTTTTTTCAGATGCATACAACATCGTCCAAAGTGGGCGCCGATTTCGGCGCACCATGTTGCAACAAAGCAAAAAACTACGTGAAAATATTTAAGATAATTTTTTTTTTTTAATGTACAAGTATTCTCTAAGGATCAATAAATGCACGTGTAAATTTTCATCAAGACAACTTCAACGGTTTAAACGTTATTGCACATCAGAAATGACGTCAAAAATCTCGCTCTAGACCAGACTACCGTCTTAATTTTGTACCAATTCATTATCGAACAAACGTTATGAAATATTTAGAAAATTCTTTGATGTTGGGAAACAAAATAGCGTCTTGAAATTTGGACTGTTTTGTACATGTGTTTATTTTACAAAACGTTGTCGGACTCTTTACAAAATCTTGAGAAACGAATTTGGGAAATTCGCTGTATTGACAGATATAGTATACCAAAAATTCATCATTTTTTCTTCTTGACACCTTTAATATCAAAAGCCCTTTACGAATGAATTTTCATCAAATTACTCATTGTTTTCGTACTCACGAATCTTCATAATAAATGAATATTAAGGAACAGCATTAACTTTAGATCAATTGTTATAGATCTCGTTGAAAATTCAACGAATATTATTTTACACACGCGCGAATATCTCAATTTTTCGAAATTATCTTTAACTGCGCATAGTTATACCGTGTACGTACGAGTATATATGTTCCAATGCTCATTATGCTTCATTACTTGTTTTACAACAATAAACGAGAGGGTCGTGCGAGAATGAGAGAAGAAAGGGTGGTAAAGGAGGGTGTAAAGGACGAAAGGGTTGAAAGAAAAGACCGCGAGGGAGAGACGTAAATAATATATATATATATATATATAAGCGCAAGTACACGGAGGAGTAAAAACAAGGTGTGAGAGAGTTGCGCCTCAACAACGAGACCATACAGACGGTTTATATATTCTTCGCTTACGCAGATCGACTGGTATCGAACAATAGGGCGTAAGTCACGTTACTTTACGCGTTAAATTGTTCGAATTACGACTGTTTGTTTGCTAACAGTTGATATTTTATATATACGTATATATGGGAGCGGACCGTAACGAGTAGAGTCCAAAGGAAAATCGTCGGGACGATCAAAGGATCATCCCTCTCCGACGATCGTGGCGTCAAAGGAAACCTTCGCGTGCCCGCGCTACTTTACTCTTCGTGAATCTAATATATATATATAAAGCACGCATCCCCCCCGCGCCCATAGTTCTCTCCTTTTGCAGCGTCTCGTCACCCGCTTCTTCTTCATCTCGAGAGGGCGCGACGGTTCACCCTCTTACACGCGTGCGAAGGGAAAAAAAAAATACGAGAGAATTTTTTACTCGCGAAACCTCAAACGCCGAACCACATACACGACACGCGGGTTGTCTCGCGCGAGAGAACGCGTTAGCAGCCCCTCTCCCAACCCCGTCACGCCGCCTTTAGCGGCTCGAACGAGACTACGCGTTGCGGTGTTACGCGAACGGTTAGGGGGTGGTCCTTTATCGCGTGAGAGCACACACACACCAGCCGCCTTCTCTCTTATTCCTTCGCAGAGAGAGAGAGAGAGAGAGAGAGATAGAGTCCGAGAGCTGTGAAGATCGCGTGCGGTCACCCTCGCCACGAAGAGACCCTACTCTCTACGTATAAACGAAGAAAAACGGTACAGTAATTGACCCCTTAAAAAAAAACTTCACCGGCAAAACACTGGGATGAGAAGTGTCTACGTACTATTGATTTAGATTGTCATTTTCTGGAAATAGTCAATCAAATGTTTCGTTGATAGTTAAATTGAGCCAAACATCATCGAATTGGAATAAAATTAAAAATGCTAGTAACTAAAAGATCTTGTTTGAGTTAACTAAATTTTATTCGGCTATAATACAAACGTTGGACAAAAAATTCGTCGACAAACTAAAACTCCTCTAATAAGGATTAAGATGTGGCGATATATGTTTCATGTGTCATTTTATAACCAAATCATATACAGGGTGATCAAGCACTTTCTATATAAAGACGATAAACGAGAGAGAAAGATGCATACACTCACATATAGATCGGAAGATGAGAAGATAACGATGAGCGTTAGGCTGACTGCTTACTCGTGCTTGAAAAATGTACTCCCTCAGTCAGCTTTGTTCTTTGAAGTTTTTCTCTTCAATATTAAATTTTTTTATACTAATTATAAATTGTACTTTTGTAGTACACAATATTTTTAAGTACTCAAAGTACTTAAAGTATTTAAAAGTACATAAAAGTACTTAAAGTACTTAAAAGTACTTAAACTACTTAAAAGTACTTAAAAGTACTTAAAAGTCCTTAAACGTACTTAAAAGTACTTGAAAGTGCTTAAAAGCACTTAAAAGTACTGAGAGTACTTGAAAGTACTCAAAGTACTTGAAGGTACTCAAAGTACTTGAAGGTACTCAAAGTACTTAAAAGTACTCAAGTAATTATTTTCACATTCGTTCGTTGTTCAACATACGAAAAAAAAAAAGAGTATGATTATCGACGAACGCAGCGTGAAGCTCGTAATTCGTGAAATGGTGAACGAACAAAAAAAAACAAGAAGATCTTTGTCGAAATAAAGAGAAGAGGCGGTGAGACCGATAAAAAATAATAATAAGGGAAAAAAAATATGCCTTAGACTCCGGGGGTATATCTGGCGCCGTTCAGGCACCATTGCGAACTAGTTTAACTGTGTTCGCCGGGAACCCCCGGTGTACCTCGCGGGATACCATCGGGGGTTCCCGCGCGCGCCCCCGGCGCCGTGAACAACTTGCCCCGTTACCAGAACGGGGCCCCATACGTACGTAGTGTGTAATTTGAAATCTTCTCATGGAAAGTTAAAGCGCCAGTGCAGCGATATATACATATATATTGTATATATTGCTCTGACTCTCTCTCTCTCTCTCTCTCTCTTTCTCTCCCTCACCACGTGAAACTTTGGCATCAGGGTTTGAGAAGGCCGCTTGGCGAGAGCGATCAGGCCGCAGCACCTCCCTCCTCATTCTCGCACCACAAAGAGCCACAAACTACGAAGAAATTCACCCTGCAATCATGAACACACACACATTTACGAACGGAATCAAAACGTTCTCAGGGAATGAACCAAGGCGTTACTCGTCGGTTTATCGACAACAATGAGTACATTAAAAAACGAGGCTGTGTACGACGATAGAGGTCAAAGATCTAACGAGACAATATATAGGAGCAAGAGATAAGCATAATATTCACTGTAATAATAGCGTTTATTACCTTGCGAAAATATTCACGATCAATCAATAATCATTCTAACGATAAACTTTCGTAATATCTACGATTTTAAATGTTAATTACTACAGATATATCTAGTAACGATGTAGGTCACGTGACTAATAGACGAGCGTTGACGTATCGGAAGTTAGGATTAACGAGAATAATTGTAAGGAGAGCAGTTCGTCTCCGATCATTGTCGAGAATACACGTATTTATTTCTTATCCCGTCAGTCCACTGATATTGCCGTCCTAAACGAAAAGTAACAACATAGAAAATCATAGCACTCATATACAATTTTATTTTCATATCGCCAAGAAGACAATTCTCGAAATGACTGTTTCACGAGAATAATTTTTATTATTAATTTATAATGTCCTAAAATTATGTCGTATCATGTTTCAATCGAACGTTGCACATTTCTGCATATAAATCGAAGTTGAAAATGTGGATCGAAACAAATTTCATATTTAGCCATTGTCGAGAGTCGTGTGCGTCATTAAGGATAAATATATAGAACAGGGGCGTTATACATATATGAAGGTGTTTATATATATATATATATATATATATATATATATATATATATATATATATATATATAGAGAGAGAGAGAGAGAGAGAGAGAGAGAAAAAGAGTCGTTATCATCCGTTATCGCGACGGCGTTCGCGCGGTAGTCGTCCGCGGGGAATCGCATTTCATCGTCGAACATTGGGTGCAGGCGAGAAAGGCAACAACAGCAACTCTAACCGTGTATAGTTGTGACATTGGGGTGGTTTTTAGCCGCGTGTATTTCGTCCCATTATACAACCGAGTAAAACGTTATATATATGTATAGGCATCGCCTATCGCATCCCCTATCTATGCTCGACTGCGCGGCCCCGGTTCTCGATAACATTGATGACAGGTCCCCCACGTACGATTATAATTCTGTAACATTAGTTAATACGCCGGTCGCTGCTATTGCTGATGCATCGTCGGGATCCCCTCTCCCCGCCATTGCTCACCCGAAACTTCATCGAATAGGACGTGCGGCTGGCCGAACAGCTCACAGAGATCATTCAAAATGCATTCACGAATTGGAAAATTCTCGCGGCTCTCGTCGTTCCTCGGAGGGTCAAAAAACAACCCGATAGCTTTTTCCACGAGATCCACATAGAATGAACCCCTCTCCGTGCGAGAATCCGATAAGGACGACTTGAAAAAAAAAATGAAATGAGAAATAAAGATGGTTCTTCAAAAAAAAGCATAGTGACTATCGCACGATTTACAGTATGCTCGTTCGAGGCGCCGAACATCGTCGAGATAAAAATCTCAATGGTTGGGGTGTATACTCGCAAATACGTGTATGTATAAATCTCATACGTACGTACGACGTGCATCAAATGACCTGACACGCGTTCATCCTTATCGCGATGATCTTAAATACTCGTGACGCGTGCTCGTTCACGAAAACTCGTCGTCTCATTGACTCGCCGTTGTATCGATGATTCTTATATGTATGTACATACATTTTAGGACATATTTTGACCTCAGGAAATTATTCCGTGACGATTTCCCGCTGTACATTTATTCGTCGTGTACGTACATTCGATTAACGACAAAAATAACAATCATTCTGATTGATTATTCAGGCAATGAGTCACTTATTGTACAAGCCACGGGATTCTTCGACTGGCGATGTTGAAATTGATCGTTTGATCGGAAAATATGAAGAATTTACGAAAAAATACAGTGATTGAGCTTTAAAGTGTATTTTTAACCGTCATTACCATTTATTGAACACGTCCAATTTTTCGAATATTGTTTTTTTATTTATTTATTTATTTTTTTATCATTATTGTGTGTGCCAACGTATACCCTTTCGGGTTTTTACGTACGACCCTTCCCAATTCCATTTTTTTTTCATTTTTTTCCCCCCTATCACTCCCTACCCGCACTTCGCTAAGCTCAAACCTAACTTCCATTGCGTCCGCAGACGTCTCAGCTACACTGTTTCGCATATGCCATGGGCACAGGGAAACTGCGGAAAACCTGCGTCGATAAAGACGGCTTCTTCTTTTGAGTGAGTTTCAGTTGTATTACCATCAGAAACTCAGAAAAATTGCCTCCCGCTCAATAGTCGGCGTGCAAGCCAGTGCACAGCTAAACGGTCATTTAACCCAATACTGACCGCGCACCGATTACCCATCCACTCTGCTGTCGGTCAATTTTTCTAATAATTAATTTACGTAATTGAAATGATAATAATAATTATCGTTACAATTAATCACAATGCATCGTGTTTTTTTTCCTACTTTCGGAAAGTAACTCCGTCGACAACTCTACAACGGGGACAGGAAAGGTAACGCGGATTTTGCCGCAAAGATGATCTCTCGAGGGATCGCGCGGATGCGCGGACGAGAGAGAGAGAGAGAGAGAGAGAGAAGAGAGTAGAGATTGCTCGAGCAGAACCATCGAGAGGATGAGGAAGTACAAGCCCAGTCAACCAAGGGAGTAACGTACGAGAACAGTCGTTGGGGAATTTGTACCTCGTGTGTTATACTATATAGTATATATATATATATATACATTATATATACATGGACAGACGACGACGGTCTCTGGACTCCCAGTTAGTTGGCTTGTCAAAGAAGCGACGTACTGACATCTCTATTATCACGTATATACGCGACGTTTCTATAACGCAGGGGAACGAGTTTTGTGTGGGTGTGGTGGCGGAACGAGACAGAACTCGAGTTACCGATGGCTGCTGAAATAAACGAAGTATATATAGCAGAGTAGGGTAAATACCACTGAGATTTTACGATACGATGAGAGTGTATTATATAGCCCACAAAAGAGGAGAAAGAATAAGTGTCCATAGTTTATGTATAAATATTATCTGCTACAAGCAATAGGATGGAGCCAGCATCCCTCGAATCTTGCACATAAGCGCGTGGCACCGAGATAACGGATCTCTCGATGATAATCCCATATCCCCTACGCTCTCCATCCTCGATGTTAACATCCCCGCGGGGCTTAAATGTACTGGGGCATATTTGGCTCTGTTAATCCGCGCTTGTAACACCCAATACTCACTCTGCATTACTTTTATACGGAGAGAAATGAATTTATTTGATTTGAAAAATAAAAATCGAACGAAACCCTTTGTTTTTGTATCTTATGACATCGACATTTGGATGGTTTGCAAATCGTGCGATTCGAACTCTTAAAATTTGTATTCAATGAATAATTTGTGTTCGATTCGAATGAAAGTCATTGAAATATAATAAATAAATTTGTCTTACATTATCTACTTTTTTATACGGGAAAATTAATGAAAATGATTTTTTGGTAATCCAACTTTTTAAGGAAAGAACATTTACACCTTCAAGTCATTCATTTTTCATGCATTTTTTTCATCTCTCTCTCTCTTTCTCTCTCGTTTACTCCATTGCAGTAGTTTTACCATGCTAAGAAGCAGGTAGCATAGTGATTCAATTTTTTCGCAAAAGGCACGTGGATCTATTCGTATCGACGAGACTTGCAAAGAGTGATCTTTACGGCAATGCTTTTTGGCTGGTGCGTCGAGGGTATAAGAGAAGAAAAAAAAAAGAGGAACGAGGAGAAGCAAGCGGGGAGTCTCCATTCAAAAGTATATACTCGCGAGAAATTTCGAGTGGTGAATGGGATCCGAGGAAAGCCGGGACACGAGACTTTGAGCCGAAGGGTATACGTACACTGATCTGCACTATTATGTCCGATATATTCTAATATAAATGTATATATATATAAAGTTTTGACGTCGTAGAGGGTGAGAGGGCGACCGACCGTGTGGACCACAACTTCCGGTCAGTCAGTTACGTGTACAACTATAATTTCGTTACTTTGCCAAGAAATTGGATTACAGTAGAGTTCGTTAAGTTAGCATTAAAGGAGCCCCGAAGCGTCGAGGCACAGCATTTTCCATCGGACGAGAGGTCATTGTCGCGCGATTTCTCTCGTATTTCACGGATAGTTTGACCGTCGACCGAGAAAATCATGGAAAAAAAAGCCTATATCTTACAATACCACGATATAATGGGAAGTAACGTCGATTATTCGGAACTACACGAGCTCACATCTTTCCACTCGAATTCCCATGAGACCACGAGATCCGCGAGGAAGATTGAGAGAGAAAGCAAACAAAAAAAAAATACAAAAGTGAGAGTAAGACTATTATTGTTACGATTTTCACGACGATGAACGATATTCGTCCAATATACATGCATCGCATAAGCATATAGCGTATACCAGTACAAATGATTGAAAAAAAAAAAAAAATGTGACAATGTCTCAGCGTGCTCGCTCGCTATCTCGGTCTTACGTCAAGGCTTTTAACGCTATTATATACAAGTCACGGTTTTTACTATCGGATATAAAAAGTAAACTCGTTACTGTTAAAGATGAGGGACGCGATGACGAGCAAGGGAATGAAGTATATATATGTATAATGCGAATAAGAAAGAGGGTACTCGAAATCACGCCCTGGTTCTTCCGTTGTCTCGATCATCAGACTTTATATACACATATATATAATAGTTGTCGACCTCGTCGTCATCACCGCTGTTGTCCATAAGGGGGTCTCTCCAGCGAGTGAGGAGTGAGAGGGGACCAAGCGAGAGACGCGATGCAACGCGGGGTGCCCCGAAAAGATCGCAGATACGGTCTCTCTCTTTCGCGCACGGCGCCATAGGGGTTCCCTCTTAATTATAAAGCTTATGAATAATAATTGTCGTGTAGTTGGACCAACATTGTGACTTCATGTTTTCCCTCTACGCCCATGTCTCTGTCCCACACCGCGGGTTACCCTTTTCTTCGTGTTTGCACAACGCCGTGAGACCAAAAACTTCTTATTAACTGCGATCATATATATATATTTTTTCTCTTTCTTTTTCTTCCTTCTTTTCATCGCTCAACGACGATCGACGAGTTCCAATCTCTATATATTGCTATATTTCACTGTATTACGCGTACACTGGGTTACGATCGCCTATAGTCTCCTCCTTACTGTGCTCTTTCGAGCTTTTACAAAATGTACATACGCGTTCTCGTACAAGTATAACAAACCCTTTCTTTTTCTTCAGTCTTGCGTGCGATGCACTCGAACATTTATGCCCCTTGCGGCTATGCAAAAACTCCTCGTTTTTCTCGTGACAATCAGAACGTTGGATTTGTAAGATATATCGGTGGAGTTCACGTGATTTTTTTTATTAACGATTTTTTGTTGCTGTTACAACCTCCTTCGGATAGTATGAATTTTGATGATTCAGTGCGCGGTGAAAAATATTATGATGTTGAAGTTTGCATCGTTGGAACGCAACGCAAATAGATTTTTACATTATCATTTTCCGTATTGCTCTTGCTTCTCGTGCCCATTTTTAGGCCCAGGTCCTTGAAGGAGACCCCATTGAAGCGTTTTAACGATTTTTGTCATCGTTAATCCAATCTTGAGAGGGATTAATGACGTAAAAAATCTAATTTCGTTGCATTCCAACGATGCAAACTTCAACGTCATAAAATATTTGGTTTTTATGAAGGTACGTTATAGTTAATATTTTTTAAACGGTAGACAATGTGACGGTTGAGAATGCCGCGGATCTACAGGATCTACGGATCTATTCTTGAACGAAAAATACAATAATAAAAAATTCAACTACCAAAAAAACGTTATGTTTTGTAAGTACATTTCTTTGCGTATCTTTGTTTCGTAAAAGTCGATGACATCGATGGATTTTAATGCGCGAAAATGAGTCGGGCATTAGAGAGATGAAGTTTAAAAGTTTCTTAAGGGAGAAATAGGGTTAGGACAGCGTTTTCTCAATGATTTTCATGAATTTTTTTTGAGTATAAAAAATGAATATAATTTATTGAAACTTTGAGAATATTTTATACATATATTTAAGGATATACTATAAAATTTTTGAAGAATTTCCGTGAAAAACATCGGAAATATTAGCGACCCCATATTGCGAGGTCACAATCAGACTCAGCATTTTGCGTACATTCTGGAAGCCGCAATTTTCATCTGAAATCAAACGAGGTTGGAATTTACTTTTATTATATGTCTCTCTTCCATATGAACCTGAATGCTATAAAAAAAATAGAAAATTGAATTTTTTACAGGGGTCAAAACAAAAAAGCATGATTTTTTGCCATTTTTCACAATTTTATTTGCAAAAAAAAAATTATTTTAAATAATGATAATATTCCAATTTTAGGTTCGTATAGAGCGCAATACTATGAAGAAAGTAACTGCCAATTTTCAAAACGATAGGTTGAAAACTTTTCAAACTAGCGTGTACGCAAGTTCAAAAAAAGTCGTTTTCAGAAAAACGCGTTTGAAAAAATAGTACGCTCGGTTATACACGTGGCGCGCTCGGGGCTTGAAGGAGAGCTACTCGCTTTAATGGCTTATAACAATAGAACGAGTCGGAATTTTCATTTAAAATTTTGGGAACATATTTTTTAATAGTTTTACTGACAATTTATGAAATTTAAAAAAATCGATTTTTTGAACCGTCCAACCCTGTTTCCCCCTTAATTTCGTTCACATTAATCGCGGCATAAGCTTGAAAATAATCTGAAATTATAGAATTTCATATGTCGGAGGCCGCGAAGGCGTTCATCGAGTGATTCTTCGAATTCTCGTGTATTGTTATATTTTTACAACGACGCGTAATCGGTGAAGCGCAAAAACGATTAAGCTTCCCGCGTCTTAGGAATCAGAGGAGCAATATGGGGTGGTTTGTACCAAGGGAGAGTAAAAGTCGAGAGTCTCTGGCGGAGTCAATTGTTGTCGATCGCGTACACATACGCGGGGCGACATAATTTGGGGCGAGTAAAGAGGGGGCGCGCGCGAGCGCGTCGCGTACCCCGTCGATATTATGCGTGTGTGTGTGTGTGTGTGCCATTATATATTTCGTTGAAATACGCCATAGCGAGGAAAATAAAAGAAGTTCCACTCGATCGAAACTCGATAGCCAAAATATTGAATTTCCCGTGTCTCGAGCAACGTCGAGTGACTCTCTATTGGAGAGAAAAAAAGAAAATCAACGCGTGGAAAAGTATCGGGCATGAGATGGAAGAGAGAGAGGAGTGAACATCAACCAGTTCCCGGGAAGTCCCTCGCTGGTCGAAATTCCGTCGTCTGCACAAAGCAAAGGCCCCCGTAATCTTCGTTTTATTTTCCATCGCTTTTCCAGAACGACGTTTTGCCGCTGCTGAAAAGTCCGGCTCGTCTCGGGGCCGCCTTTCGTCTCTTATCCTCGTTCATACTCCCCTTTCCGGAAATCACGGGAATACCCGCGGTGCGCATCGTTTCAATCGATTTTATACACCATACAGACTATATAGTATATACATATATGTGTATATACTTATAAAAGTGATTCACAATTCAGTGGACTCTTTCTTACCCTCGGAATTTTATCACCGAAGAAAATTGAAATCTCACTTGGATGTAATACTCCTGATCTCTGACTCTCTTTCTTCGGGAAACTTTCACGAAATTTATATTCTTATATACTTGCATATACGATATATTGCCCCTTCAATAGGTCCATTTGTATTTACGGAATTACGAAATAAAAAAATGCTTTTCATTCATATAAGTATGTAGTACATTTACTACAGTTAATCGAACAAAGCTCATTCGCATCGAATTGAAATTAATTGTTCATTAAAAGAAATTTATACAAATGGCAATGTATCAATTCGCCATTTGGCCGCACAGATTTTATTTGCTTCTTATAAACTATTTATTTAGAGCAAGCAAATCGTTTTCACGGCGGTGCATGAGAAAATTTACAAATACAAATTAAGGAAAGGTTCCCGTTCAAAGACCCCAAAAATACCTCAATTTGAGGAATTTTTTTTCAATACAAAATGAATTATTCTGCGAAAATTTTCTTGTGGGTTTTATTTGTATATAAAAGAAGTATTGTACTGAGTTTTTTCACAATAAAATAATTGAAAATGGCGGCTCCAGCTTCCGCCAAAGAAGCCACTCCCGGCGCGAAGTGATGTGCGCGGTACCTTCTACAGTCTCACCAAGTGGCCTGAAATCCAAAAACCAAAAAGATTCTTGAAATAGATGAAATTTGTGGGGCCCTATCGGTTTCCGATTTTTTAAAAAGCCCTTTAAAACAAAATGGCGGCCGTTTAAAAAAAACTCATTTTTTCATGCTTTTTTTGGGCTTTAACGTTAAAAAAGAAATATTTACAATCATTTTTTCGAAAAAAACACTCCGTCAGGGCTCCCCAAATTTAATTAGCTTTAATTTCAGCGGTGAAACTTTGAAATCGGTGGATTCCTCGAACCTGTAGAGCGTACCGCGCGTCGAAAAACGTTGTTTCGAGAAAAACGCGCTTAAAGTTTTATGCTACCTATCGTAGACTCACCCATCAGGTCAGACTGCTCCGCCCGACCCCGTATATCTTGTAAGATAAGGGTTATATTTGACCGATGGAGGAGCTGTCGGATATAAAAATAATATCTAAACACAATCGATACATTAAAATAATTCGTAACAATTCTATTTGTAGTTTTTCGGTGCGAATGACCCTTCGGATGAATATAGTAAGATTACACGTTTTTCTCTCGTAACAATTATTTCCACGCACTCTTACACTCACGGACGCACACCGATGATACAAAGCAACGTCAAATTCCGATCGATACGTCAAATGAGCGATGGATTAATTTTAGAATCGAATTATATTTCTACTCATCTTTTAATCTTGTATCTATGACAGTAGATCCCACGTTGGCTCTTTCTCTTGCTCCGAGACCTCGGTGTATTGGACGATTTTTCCACGAATACAGATCGTTCAGACGATAATTAGAAGTCCGCTTCAATATCTCCAGTTTTGTGATAACGTACGCCTCTTCGTTTCAAGATGATGGCGAAGCGGTTCTGATATGACAGACTCAAGGGATTAAGCGTTCTTATCGTGTGACACCTGCGACGGTCCCGAGCAAAAGAGAGACAGTACGGACAAAATTCTCTCTCTACTCCTCTATTTATCGATATTCATGCGCGTTAAGTGATGCGCACTATTCTCCTGCGCTATCGTCCCTCTTTTATAGATCGATCCGCGATTGAACGGTATTTAGGCGCGTATATTCAAAGCCTTATTTCGTCACTCACAATCTCGAGAACTACATCATATATCGAAATATCCTTTCCCCCACGTATTCTCGACAACATAAAGATGAAAATTGAGCAAAAAAAAATGTTTCGATTTTTTCATCGATTTGGACACCCTTCCCCTAATCTTTATTCTCTTCGTATATTAACGCTATTTTTTAAGGAACAATTAGTCATATCGTGATCTTGTGCTATAACACTTTTATTCTTCCGCTCGTGATACAGATGGCAAATATATTGAAGAAAAATGATGCATCGCAAAATTCTTAATTCTCTTTTTTTCCTCACTAATATTCTCAACACGTGTTCAACTCTGACTAACGGGCATCCTCTGTAACGATAGAAAACACGTTTCCATCTTTTATTCCATCTATATAGAAATTCAACACAGGCAGTTGTTTCACCCCTCTCACGATCACCCTTCGTTTACTCAGTTTCTTCGTCACTTTCCCAGAGAACGTTTTTTTTTCTTTTTTTTTTTTTTTATACTCTTTGGGATCGTGTCTGCGCTCCGTCGTGTTTGTTCGATGAAATTCTCGTGATTCGTGAGAATCCTCCGGAGTCATACGACAGTACCATGGAATCTAGTGTCGATTTTGTAGATTCGCGAAAGGATCCCTTGCAGAATTCGCTGGTTTTGGTACAGCTATATTTTTTGCTTTTTTTTTTTAACAACTTAACGTCGAGACACCAATTCGCCGCTAGGTTTGAGATAATACAACACATATATATATATATATATATTCATGAAACCTTGTGTCCCGTTTTGCGCTTCCGTTCCTCCGGGCCTTGCTTGCTCATCTTGATTTCTTGACTCGCCTGCGTGTGCAAGCATCTTCGAATAAATTTCGAATAGGAAGGAGAGAGAGAGAGAGAGATAGAGAAAGATTTGTGCCGGAGGCAGGGAACCGGAGATAGGTAGTATATAGTACGAGAAAACCCCTCCTGGTAGGGTGAGAATCGACAATAACTTCGCGACTCTCTGGCGTACAATTTAATTTTATGCAACACTTGGCACGCCTCTTAGCGCCAAATATCCTTATAACGTTTAACTAGATTGTTATGATTGTTGTCCTCGACTATATAACCGGCTTTCCTCATTTCTCCAAGCTCTGAGGCAGTTTCCTTCCTTCGCTCTCTCTCTCTCTCTCTCTCTTTCTCTCTTACTCGCTCTCTCTGCCGGTCGCAGCATCTTCTGGCATGCATATCTGTGTCTATGACTGTCCTCACTTCACTGAGGCTGCAGCGCCATTATATTTCCGTGTAAATTTAAGCTCAGGTCGCGTTCCACACACCCGGAAAGATTCTCATAGCTCTGTGTATGTATATATTTAATATCCGTATGTGCACAGTTGAGTTTCCATGAGCTTCGTTTTCCTCGAAAGATACCGCGCATCTCAGCGATTTCTCTGTTTCTGTTGCCCGTTTTCCCGGTGCAATTATAACGAAAACGTAATTATTATTTATACACTATATCCAGTGTAATCTCACGAAATCCCTGGGTGCACGAATTTCTCTCGCCTTCGTGTGTAAACATCAAAATTCTGGCTTATTGTACATCAACGATACCACTTGGGAAGCTAAATTACCTTCGTTGTGTAGTGTACAAAATTCGCAGGAAGCGTGATCGTATCAAAAGATTTATTTATTCTTCATCAAACTTGTAGTATATTCCTCTAATATTGCAATTCTTAATTTCTTATTCAATCAATGTTAATAGATACGTCATTGACAATAGCCGCTCATTTGCGCGAAGAGCAACGAATGCAACAGCCAAAATTGGTTATTGGAACGATTGAAACACAACAATTATCAATTAAAAATTAACAAAACTATGAATATCATCCGATAAAAGAGCATCTATTTATTTGAACAAAAATAATCAAACATCATTTCTTCTCGGTGTAAGCGGAAACGTCAGTGTAAACGGTAATTTATTCGTGAAACAAAAGAAAAACTACTGTATACAGTAGAAACACTTGTATCACTTGAAGATCAGAGAATTTTTCAGGTTTTAGGGCGTAAAACTACTAGTTGGGCCTGTGGGGCATTCGCGTGACATTCATATTCCTGGCAGATCTGGATCTCTCTATGCCGGGAGACAGAAAGCTTGGCAGTGAGCGCACGGTGGCGTCGAGGGCACTGGTGCAGACCAACGGCCACAGGGTGGCGCGCGCTTGGTAGAAGCGCATATACCGTATGGAATACCACTCCGCATAACCTTATACTTGTACACTATCGCACCAAGAGTGTGTCCCGGAGTGAACACCGACGTGGAGAGATTCGGCGAGGAGTAGCAAAACGGCGAGATCCTCGGGGAGAAAACGAGAGAAAACGGAAACGAGACGAGAGATAGTGGAGAGATCTTATTCGCTTGGGATCTTGTTCTGGCACACAAGACGAACACATAGCGACCGAGGTTAGGATCTCCTCTGGCTTGATGCCGTTGATGCTGCTAGAGGGCGCTCCCATATAGTAAGCATGTATAAAGTTGATATGTATACGTGCATACTAACATTACTAACAGTATGGCGTAGGCACGCGCTTCGAAGGCAGTGCGGAAGCGAAAGAGTTTTTTTTTTCTCTCTATTCTCTCTCTCTCTCGCTCTGAGATATTTTCTTATCCCAGCGCACGTAACACTCTAACAAGCTAGCAAAGTTTACCAATAAATTGTATGAAGCCAAGAGCGGCGCGTCGGCGAACGAACCGAAGCCACCGGAATCCTACCACCGAGTAAACGCATTCTATATAATACTACAGGATGTACCACTAGCTGAAGTACATACCCACGTAGCCAAATGATTAAGTATTGCAACGAACCTTTTCGAAATTACATTGCCTCAAGATATGCCCTCTTTTCGCGATAAATTTCAACAATTGTTGCAACAAGACATAGGATAACCGGCTGCATTTATTAGCTTCCACTTTAATTAATGGCGCCTATTTCATTAACTTAAGAAACACATTCTGTCATTCACTATCGTTGGTCATGCCAAAAATAGCTTCTCCTGTTTACGATGGAAAACTCGCGTTCAATGATTCGTTACAACAATTGTTCAACACTTGACCGAACTAAAGTTCAATTACAGGAATTAATATTTAAAGGGGGAAATAGGGTTAGGACAGCGTTTTCTTAATGATTAGGGCTTAGACTCCTTGTACAAATGAATTTTATTTCTTCCTTCCTTCGGGAAATCCAAATTTATGACATTTTGTGGCGATTGTTTGTAAATGTAATGGGAACTAAATTGTCAATCATGCTTTTGCGTTACGTTGTAAAAGCTTTTTCACATGTACATCACGAGTACTTGGACGATACGCAAGGTCTCACGAGTAGCTTGCGTAAATTTCGTTGCAGCGACAAAAATACTTAGGACTTTTTTTTTAAGGGGGGTTAAAAAAGGTTTAGGACAGCGTTTTCTCAATGATTTTCATGAATTTGTTTATAGTATAAAAAATGAATATAATTTATTGAAATTTTGAGAATATTTTATACATATATTTGAGTATATACTATAAAATTTGTATATATATATTTAAGTATATACTATAAAATATTAGCGACCCGATATTGCAAGTCACAATCAGCCTCATCATTTTGCGTACATTCTGGAAGCCGCAATTTTCATCTGAAATCAAACGAGGTTGTAATCTACTTTTTTTATATGTCTCTCTTCTATATGAACCTAAATGCTATCAAAAAAATAGAAAATTGAATTTTTTACAGGGGTCAAAACAAAAAAGCATGATTTTTTGCCATTTGTCACAACTTTATTTTCAAAAAAAAAATTATTTTAAATAATGATAATATTCCGATTTTAGGTTCATATAGAGCGCAATACTATGAAGAAAGTAACTGCCAATTTTCAAAACGATTGATTGAAAACATTTCAAACTAGCGTGTACGCAAGTTAAAAAAAAGTCGTTTTCCGAAAAACGCGTGTGAAAAAATAGTACCAAGAAAAACAAGCAATATGGAGTCGCTAATATTTTATAGTATATATTTAAATATATGTATAAAATTTTGTCAGTATATAGTTAAATATATGTATAAAATATTCTCAGAGTTTCAATAAATTATATTCATTTTTTATACTATAAAAAAATTCATGAAAATCATTGAGAAAACGCTGTCCTAACCCTATTTCCCCCCTTAAAGAAAGGGGCTTATTTTCGTACGAAAATGAGACAATTGTGGATAGCATTTTCGAAACTCTGTCCCGCTATACTAAAACATAATAATCTTCTAATCTCTTTTTGATTTTTTTCTTAAATTTCAAGTTGAGCACGAGCTACCATTTTATACTACCTAAAATGAAACGTCTAAGCTTGGCTGAGCATCGGCAAATCAAATTTACCATTTGATCTCTGTTAAAATGATACGTAGAATATTCTTTCTTAGATCCATCATTTACAAGAGTGATCTCTCAATAAAACTGGAAATATACCGTGATTCGTCCCGAATATGGCAGAAACGCGCTCCCGGAGCGTCCCTCGTCGATTATTCGGACATCGACTGTATGCCTATATATAATAATACCAGTTGGTGTACCCATCAACGTAGAGTTGGGGCAGTAGCGCGCGACTACGGTGACATAATGGTCCCGCGAATCATAATGGAGTCACGTCGCATCGGTTACACAATCACAATACTAATCCGAAATAATGGGACGACTGGGTCGAAAGAGTGTACAACTCGTCTCTCTGTATCAAAAAATTTTCAAAGTACCCCCGGTGCCTAGCCATACGTTTGCCATACTTGTAGAGCATATTTCTACACGTGATGTAACGCTCTTTCTCTCTTTCTTTCTCTCTCTCTCTTCCCCCTTCTTCTGCCACTGTTTCGCTTACACCGTCATAACGCACAGCCAGGCTTTTGAAAAAAAAAAAAGATATAAATACATATATAGAATATATCGCTACGAAATTAACCAACGCCATTTTACCAGCCCATGCAGCATCCCCTCGGTCCATTTATTCATATGAAATACGCTTGGGGAGAGAATAAGTTATAGTTAGTATTTTGACTTTGAATAATTATATTCGAGGCATTTAGAAAGCCTCCGTGCAAAAATACACACTGTGACTAGTTGTTGCACGCCAACAGGCGAAAGAATCAACGAGCCATAATTCATTGTTTGCCGATGTCCTTGCGCCGTAGCTGAAGTAAATGTTGTAAATTAACAAAATGGTGCTAAGTCTATCTCATGAAGGTGTGTCACTTTGATCATAGTTTCGGATTTTTGGTGAAACAAATTTTTGGAAATATCCCCGGTTTCTACGATTTTCCCTTATGACAAATATACACGCCGGAGAAGTGTGGCGTTAGAAAAATTTCGACGAAACGCTATCTACGCGGCATGGCGTATGGGTAAATAAAGTTTTGAATTTTATCGAAGCCGAGGACACACCGATAGTTAAGGGAGGAAATAGGGTTAGACGGTTCAAAGAATCGATTTTTTTTTATTTCATAAATTGTTAGTAAAACTGTTGAAAAATATGTTCCCAAAATTTTAAATTAAAATTCCGACTCGTTCTATTGTTATAAGTAATTAAGGGGGGAAATAGGGTTAGGACAGCGGTTTCTCAATGATTTTCATGAATTTTTTTATAGTATAAAAAATAAATATAATTTATTGAAACTTTGACAATATTTTATACATATATTTAAGTATATACCATAAAATTTTTGAAGAATTTCCCCGAAAAACACCGCAGATATTAGCGACCCCATATTGCAGGTCACAATCAGACTCAGCATTTTGCTATTTTTTCAAACGCGTTTTTCTGAAAACGACTTTTTTTTAACTCGCGTACACGCTAGTTTGAAAAGTTTTCAACCAATCGTTTTGAAAATTGGCACTTACTTTGTTCATAGTATTGCGCTCTATACGAACCTAAAATCTGAATATTATCATTATTTTAAATAATTTTTTTTTTGCAAATAAAGTTGTAAAAAATGGCAAAAAATCATGCCTTTTTGTTTAGACCCCTGTAAAAAATTCAATTTTCTATTTTTTTGATAGCATTTAGGTTCATATAGAAGAGAGACATATAATAAAAGTAAATTCCAACCTCGTTTGATTTCAGATGAAAATTGCGGCTTCCAGAATGTACGCAAAATGCTGAGTCTGATTGTGACCTGCAATATGGGGTCGCTAATAACTGCGGTGTTTTTGAAGAAAATTCTTCAAAAATTTTATAGTATATACTTAAATATATGTATAAAATATTCTCAAAGTTTCAATAAATTATATTCATTTTTTATACTATAAAAAAATTCATGAAAATCATTGAGAAAACGCTGTCCTAACCCTATTTCCCACCATAAGAGAAATGATTCCTCGTGGTGGCCCGTTTCGTGTATGTACCCAAGAATCTTCCCCGGCTGTTCGGTATCCTCGTGCGATATATTACCAACGTGAGAACGACACAGAGGATGGTTTCTTCTGTCGCTGCTGAGCGCAGAAACTCTCTCCGCGTTTCTGCTCCCGACGTCGTAATAATATAAGGTAGAGGAGTGCAGAAACGGTTGGGATATGGTATATGTAGGCAAAACTGCTCTCGGAGAGTCGCCTTTTTCGATGTAAGTGTACGGAGTCCCGGTGAGAATGTACCTCTCGTATACCTATAAGGTCTCGCACAAGCTTATAGCTGGTGCGAGCGATCCTGGAGTTTCGGGGTTGGCCGAGTAAGGTCGACCTACCCTCCTAACTTACACACACACACGCACACATACAAGAACACGCGAGAACGGATCTCGAGGAAGACCAAGAAGAGGAAGAAGCAGCAGCGGGATATAGAGGGGTAGTGAACGCGCGCGGTTACGCCGAGAGAACGGGGAACTTAAATAACGCGAGTTTGGATTTATAGTAATACTTTTATGAAATAATGTTAGTGGCGGATATTAAGGCGGACACGCTGACTCCCTTGGCTGTGGAAACGGGAAAAGGAGAAAGAGATGGATCGAAAGAGGTGCACATGTACGTATATACATCCAAGGAGCGTTCTCTGGCTAAGCGCCATCGCGGATTCTACGCTTCCGTCGATCTCCTCCTTTCCTCTCTCGTAATTCAAGGCTTCTTCTTGGTTTGTTGCGCCGCTATACCTCCCTCACAAGCCCTCCTGGAGTTTCTCGCCGGTCACAGTTTCACGATTCTCTGTCTCGCGCGTTTTCTCCGTTGTTACAAGGGCGAGAGTCACAGTTATCCGGGACTTATTCTTATATGTGTCCTCGGGGTGACCATGTCACTTTGACAACGAGTTCGTCGTACGAATGTTCGTACGGACAAAACTGGCTCAGTCTCGTTGTACAAATGAATTTTATTTCTTCCTTCCGGGAAATCCAAATTTATGACATTTCGTGGCGATTGTTTGTAAATGTAACGGGAACTAAATTGTCAATCATGCTTTAGCGTTCCGTTGTAAAAGCTTTTTCACATGTACATCACGAGTACTTGGACGATACGCAAGGTCTTACGAGTTGCGTAAATTTCGTTGCAGCGACAAAAATAGTTAGGACTTTTTTTTAAAGGGGGGAAATAGGGTTAGGACAGCGTTTTCTCAATGGTTTTTATGAATTTTTTTATAGTATAAAAAATGAATATAATTTATTGAAACTTTGAGAATATTTTACACATATATTTGAGTATATACTATAAAATTTTTGAAGAATTTCCGTGAAAAACACCGAAAATATTAGCGACCCCATATTGCAGGTCACAATCAGACTCAGCATTTTGCGTACATTCTGGATGCCGCAATTTTCATCTGAAATCAAACGAGGTTAGAATTTACGTTTATCATATGTCTCTCTTCTATATGAACCTAAATGCTATCAAAAAAATAGAAAATTAAATTTTTGACAGGGGTCAAAACAAAAAAGCATGATTTTTTGCCATTTTTTACAACTTCATTTGCAAAAAAAAAATTTCTTTAAATAATGATAATATTCCGATTTTAGGTTCATATAGAGCGCAATACTATGAAGAAAGTAACTGCCAATTTTCAAAACGATTGGTTGAAAACTTTTCAAACTAGCGTGTACGCAAGTTGAAAAAAAGTCATTTTCAGAAAAACGCGTTTGAAAAAATAGTACTCTCGGTTATACACGTGGCGCGCTCGGGGCCTGAAGGAGAGCTACTCACTTTAATGGCTTACAACAATAGAACGAGTCGGAATTTTCATTAAAAATTTTGGAAACATATTTTTCAATAGTTTCACTAACAATTTATGAAATAAAAAAAAACGATTTTTTGAACTGTCTAACCCTTAATCACCGAGCAAAGTTGATTCGTTAAAACGGTATACAAATTTTGTCGAATCAATTGAATATCTAGTACCTCACGATTTAATTGTGAAATTTCATTGCTCAAAGGAGTAACGAGAATTTGATTAGTGTGTGCTGTTCATCAGGAAACGCGACACCTCGCCGTGTCGTCTTTCCCTCGATACATTCCCTCATAGGTAAAAATTGTTGTTTTTTTTTTTTTTGCTCCCCCGTACGTAATCTTCGCGAGATGTCAGTCGACTGGCAATTCTCATGACGAATCCGTTATTCCAACGGATTCTCGGAAAAGGGTGACTCTAACGGTGCGTGCATAATCGCCGCAAGGGAGGATATATGCACGGGCCACTGCGAGACTAAAGACCTCTCGCGCAAGCAACCGCGTAAAATGCGCAACCGAGTGCTCTTTAATTAGCACACGCAGTCAGAGAGAGAGAGAGAGAGAGAGAGAGAGAGAGAGAGAGCAAGAGAGAGAAAGCTGATATAGAGCAACGAGATGATAAGGAGGAATTTAAATAATTATGTATCGTTTCGAAGCTGGTTATGGGAGGCCGCATCTGTTTCTGATTATTAATTAATATCAACGGACGAGAGAGAGAGAGAGAGAGAGAGAGGAGAAAAGGGGGATGGGGAGGAGAGTGGTACACTGCTCGGGCATGAGAACCCGAGGCCTCCGCAATTTCGCATGAGTGAGTACACGGACTCATTTCGCTTAAAATCTAATACGAGTCTCATCGCAAACGAAAATACGTATTATCGTAAATTGTACAACAACAATAATAATAATAAATGTACTTTACATGGATTTACATTATCTACAGATGATATTACATATAATTCAACGCAAACTCATCAACGATCCTGCATTATGCATATAGGTATACTTTGTGCATAATATATCGTGCGTACAGGGCCGAGAGACAATCGCAAAATTTCGCGATTATACGGTACCGGTCCTCTGGACCGCGGACGGCGAGGCATTTCGAGGGTCGGAACTATGTACGAACGTTATAAAATGGGCAAGCGAGTACATACACATTTAGCGGGTGTTCCCTCGCGGCTACGTGTATTCTCTTCGTACAAATATTCCTGTATTCATACGTTGTGCGCAAAAGTGGATAGAAACGATCGTGGCACACGCCCCTCGTCGCACCCGCGACGAGCATTAAAATTAATGAAACGGACGGGAACACGCGCGTTTTAACGAAATGTATGTGGGCGATCGGGCGTAATGGAACTCGGACATGGAGCTGCTGTTGAGAGAGCAACAGCCCGCGACAACGCTTGAACAATATACATATATATATTTATTCCTGCCCTCCGCGTTTTTCAACGCCGAGAGGATGGCTCTCGGTTGAAGCCAAACGAAAATTTAACGCTCGCACCTCATCGACGTCGAATCGATGTTCAATTTATTTTCTTCTCCTTTTGCCTCTCTAGGACAACTCGTGTTTTTTTTTCTCGCAATATTCAACGGTGGTCGATCATTATGTCTCTCAATAACGTAAAAATTATAATGCCATTTTTGTGATTTGATTTTACGACCCGTCTTCTTTGGGCTTGTTGAAGCTATATTCAAAGAAACTCGAAATGATTCTAACAACCCCTAAACGCTCATGGAGTTATACGCAGTCAGGAGACCAAAAAAAAACGATTTTTCAAGAATTTTTCCTGGAAAGACATTTCAATCTATCAATGTAAAAATTTATATACATATTGTGGTAACTTTTAACTTTATTGACATTTTTTTTTTTATTTGTAAAAATAATAATTTTTTGAAGCTGCTATAGCCGATCTCCGGGAGCACCTCTAAAAAAAAGCGTCTTGCCGTGAGCACGATATCTCTGGATTGGATCATTTAAAATGAAAAAACAAAAAAGATTTCGTTAATATCGAATAATAATAGAGGTATTAGGACGAATTTTTTTTTCCGACTATTTTTTTTCTCAGTCCCCACTTGAAATTTTGTTGGATATGTCGAAAAACAAATTCCCTGAAAGTTACAGCCCTTAATATTAATTCTAAGTACTTTCCCTTAGCGTGAAAAGATTTTCCATCTAAAATACACGTAAATCGATTTTTTTTTTTTTTTTCAAATTCTATAACTCAGCCACATTTTATGCTACCATATTGCTCTTGGTTTCGATTTAGTCAGAATAAAACAATCTAGAAAAGTGCCTATTGCGGCGAAAGTATAAATTGTACTGGTGAGTTGGTACGGGTCACTCAAGTTTATTTTTACCCAAAATTCTCGTTTTTTTGCTGTTATCTAAAAAATGTAAATGAAAAATTTGTTGGAAATTCAATTTCCTACAAAAAAGGTCCTATCGACCCAATTGCTTAGTTTAATATTTCGTGAGATATTGAACTTTAACTTATGAGTAGCATACAATTTTTACGATAATATAAACCGTAAAAAATTGTATAGTACTGTTGTAAGTTAAAGTTCAATATCTCAAGAAATATTAATCTAAGCAATTGGATCGATAGGACCTTTTTAGTAGGAAATTAAATTTCCAACAAATTTTTCATTTACATTTTTTTCGTAAAGTTAATTGTTTCGGAGATAACAGCAAAAAAACGAGAATTTTGAGTAAAAATCAACTTCAGTGACCCGTACCAACTCACCAGTACAATTGCACTTTCGCCGCAATAGGCACTTTTCTAGATTCTTTTATTCAGAGTAAATCGAAACCAAGAACAATATGACAGCATAAAGCTAATAAATAGCGAATTAATATTAAGGGCTGTAACTTTCAGGGAATTTGTTTTTCGACATATCCAACAAAATTTCAGGTGGGGATTGAGAAAAAAAAACAGTCGAAAAAAAATCGCCCTAATGAGGTATTATCTAGTATTTAATCGAAGGAATAAGCAAAATATTAATTTTTATCGAAATGGCGGCTTCTCAAAAAAAAATTTCGATTTTTCATTAAAATTTTCGCTTAAAATTGTTTGTAAAATGGAAAATATTTATCGGCGAGAAGAAACCTTTGATTAATCATTAGAAAATCTATTTATAAAGCTTGTGTGAATATATGAGACTTATCGGTTTAGCCGTTTCCGAGGAATCTTGCTCACCGACTTCGAAAAAACAATTTTGGGAAAAACGCATTCAAACTTACGACGCTACTTTCAAACGCTCCGAGATGTCTTTACAAATATGCGTGTAACTTCGAGAATATTTCTCGGATTGACATGAAATTTTCTGTCTATATACTTAAATATATGTACATTACGAAAATGAAATAAAAAAATATTTCTTTTCAGAAAATCCTGACTACGTATAACCCCTTAACCCAACAGATTTATGAACACTTGAATATTCGATATTTTAAGGTTTTTCAGAACACAGCAAAAAAAAATGAACTTTTTTTTAAGTTCATTTAAGCTTTGTGGCCTCATATGATCGAAAATCTTTCGTTGATTATGAAGTTATCGGTATTTTAATTGCAAGATCCCGAAGAAATTCTAACATGATTAAAAAATATAAAAAAATTAATTTAAAAAATGTAACGCTACTTATTCTATTCTAAAGGTTCGATGATTTTGAAGAAAAAAAAGTAATTCTTTTCATACAATTACAATTCTCGTTATGTGCATAATGAGTGTATGAATATTATTTATCGATTCATATTTGATATTAATTATTTGAAAGAACGGATCAAAAATTATAATAGTCCGATAAAAATTCTTGATTCAATGAAAATATATAACAGACGTGTTGCACTGTTATATACAAATTTCCGAACAAAAAATTTGAACGAACGCGTACAATTGATTAGATATCTAAATTGCTGATACCTTAATGCCCGCTTTTGGATGTAACGTAACGTGATAATTGATCGCATAATATAGCCGACGAAACTTTGCAAGTATATTGGTTCGCCAAAGACGAAGATTCGCTCGAATTTCTGCTCATGAAATTCCGCGAGGAAATCTCGGTCCGCGTTGCGGTTCATCGGTGCATTGTCCGAGAGCTTTGTGCGTGATTCTTGCTTCTGATTTGCGAGACAGAGGAATTATGGGGCCGAGGAACGAGGAGAGTCTGAGAGGAAACAATCGACTTCTTAATTGAGAAACTTGACTTCCACGCCCGTGAAGGAACAACTCCTCGTGGCTTACGTGCCTAAGAAGGAAGAGGGAGGAATGATTCTTCGTGGGAGATCTTCCGAGGAAGGAGGGAAGTTTGTTCGGGCAAGCGTCAAGTCGTCCCGAACTCTCTGATACTTCCACCCACCGCGTACGTATATAAATTCGTCCATTATCCTCAACGTTGATTAGTTAATGGGACGATGGCAAGTTTGCCATCGCGCCTCTGTTTCTTGTCGTGATTTTCCGTTTGTGCATAATCGAAACTCGCCTGTATAATGAATATTATATACATAGACGGTTCTTGAATATCATTAAAAACGAACACGATTTTGCCTCATTGGATTATTTGATCTAGGAAAATTTTCGTCTCGTTGACGTAATTGATTTCGGGGAAATGTGAAAGCTCGATGGTAGTCATCGGAATTGCAAAATTGTTGTTTCATTCGTAAATATTTGATTCGCCCACTCTGCGAACACTCTCGTCGAGAATTTCGGTATTACCGCTGACACCTGGTCGACTCTCGGCTCAACTATTTCATACCGAATTACGTATTCCGGTATCCGCAGTCGGCAAGGAGACGATTTTTCAGCATCCATCCGCGTCAGTGTCGAAGCTCTGTTTTTTTCGACTATGCGTAAGTTAACGACGTAAGAAATTAGATTGATAACGGAATAAAATGAACCAGGATGAAAATTTCGTTGTTAAGAATTTATTATCTATGTATTTATTATTACAATAAACAATGCTCACGGACACTTATGTAGTTGTACAAATTCGTTGGATATTATTCAAGTGTCGTACCACTTGGATTTCGTGTTTGGAACTGCTTGTAGCTTGTTTTTGTAATTATTAACCAGTTTATTGAAATTCGCTTCATCGGCGCCAATTTTTTTCGAGCCTTGCCTCGGCTGAAACATAATGATGATAGATGCGTGAAAGATTTTTTTTTCATCAATTATTGAGAAGAAAAAAAATACATTAGAAAGATCACGTTACCTTGATTTCTTTTCTCGACGTTCGAATGTCTCGTTTCTTCGCTTGAAGCTTTTTCGTTTCCTTCACTTGCTTCTTTTCGGACTTGCGCACTTTTTGATGTAACAATGCTTGATTCTTGAGATTAAATTTAGATCTCATTTTTTGTTCGCCGGGCTTGCTCCTCACACCGGAGTACTCGTGATCTTCGTCATCGTTTGGTGTACTCGTCAGTACTCTCGCGCGTTTACGAGATGGTTCCAACTTTTTGATATCCGGTTTTTCACGATTCCAGAGTGGATTGCTTTCCCGACTCTTTATCACTCGACGTTTTTTCGCGTTTACCATGACACGATTCTCGATCGAGAATGCCACGATTGGTCTCTACAAATACAATTTTTTTTTTTTTTTTCCAGTAACAGACGAAATCTTACAATTATTCAAGAGATTCGCGAACGAAAAGGGCGGTACCTTAGTTTTTGAAAAAACGTTTGGATTGTTGTTTATGCTTCTAAGTGCCTTGAGGGCATCTTCGTGACTGGTAAAAGCTACGAAACCAAATTCTTTCGACTTGCCCACTCCTTTCTCATCCACATTGTTTAAGTCGCGCATTATCCTTGCCTGAGAAACGATAGTTTCAATTATCCGCTCATCCGATTTAATGCCTTTGATGAAAAATTATCGTGAAACTATTAATTCTCACCTCCTGTAGCAATGCTTTCGGGCCTGCGTGTTTCTTGAATATTTGTCTCAGCTGAGAATCGTCAAGAGTAGGAGGCAAATTATGCACCACAAGACGAACCCTCGATACGAACATATTGAGATTTCGCAACATTTGCGATTTCCACTGTTCAAGCTGCAAACGTTTAGCCATGTCGTTCGCTGATAAACCCACGGCAGCTGGACTACCGGCTAATATTACTGCGAACGAGATAAATAATGTCATGTAGACATTATTCTTCTTACGAATAATGATAAAATGTATCTATACCCAATACGTACCACCTTCCTTCACGAGATATAAGCTTCGCGAATCTTTGACGTTTTGTCCTTTAATAGCCTTCGAATCCTGTACCGCGTTTCTGTTCAAAGCTCGGTGGGGATCGAGCACTTGATCGTGCAAACGCAACTCGGTGCCGGCAGCTAAACATTTTTCAGCATCCTCCGCGTTCTGAAATAACATTAATCCGATATTAACGATAATTCCCTCTTGAATTAGAGAGAATTATCGGAATCTACAATTTTGTCTCGACTTTTTTTTATCCATACTTTCTTTTAAATCTGCATCTTCCCTTCAAACTTTTCGTAATGAATAAAAAAAATATCATTTTTGTCTGAATACTTTCAATCAAGAAAATCAATCATTAATTATCGAGATAGCTCTAAAATTATGGGATATTAATTATTGCTTTTTTTTTCCATATAAATTTCAAGGACGGCAGAATTTTAACAAATATAGTACAACGGAAAAATCGGAATACAAAATATATCGAATATAATGAAATCACGAAACGTAAATGCAATAAAGGATTATCAATCGTTAATCGCGTTGACGATTACCCGAAATTTTGCAAACGCAGTTCCTTTGGAGTGCTCGGTTAGAGAATCCATGCAGACCAGAGCGTAATGTACAGGACCAAACTGCTCCATGCACTCTTTCAATTCTTCATTCGTAACCGCAAATGGTACGTTTTTGAGAAACACAGTCTTTCCTTCGCTAACATCGTTTGAGATTACACGTGGTCGTGATTTTTCTTCCTCAATCATTCCGACGTCATCCTTTATGTCATCATTGTTGGAATTTTCATCCTCGATCGATTCGTCGCTCTCCTCGTCCGTCGAGCTCGGCGCTTCTTCTTTCACATCATCATCGTCATTCGTCTCGCTATTGTCACTCACGTGAGATTTTTCATTCGAATTATCATCTGCCTCCTCTTTAATTTCAATTTCCTCGATTTCCTGCTTCGCTTTGGCTGGTTTCGTGGCCTTTTCAAATTTCGTCTTCGACAAAGCTCTGTCAACTACTATGGGTCTATCAAGAAGAGGTTTCATGTTCGCATAGTGAACTGCTTTTGCCGCATCCTGAACGAGTTCGTACTGGATAAAACCACAGCCCAGCGGTTTACCATCGGGCCTCGTTAATATTTTGATTTCTTCTATGTTGCCGTACTTGGCAAAATGTTCCCTCAGGGCTTCCTCTGTGACCTGTAATTTATTTTATTTCATAGCAATTGTAACGAAGTTTCATCGACATATTTCCTCTGTCTTACCTTGAAAGCCAAATTTCGAACTACTATTCTCGCTCGTTTTTTCGTCTTCAGAAGCTTCTGAACTTTCCTGTCCGCTCTCTTTGAAACGTTATTTTTTTCCTTCTTTGAACCTGTGATTTTGCTGTTGACCTCTAATTCTGTGTCTATTTCATTATCCTTGTTAACAGCTTCTTCGTGGTATACAGGTGGACTTGTTTCATCATTTAAGCTCTCTTCTTTAGCAGGCTTCTTTTTAATTTGCTCGTTATATTTTGCCTTGGGAATCGCCCAGGTAGTGCTTATTGGCCTTCCTGCGATAGAACGGTAAAATAGAGCAAGTGCTTGAACATTGTAAGGAATCATAATTGTGAGATAATGTCAATAATGACCCACCAAGCAATTCTTTCTTGTTAGTATTGAAAATGGCTTTTGACGCATCCTCAACTCTTTTAAACTGTATAAAACCACATCCGACTGGCTTGCCATCGGGACGTTTAAGAAGATCTATCTGTTCGATCTGTCCGAACGGCTCGTATAACTCTTTAATATCCGCTTCTGTTGCCTGACAAAAATTTCATTGATTTCAATACCGTCTGCATAATTGACTTTTATAAAATATATTGCTGATAAATTACCTTGAACGATAGATTGCGTACAACTATCCGAGCCTTCTGGTTCTGTACTTGAACGCTCTCGTTCGTACCATCTTCTTGTCTCTTATTCCTTGCTTGTCTCTTCTTATTACGATACGTCCAAGATAACTTTTTTTCACCCTTCCTAGGGCCACCTTGAATAGTAAATAAATGTCTTATTTATATCGTTCAAATTTTGCGGCCGATAAGACAATATAAACCTTGTTATTTCACTACTTACTACTACGGACTGGTTTACCCATGCCAAGAATTTTCTTTCTTATTACGCCTAATAGATTAACACATGCTCGACGTCAACATAACCTCAATTTGAAAATTGTCGTTCGCACAAGTTAACGCTTAAATATACTTTCTATATCACACTTTAATCACGATTGTGCGCTAGTATATATAGTTTGTATATACGAATATTGGTTAAACCACACGACTTCTGTTAATTAAACATCACACGATGCAACACTCAGTGAACACAACAACGTGATATCAAGTGATGTATGAAACACATTTTTTTTTTTCAACAACCATGAGAGATATAAAAATATCTTCATTACCAACAGTTGGTATTACCGGCAATTGGTAAAGCAGTAACATCCCCTCTCTCACCACCGCCGCGCCGTATAAAGAATCGATTAATCGCGCCGTAGAATCGATTCATACATCTTTATATCGCTAACGGTCACAAAAAAAAACAACCTTTTCGTTATACGTGGTTATGTTTGCAGTGTTTCTATTTTTCTCGTAAACTCCCTGTGCCTATCGGTAATTATCTACAATTGACACTGTATCTCGAGTTCACACCATTCAGTTCGTGATAATTGAACTCTGACGAGGGACTACGACCGTTGTTCCTTTATAGAGAGAGAAGAAAAATATGTCTTTTTAACGGTAAAATGTCGTTGCAGATGTGCATTTTTTCAGTCGGGCAAGTCCATGGAAAACATGTCCGAGGCAATGAACGAGACAGTGAAAGAGGGAGACTACAATTCGCTCGAGTTGTCGGATATCAACGACGATATCATAGACGTATCGGCACTCGACTTTAGTGATCATGACACGTGGTAAGGATTATTGCCAGTTGTGATATCATATCGACAATTTTAGCTTATCAGAGTGCTTCATAGTTTATTTTATTTCACATTTTAACATGTACATATTGCCTCAGGCTGCAACCCCCGAGCCAGGACATTGCAGAAAACAGTATTCACGATTTAAACTTCTGGCTGAGAAACAACATTGAACAAGACTGCAACAATTTACACGGTATAACAATTGCATACTCACATTGAGACACCAGTGTTTCGCCAAAATTTGAGTGTAACACGGAGAGTTTTTTCTGTTCGTCCCTCAGATAATAGAAGATCAATTGACACAAGGACATTTACAAGACCAAAAAAAAGATCAGGGCGTTTGAACTTTGAGTCTATTATAGAGGCTACATCACCGCAGTCTCAAAATGTCTGGAATCAAGTCTCCTCGAACACGAAGGTAAGTTTTGTGTATTTATCATAGAGACTACTGTGGAAATGTGGAAAAAGTTTTTTGCTTTGGTGCAAAATTAGAGATATTTTGTTTAATACTTTTCGTCATAAATTTAACTTTTATCTATTTCACACGTATACAGACAGTGCCTACTCATGAATACATACTGTATATAAGAGAAAACAAATAAAGTAAATGAAATATTTTGTTTATTTTGTGCAATATTTAAAAAAATTTTCTATAGCAAGCGGATAGACATAACGCAGAGTTCACGAGTCACGATAGTGATTCGATACCGCATATGCTAAGGCCATCTATCTCTGGAGTGAGCAATCTGTGTTCGGCCAGTAGCGCTCTGACCTCCGGTCAAGAGAGTCTCGAAGCCTTTCTCAATATGTCTCGTTCAAAAGGAATCGATTCGTTCATAGATCTCGCTGAACCGGAATTCAGCGATGATATTATGGATGTATCGCAACCGTCGGTTCTCTATTCGTCCGTTATGTCAGTACCGAACGATGATTTGTCGCAAACGATACGTCACTCGTTAAATCAGACGCACATATCAAGACATTCGGGAATCGAGGATTCGCAAATACTGACTGAATCAATGATGCAAACCAGCATGTTTGGCGATGTAGTGGATGTAAATTTCAATGATACTTTCGCAAAGAACAGTGCGAATGTCACAGTATTGGAAAATACGAATTATTGCAGCTCAATGGACACGACTTTCTTAGCTGCGTCGGCAACGAAAGCAAAAGATACGTTTAACGGTACTTCCGCGACATTCAACAGAGGGAACTTTCAGTCGATGGACGCGACTTATACGCCATCGCAACTTGATACGACATTGACGAATGATCCTCACGCATCGTACATAGTAAATCGTTGTATGAGTGAAATATCAGACGCAAAGCCATCGACTATTAATAACGTCGATGACACGAACTTTGTAATGAGAACCGAAATTGCCAAAGACGCGAGTTTCATTATTAGAAGCGTGACTCCGGATATGCCGGAAAATACGACATTCAAGCTCGATACTCCGAACATTGGAGAACAAAATAATACTTTTAATGTACAGAACGCTGACGTTATTTTCGAGAAAACACCTTTATCATCACCAAGAAAATCGTCGATCAGCATGACTTCCAGAGCATCAATAACTAAGAACGAGCATCCGATAAACGAAATTTCGAACGCTTCGAATTCTGACAAAGTCGCAGCTAAGGTGAATCAACAGAACGTTCACCCTGTGAGCATCGGTGAAACACTCGATAATCTTGACACGACATTCTGTAAACCAGCACCAAAGATGCATTCTAAATTGATTGTTGCTCCAAGTTTGTTGCCGAAGCCTTCCGATACACCGTACACCGGAGAACAAAACGATACTTTCAATGTACGAAACTTTGACGCTACTTTCGAGAAAACACCGGCATTGTCACCGAGAAGAGCGTCATTAAATTTGACGCTGAAGATGACATCGATGATTAAGGACCATCCGATAAACGAAACCTTCAAAGCTCCTACTTGTCAGAAAGATATTACGAACGTGGCAGAAAAGAACATTGACCCACTGAGCCGTGGTGGATCACTCGACAATCTCGACACGACATGCTGTAAACCAGCGGCAAAAATGCATTCTCAATTGAATCCTCCGCGTCCGTTATCGAGGCTTCCTCAATCGTTTCAAAAATCAAATCCCAATCTCGTCTCGAACTCTCTCAAATACGGAAGTACAATGGCACGCACGGGTATACCGAGCTTCGGTTTTAATCGTGCAGCACGTCCGAGCACAGCGCGAAATGTCGAAGGTTTACAATTGACGAGTAAACTCTCGACATTGGGTAAAATGAAAAGTGGTTCTGAGCAACGTCTTGACGTAACGAGAAACATCTCGGAGCTCCAAATACCGGTAAGCGGTGGTTCGACCGAGAGCATTGACAGCACACAGAGTGCTCACAGTGCGCCAGACTTTGACGACAGACTTAGCGTACGCTCGGACAGCAGTAATACTTCGTACAGCATGAGAACAATGAATATCGAGGAGTTTCAGAAGATCGTGCGTATGCGCGAAGAATGTAAGTAACAAAATTTACGTGATACAGTTAATTGTTTATCGGATCAATTTAATCATTGTCGAGGTTTTGTCCAGGTTTGAAACAAGAATCCACGCCTAAACCCAGCCGACGGGTGCTGGAAAATAATTGGGTTGCGGCTTCCAATGATTTGCCTTCGCCTATTTTGAAAAATGGTCCCGAAACATACGGGAGTCGCGGCAGTTCTCCAAGAAGTACAGATTCGACTGTGAAAACCAGTTCACCATTGTTGAGTCCCACGGGGTCTCTCCAAAATTTAACAATTGACGCGATTGAGTCTAACAAGGATAACACAGAGAGAAGGAAACTTGCGATTCCTCGAACTAAAAGTGTCGTTCCGAATAATATCCCACAGGCATGTACATATGTCACATCGATTAACATTACGTATAAAATTGCCCAGAGGATGCAATACATTTATTCTCTTTCTCTCTTTCTTCAGGTCTCCGTGAAACCACCGAGAAACACCGGTGAACATAGAACTGGGCTAAGGCCACCGGCTAGCTGGACGTCAACGAACAGACCAGCTAGCGGTATACCGAGACCAGCGTCTCGAATACCCGCTCCAAGATTCGCACGGCCAAATACAAAGATTAATCAAGGTGATACGAAAAAATGATATTCATAATATAGATTTAAGAAAAAAAGAGAAAGAAAACATTTTAATCGAGGGACATTGTACATATTGCGCTTGAATAAACCTCTCCTAGGCTTGCATTCACTGCCCGAGAAAGCGCTTGTATTTTTCTATATCGTCTGTAAATATGAAATATGCTCCAAAACTACAATATCGGTATTTTCGGAATAACATCAATTTTACAATTAAAGCTGGAAAAAAATAATAACAATTCAGTATTAAAGATCTTCCTTCGAAAATTCTCGTTCATTCGTAAAATGTAATTCGGATGGTTTTTGTATCCCTCCTCCTCGGGCATACTTTACACATGTTTTTAGACTGATAGCTCATGGTCCTTGTTCTTTACTAGAATTTCAATAGCGTCGATCGCATTGAATTTCATTTCAGCGCATTCTATTCATATGTACTGTATTCAATGTTTTTTTTTGTTCTCCCGTGTTATATATGTAATCCCATTGAAATTTGTCGATTTGTAATCGAGAATTTAATTAAAGCGTCGAGAGATTATTAAAAAATTTGTAACGGAATTGGTATGAATTAGTTGATGCGATCAAGTGTATAAAAAAACTGCTATTGAATATGGATTGCATATGGAATGAATCTATCATAAATATTTCGTTTTTTTTTTTTTTTTTGACATGTCACAATGCATAATATACTGAGCGCAGGGATATATCCGTCCCAATATCGAAGCAGAGGTTGTATGCGAGCGGATGACTGGCTAATTTTTATTCCAACTCGTATTTTATATTTCACTGATAATGGCTATATGCATAATGATTTGAATATAGAGGTCGGGAAGGTTATAAACAATTTTTTTCTGCCCCGTCATTATTTTGAAATCCAGTAGTTTTTTTTTCGAATATCTAAAATGATCAATCTATGACCAGTGGTTTCCATCTCGGTAACTTGCGGTCGTAATATAAATTAAATTAATATAAATTTGGCTCGTTTCCGAAGAAGAAATACTTGAGTTTTCGAAAAAAGCATTTGTTTATAACAATACTTCATAATGTTCACCGCCTGTATCATAAAAATCAATATCAGATTGTTTTTATCAGTAAAACCTAAGTTAACATTTGAAATAAAAATCAATCACCAGAACGGCAATGGTCGTTAGATGAACGTAAATGCGATTAATCCGCTCGCTCATTATTGCATATCCGATGTAAAACTAAGTGACTATTAACATATCAAACTAATATCGGGCGAATTGTATGGCAGATGTTTAATAAGCAAATTGAGCTATGCTCTAATCATTGTTTGTATTCTTATTGTTGTTTAACTTGTTGGACATCGTCGTGTCGTTACATCTGTTTTGTGCTAACACAAATCGACAGATTGCGTGAACAAACTCCGTTATGATGAAATCCTTACCGAGGCACTAATATATTTCAAACTTTGACGAACATTTTTTTTATATCCTCGTTGCAAATATCAGTCATTCTTGTCATCTACAAGGTTTATTATCTACAACTATCAATAATAATTTTTCGCGTCAATTACATAATACATAATGGCTATTGACTGAATTTTAATGCTGGCGTGGAATTGGAAAAAAAAAAGAAATATTCGTGATATGAAAGGACACTGTACGTGTTGCACGAATCAATGTATAAAATTCGGCGCTCCTGTGTCTGAATGTTCGAAAAATCCTTAACGCGATGTGAAATACGTCGCCGAATTTCTCTCTATCTTATATTGGCGCGTGAACCGTTAGAACTATTCTTCTCGCATCTACGCGTATTTCACATCATGTTGAGTACAATATGAGATATGATTAGAGTGAACATTGAATACATTGGAGTAAGTCTTAAAATACTTATAAAGTGTAAATGATGAGACGAGTCTGGGTGATGATTTCACATGGTTTATTTGTATGTAACCATCATATTGAACCGGCTGTTGCAACCCGAAGTGCCTTTACTGCTCTATCACTTTGTATGCAGGTGAATTTTTAAAATCTTTATTATATATAACACGCAGTTTTATACCTATACCTATATGTTTATAGCAATTGATTACCGTTCGATTATAGTAGTCGTGTTTTAAAACAAGTTTATAATAAATTATACTTTTGAATCAACAAACGAGTTTTCAGTTATTAACTCACATTCCCAATCCTGTGTTACCTAGATTCGCCGCGTTGCCCAACGAACGCTTAAAAGTAAATGGTTCAAGGATATCTATTTTGTTCATTATAATACTTCTTATCCTATATCCTTAAAATCAATCCATTGAGAAACATTCATACATACATACATACATTTAATGTACCACGCGCGATTGTAAATTACCATAATTGTAGACTAGACACACTCTATAATCTATTGTCAATTTGCGATATCGTACATCACCGGATACAAGTATGTTAAAGGCAAATCGACTTGACAAATCGCGATATCGAGCACATGCAAACCGACGATAAACCCTGACAAACGTCTCGGTAATTATTTCTCATAAAATTAATTCTACGAAATTAATTAACGTAGTGTTTAAAAATAAATGCACGATAACTTTATACTTAATTCTCAAAATACATTAATTGTAACGTTACCTCGAGTATAAATTGCTTATTCCTTTCGGCATAATACTGTACTGTATTCATTAGCTGCAATAGTCTGTGCTGTAATGAAATTGAACACATATATTTTTCTCTGCAGTGAAAATTCTCGAATAATACATGATTTGATTCTGTAAGTATTAATTTGAAAATAATTGTTAACGGCGCGTGTGACGATTGATATGCGATATGCGACGAATTTACAAGATGTCGATTAATAAATTAAAAATATAGAGATCGAGTACGATTATTGAGTTTAAGATTTACTTGTACAGTTTCATCGGACGACGAATCGAACAGGCGTATTCCAATTTTACCCAGATGACCTCATCGTTGTGAGTGTCAGACACGGAATACATAATCATTCATTATGAATATCAACAAGAATGTTGTCGGAACGTCTATGCGATAACGCGGACAGCTATTTTGCCAACAAGTGTTCTATGAAGGCACACTTCGAGATCGTAACGGTGTATTTAAATGTTGCATCTATGTAAGCTCTTCTAGGATACGGATCTTGTACAATTTTAACGAGCCTCTAACCGGAGAGCTCACACATAACGTACTTTTCACAAGCACCATATCTCCACGAGTCAATTAATGTCAGCGATTTAACCCATAAACTTCATTGTGCATCTAATGGTAGATTACGGATTATAATATATATATGGAATGAAAATCGTACTGTAGGTTGTGCTACGAAGATACATTTTGTCAAGTTAGTCGTGAAATAAGAATGTTGTTTCATTGTCTCGAGTAAAGAACAGCCGTTAATGAAAAAGGTCGTTAAAGAAGAACTCTATCGACATATCAAAACTTAACGTTCTGTATACTGCGAAAAATCTATCTTACATCTCGTTTGTACCGAAATACTGATAGTCACTTGGAACAACACGGTGGAGAAGATATGTCATTCTTATAACTGTTATCGAAAGTGAACACACGTCTTCATACCGATTAAATTACCTCGTTCTGCTCGGACGAGAACAGAGTCGCGTATTATAACGATCACTTGAATCGTGCGTGTGTGTCTGTGTGTGTATATAGCGACTCGAAATATTTGATTGTCCAACGTTGAGCTCGATCGTGAAGAAGCTACTTTCGTACTCGAATTAAGATCCTCCTACTCACAGGCAAGTTTCCCGTCAAAACTGCTCAGAGCTATAGCAAATGCTTGTAACGCGCATAATGGAAATCGATAATCCATCGTAAAGACATCCTCTGCGACACGTCCGAATTGCATAACGACGTAATCAACTGAAATATTTAACGAAGCTACGTGTAACGAGACATCGAAATAATTTGTTAATGAATAATAGATGCTCACTCACCGTCACTGTCGTGAACAACTTGAAAATTCTTCACTGACGCTTGAGTAACGCGACCGTGAAAGTTCAATACGTATGACTGCGTGTCGTCGTTCCAAACGGGTGTTTTATTGTGTAGTTCAATCAGGCTATCCATATTCTTCATTTTCCAACATTCTGCGAGTAATTAAACGATTAATTAAAATACATCAAAAGCAGATATCGGATAATGAATCTGCATTGGCCCACTCACCGAGCAATGTTTCAGCCTCGTCTCGCGGACAGATTTGTATTCTCTTCTGATCGGACGTCATACCCGGTATAATAACGGTCATTTTACGAGGTCCTTTAAATCCAAGAACGTTCGTGTCGTAAACAACCGCCGCTAATTCTTGTCGCGGATTCGAACGTTCCTCGCGCTTGTCGTCCTTCATCAATGAATAACCGCTGTCGTATACGGTAAATTGTGTGCCTAAGAGATTCGATCGCAATTTTCCAACGAAGGATTCAGCACCACGAGACAAGTCTGTCGGATCGGTCGAGATCAGATAGTTACTTGTTGTGCTCTTTTTTCGTTTTCTTCCAGCCAATAGGAATATCTGAAGAAAAAGTGATTTGTCGTTTTTTTTTCCATACTCAAAAACTTAACACATAATTCTGCGAGCAAACCAAATAACGAAAATGTTTAACGATGTTTACCTTTTTCCCATAATCTCTCTCCAGATGTAAAAAGTATGTAGGGTATAGCCCTCGATCCATGCCCTTTCGATCGCGCGTTATTCTGCACTTGTAATTCATTTTTTTGTTTGCCGGTTGTAACACGAATTGTTCAACGTTACCCTCCACATTACCCTCTAATTCGGGACTCTAAGGAATGATCGTAACAATCAGAATAGTGACTGCACCAATTACAATTGTGCATAAAGTATTGTGACCTCGTCTTACCGAAGAATGATTTTCCCTATTGATTATAACTGTTTCGGAACCATCTGACGGAGCTATTCTGAGAGGCGAACGACAAGAGAGAGCTTCGGACTGTGTTCGTATATCCAAAGGGGAGGATTCTTCATCTGCGCAATCACTAGCTTCCATACCATCGTTGAACGCTCCATCGCCGCTTATCTCTAAGAAATTGGAACAGTCTGTTAAATACTAGCAAAACGCTTTTCTTACTTGCCACTTTCTTTTTTGGAATGAATTTTACCTGAAATATCCGCTTCCATAGTCTTGTTCTCTCTTGGCACTCCTAGATTAGGATTGCTCGGTGACATGGTAAATTGCAACGGGCCATCGTATCCTTTTGGCAGAAAAAAAAAAGGGTCAAGATTTTGATGAACTTCATCATATATAACAGAATGAACTCACCATGAAGTTCTTTATTTGGATTCATCCACTTAGTGGAATGACTCTTAAGTTGAGCGCCCGGAACATTTGATGCCTGTACCATACCACCAGCTCCGCTCTGCCTCTTTTGTTTCATTTTCTGAGCGATTAGTTGCCTCTGCAAATACAATAAAATTAATATAGTAAAAATGCAGACAAGTGAACTTATCATTGACAGAGCGTTCTTTAATTTACGTTTTCATCCTCGTTCATTGTTGTCTCTTTTTAATACAATGTATGGAAAAGAGACAGAATGATCAAAAGATGAATTAAAAAACGCACCCGGACACTGTTAACAATAATTCTTCTTTTATTTTTCTATCTTAGCATCATTAGTAAATGTGATCTTACCTGTTGCTCCAGTTTCTGTTGTCTTAAATCTAACGACGTCATTGTAATTGTTGTGGCAAACGATGGAGCAAAAATATGATTCCTCCTCTGTTAAATTCGTGAAAAAATTAAGTTTGTTTACGTCAAATAGATCCTCGCCGTTGCCCAGGGTACCAAGGCGAGTCAGCGAAATCGCGTTTGATCATTTCGGGCAAGCGTAAGGCTCCCTTCACAATGGATAAACAGCGTCCATGCGTCCAATTCGATTATAAACGGGAGAAAAAACGCACGTCCGTATAATACAAATTGTTATTATTTATTGGTTGCTCAAGTTATTTATTTGTAATATGATTCATTTTATAAGCTGTTTCTTCGTGTACATCCTTAGGAGGAGTTTTATCGTTTTATAGTTAGGCGGGATGAATATTGTTACTCCATTATACGATTATCGATGTGTTGTTTTACGGTAAACTGAATTTTTAATGAAATGCGCACGACGTCGAAAAACAAAACGTATCTCTTTCGGGTTCTCATAGAGAGTTTTAGATGGTGCTGCATGTCGTTTCTCGAACGAAATTTTTTTGGAGTTTGCTGAAGTTAGGGGAGCATTACTTTTAAAACAATATATGCAATACGGAAAAAGTACACGGTTAATATTGTTGTTTATACTCCGTGTAAAAACTATTCAGTGACAAATGTTTTAATTAAGTAAGAAGTCAATGATAATCTATCGAAAGAAGAGGAAGTTAGAAATTTCACATTACTCAATTGACTTCTGAGAGATATATGGCATACTCACAGCAAATCCGCGAAACCTCGACGATGGCGAACCCGAATTCACGAGTTGATGATTTAATCAATCATTTCAAATCCCATAACAAAATAAAGGAACAACAAACACATTCGGCTAAAGTACACAGCGTAGGATGGAGTTGCGATGGAAAATATTTGGCATCCGGTTCGTTCGACAAATGCGTTTGCATATTCTCACTTGGACCCGATCGTTTGGTTAGTTAACCTCAAACGTGTTTAACGTAGGCTGTCACGCTTACGGAGTAAAAAATTGATATACAACATATATAGAAATATACGTTATTTATATTAATATATAGCGATGTGTTCATAATTTTCAAATGGCATTTGATCGAATATTACTGTTTTCTATTGTACTTTCGGATATTTAACGTTCAATGAAACCAGAGAAGATGGCTGTCTTTTTCACATTCACGGTAATTCTCGTTATTTCATCGTCATATTTTTCTATGAAAATGTCTTATTCCAGAAGCAAGAAACGACTTTCCGAGGGCACGGAGGTAGCGTAGATCAGTTATGCTGGCACGCTTTTTATCCAGATGTACTGTCGACAGCTAGCGGCGACAAAACCGTTCGTATATGGGACACAAGGACCCAGAAGTGCACAGCCAACATTGGCACAAGAGGGGAGAACATTAATATATCCTGGTCTCCGGATGGTAATACAATAGCTGTGGGCAACAAGGAGGATCTAGTCACGTTCATAGATGCCAGAGTCATGAAGATATGCGCAGAGGAACAATTCAGCTTTGAAGTCAATGAGATATCTTGGAACAAAGATTCAGACACGTTTTATCTCACAAATGGCCAAGGCTGTGTACACATATTGAGTTACCCAGATTTGGAACTTCTTCATGTGATAAAGGCTCATCCTGGCACCTGTATATGTATAGAATTTGATCCAACCGGTCGTTACTTTGCTACCGGCTCGGCGGACGCGTTGGTATCTCTTTGGGACGCCGACGAGTTGTGCTGTTTAAGAACATTTTCGCGTCTCGAGTGGCCCGTTAGGACGATATCATTTTCATACGATGGTCAATTGTTGGCCGCCGCATCAGAGGACTTAGTCATAGACATTGGTGAAGTACGAACGGGCGAAAAAATCGCCGATATACCAGTGGAAGCGGCAACGTTCACCGTCGCATGGCATCCAAAACAATATTTGTTAGCGTACGCCTGCGATGATAAGGACACTTATGATCGTAAAAGAGATGCTGGAAGTCTCAAAGTTTATGGATTTCCAAACGATTGAAACAACAAACGAAACACCTGTACATTATTCCATGATAGTGACAATGAAATTCTAAAACCATTAGCTCTAAGAACGAATTTGTAAAAAAAAAACGATCATGCTGCGGAATTGAAGATAAGACAATTACTTTTTTAAAAAGAAAACTTGTGTATAGTTCTTTCCATATTACTAAAAACACCTGGGCAATATCCAGCTATTTTTAGTGCGGCTGATAACAGAGTAATAGACTTTTACAATCTAGAAAAGTCATTAATGAACGATATGCATGGTTCGATCGATTATTCGGTTGCCCTCGTTCCACATATGGCACCTATATTTACGTTTGTCACGGTTGCCATGGTTTCATAACGTTAACTGTAATATCTCTATGACTCCCTGGAGTCCGAGGGCCAAACTTAGGCTTTCGGAATTTATCTTAATTTACATAGCACGATTCATTGCTAGTTTTAACGATGGCAAATTCGTGTGAAACCGAATATGCTCGTGATTATCTGATAGATGAGGAAATTTGCTTGTCCGACGATTCCGAAGTGAGCGTGGCAAATATGACCAGAAAGAACAACGAGGTGCCAACAAAAGGCTACGACGAAAAATCTTGTGTTATCAATGACGAGGCCGAGAACGAAATAGTTTCCGACGACGAGTACAATTACAGCGAAGATTCCGTCTGTTCGGAGGATTCCTGCAGAGACTCCGAAATTACAAACGTTACACCTCGTTCATCAGTGAGCGCCGGTTCCCTGCTGAATCGAACGATGAGTCTCGAATATCCAATTGGACGTCTGAATAAAGTTAACCAGGATGATGAGGACACATTTCCGCGGCAAATTTTGGACAACGGTCGTGAAAGCGTTCACAGAATGTGTTCTTCGGCCAATGACAACAGATACGCGTTCAGGAATTTGCCTCATCTTGATTCCATAAACTCGCGTACTAAAAGACGAAACATGAGTTTTACAAACGCCGAAATGCGACAAATCGAGGTTGAGAATCAGTATCTCCTGAAGAAAATAATGGCACATCAAAAACCGCAGAACAAATCGCTAAGGACGCAATCGGCTCAGACCAGAATAAGCAGTTCAGCTATTAATCGTAGAAAACTCCAAAAACGAATTGAAGAGGAGAATATGGTATGAGGTTATTCTTGCTGGTTAAACGCTGATTCACGCAAGCTTGTTAAACAACAAAAATTGTTTTTATAGATGCTGCTACGAAGGATCCAAGATGCGAAATCTTGCGCAGTGTCCGGTAATATACCGGGCTATCGATTGACTTCACTGTAGAGAACACGTGGCTTTTGGAGTTTGAATTTTTGAGACTGGCATTGCCAAACATACCTAATGTGTAGAGACATTTTGTCCCGAACTGTGTACACTTCGTAGAATAGTTTGACGACAAAAATACAAATTTTGATAATAATGCGAGAGATCGTTTGAAGGGCTTGATCTATTTCAACACAACAATTAGCAGTCTTACAAAGTAGGTACACCTTTCTTTTTAGTTTTTGTAATTTTTGTTTTGTACACTTCGAGTCGTAGCCATTTTTTTTCCTCGAAAGAATCTGAGTAGTGAAAGATACGTGCATCGTTTTTGTCCCTTAGTGTCGAAACACATCGTTTGAAAAAGATCGTTATTGCAGAGTCCAATCGAGTCTAAGAAACCACATATTTTTATTTATTTTATTTTTTGTAATTTTTCAAGAATTCGCGAAACTATATAGTACCGATGCAAAAGTCCGCATTCTCATTCTTTCCTGTTCGCGCTCCGGTTGTTGGTTTAACTTGTCAGAATGAGTCAGTGTTACATGTATTTACGTATAGGGGAGCTCGACGAAACTATATTTTCTCACAATTTCATCGTTCGATTTCGTCGCTAATATTTAACTATCCAACCCTTGTGATTATCACAACAAATTATCGTCTGGTTTCCCAAACGTCAATTATCACAAACGTTATCACCGTTTTCACTCTTCGTGCTTCGTTTTCCATGGATTTGTCGACGCGGGAGTCCATATTGTGCTGAGAGATCTGAAGGGGTCAAAACCCGATCGATCCTGAAGCGAAGAAAATATATCAAAAATATACGATTGTCACTATGGATTGTTGAAATAATGGAGATAAATAAATCTAAGCGAAGAGAATTGTTCACCTGAGAATCGGGCTCGATGTGCTGTGAAGAAGTCGAAGGTTGCAGAGACGATGCTAGCGGTGGTGGCGATGCTCCCCATGGGGCAGCAGCCCAAACTCCACCAGTGTTGACTCCCCAAACACCGCTTCGTTCCTCGCCTACGGCGCCCCGTGTGTATAGAGGTTCCCAATTTGTTTTAACAGTCACCCAATTATCTGTTCGAACATTATTTTATTTATTAGTGATCCCGGCCTCTCAAAAGATATTTAACGGTAAGTAGAGCTAAAAATGATTAATAAATAAATAAATACCCTTCAATGGTCCCGGTAGAGTAGCTAGTTTATCAACGTGTTTAGGTGTTTCCATTCGATATGTGGTGGTATTGTCAGACATCAAGTTAATCATAGAGCTCTTGTCACCCCACAATTGTGATCTCGTGTCGTCCTCGATACTCTCCAATTCAACAAGAGGCTCATCAGTTTCCGGTAGATCGTCGTACGGCACCAGTTCCGGTTCGAACTGATTTTTCAATATCATTTATTATTATTTTTTTTAATCGAATTATACTGCGATATTATAATGCAAATACTGTGCACCAAGTACTCACCGGTTGTTCGGTGAAGGTATTGATGAAATAGCTGTTTGATTGTTGCTGAGCCTGCGGCATAATTGAAACATCCGCGTTATAAGCAGTCTCTTGTTCGATCAGCATTCCACACATGTGAGCAGGTGTAGCAGTTCTCGGTACTGGCTCGCTGTATTCAATTGGTGATGGACATGTTTCCTGAATCGCGAGTCTCTCCCTACATTCGGAACTAATATTTCTCCTGCTTAGATTCGACCATAATTCGTGAGGAACGTCGCGGCTCTTTGTCGTTTTGCTGGATGTCGAGAAAGCCGGCGAAACGCTCTCGGGATTACGCGCCACTACGTCACTGAATCGGGCCCGATTTTCGCCCCAGCACGAGGGCGGAGGTGGTGGAACCGGCGACGGTATTCTCACTTGCGAAGGACGAATTTCTTCACGTTGCGTCGTCGTTCCCGACAAGTTTACTGCTGAAAAATTACAATTTTTAATGAGTATCATTCTCTAGAATTGTACCAACCCATGTATTTCAACGTATATAAAGTCTTAACGCTCGCCACAAGGCTGTATGGAATTTTTTAATTTCACGAAAACTGTTTTAACAGGCTTTCAATTTGCCTGTGAGACACATACAAATGTTGAAACAATAAAGTAAACAGAACAGGAGCAAAAGAGTCCCTTGAGTTGAATTATGATAAATTGGATGGGTAAAAATTGAACCTAGATACAAGTATTATTTTCGGCGATATCGGCAACGCTTTCGTATATGTTAAACTGTGAAGTCTATTATTGGCATAAAATTTAAAAAAATCATAGATTTGCCAGCAAATTTTGAAAAGACTAACCACTAAAAGCCTTTCCCTTATGACAATGAAAATTCGATCTGATATATTTTCCAAACTTACATTTAACGTGAACCTTTTCTACCGATCGTCGTTTCTGTGCACTTTTTTCTTTGCGAGGTGGATTCTTGTTTGGTCGTGGCAACTTGTACGACGCGATCTCGGAATTGCGCGACTGATGATGGTGATGATGATGATGATGCTTCGTGCCGGATCTGTTGGTATTAGTTTTCCATCGATTTGGATTATCCTGTTTCTCTTTGTCGTAATCATCATCGTCACAGTCACCTTCGTAATTGTCTCTGTAATCAATCGGTGCGACTGTCGGTATAGCTTGAGGCTTGTTCTTCTTCGGTATAGGTTTTCGTTGAACTTTGTCAGGCTTTGCGTAAGTATGTTCACCATCCTATGGAATAACGTTTATTATTTAACATGTATTCGATTTTCTTTTCATCTAAAAAATAAATAAAATAATTTTGCGGAATGAGCAAAGAGAAGTGAGAATACCGACCTTGTACGGCGCAGGATCGTCGTGGACCGAGCTTTCAGTTGTCGTGGACGAGGTCTCTTCTTCCGAAAATTGTACAGTTTTCTGACTAGGGCTTGCCTCGTATTTTTTATACGAGCTATGATTGTTGTGCGGTGCGGTATTACCATTTGCTTGTTTTCTCTTCGCTTCGGTCTTCGAGTCTTTCGCATTATTCGCGTAACCAGAATCCAACTGTGCTTCGTTCTCGAGCGATTTCACATCTTCCTTCGGCAATGATGTAACGCTATTATTCGTTTTTCCTTTTCTACTCGCGGTTGGACTGGACTTTGTCGACGAGCTTGTCAAGCATTTTTTATCCGCATTAACTTGTGTCTCTGTCGTTGAGTTTTCAGCTTGACATAAACTCTCTACGGGCACTTCTGAGGCACTGTTCTGTCGTTTAGCATTTTTCTTTTTTGTCGCGAGAATCATGGTACCGTTTGTTTCACTATTCGCGACATTATCCGCGATTAGCGCGGGATCTTCGTTCTTAATTTTCGGAAAAACTGGCAATTCTTTGAGCTCGGTGTCGAGCTTGAATCGTCGTTCCTCGTCGGCCGACCAATCGGGAATTTTCAAGCTCTTCGGTGCCTCTTTTTCCTTGTTCCTCTTGACATTCATGAGCGACCAGTCCGGCAGTGACTCTTCCTTTCTTGCAACTTTAGGCTTTTCCTCGATCATCGATTTCTCCCTAATTGCTCCTGGTGATTGCGCCAATTGTCGAAGATCCAGAGGCGGCTGAACGGGACTTGTACGTGACAATGTGGCCAATGCGCCGCGTAGTATTCTGTCGGCTTCGAGAAACGATACGGCGAGAATGCACATTAACAATATGCAAGGTAGACTTATAGCTGCAAATTGTACGGCCGGTTCCCAACTCGGCCTTATCAAAACAGTAGCGCAAGATTCTAATGTGTGGGCTGGTACCGTCGTGAGTAACGACAAACGTACCATACCGTTCTCGTTGCCGTTCTCAATGTCTGTGCTCTCGGCACCCAAGCTCGTAAGTATCAAGAGTTCTCGTTCTATACGTGACAACGTGAAATCCGGGGTAAATGCTATCTCTATTTTTTTCGTTGCATTTGGATTAAGCTTGAATGGTCCGCAATTAAGCACCTTGAAACCGTAACCCTCGCAAAGAAGGCCGCTTATGTAAAAGCCGTGAATGTCAATTGGCAATTCGCCGGTGTTGCGAGCCGTGAATGATCGTTTCACTGTTAGATTAGGCACAGGATTCCTGCGCGATCTTTCACCTATAAAATCAGACAAAAAAAATGAAAGTTTTTCAGGGTTATTCGATTTTTTTCTGGTTTCGTTTGTCTCTTTTTCTTTTACAAATAAATTCAAGCGTTCGTACGTTCGCAATCTTTAAGATGCTTTTCTGCTAGTTCAAAGAGCAGCGGCGTTGACGAACCAGGCTTTCGGTTGCCAAATTTAAATTGTGCGTGTGCACCTCTACCGACTAATCGCACGACCTCCAGTATAGTCATATTATTTCTGATGTATAAAAGTCCCGAGGAAGATGCAGCCGAGGCTGGCGTGTACGACAATCGTATACTGCGCGTTTCCCCGGGACTCATGTACAACGGTAGTGAATCTTGAGCGGTCGTAACGTCCCATTGTCTCTTGAAGGATTCACGATCGTCGTCGTTCTCGTTAAACTTGAATTCGCCGTCGATCGTCGGCGGACACTCCAGACAAATTGGCTTGAATCTGATTGACGAATTAATGAATTTTTAGTTATCGAAAAGGACGATGATCATTGTACGTGAAGTTGTCGGAAAAAAAAACGACGATACTCACTTATTTGGTAATGAATGATAGAGTCTCATACCCTGAGGATAAGTCAGATCCATGACCAATTGTATCAGCAAGGGTTTCGTACTGGGATTATGTAATTTAATAATTTTGTACGAGGTATTGCCGACTTGAGTCAATGGAAATGTAAGCAGACTCTTGTTCTTCATGCTACTCGAGCCGACGAGTAGACTCGGCCAATATTGCTTTATATTAACGTAAAACTTGTGTCCACGAACTTCCGTCGTATCTAAACGCATTGTAATATTGTCCCAAGAACTACTGCCCCCCGTCGCATTCAAGTACCGAGTGTATCGCGCATTGAGCAAATTAAGATCGGAATCTCGGGTATGCGACGGTAGACTCATGGTATTCAACCATTGACTACCGGCTGAAAAACAATTTTTTTTCCCAATTTTAATGACATTAATTTTGAATACCTACTCAGACATTATGTGATCTTTGATAATCAGAAGAATTATCATTACCACTCGTATTTAGTGATAGTCCCAGATAACATTGTTGTTTGCAAGTGACCGATGGATCTATCCGAATTGAACCGATGTGATTTTCACCCTTTGATATGACGGGTCGCGATGACTCCTCCAGAGGAATATACTTTATCCTATTGTCTTTGTGAACCGGCGCTATAAACGTAACCTCCATTGGTCGCGCGAACGTTGAGTTTATTTTTACTTGTTGCAGGCAAATAGAACCCTGTGAAATTGAACGCTGTTACTCAAATTCCCGTTTTTATTATGTAAAGATTAATTCTAGATAATAATAATATAGATCGGCTCACCGGAAAACAATCGGTGAAAGTTAATTTTTTGAGGGAAATTCTCCCATGCGCGACTCTCATGTAAACGGGCACAGTCAGCCTTTCGTAAGTCGTGCGTACAAAGACATCACCGACGATCGTGTCCTCTTCGACCATAGGTGTTTTTACTTTTATCTTGAATATCGCCAGATATCCAGGCTTAATGTTTTGCTAAAATCACAAGCGATATTCGGGAATGTATCTTTGCATCTTTTGTCTATTAGATATTTAATTAACATTTTAACCGGTTAGTGAGAAAAATCAAAACGAACTCGACAGTAATATTAATTTGTATCTTGCACGGAAATCTATAGATTACTCACATTCCCCGTATGACTGCAAACAGTGATGTTCCGAAATCCCCTGTTAAAGAGTTCCGTAGGACCATTTTGACAACCCATTAATTCTAATACAGCCCCTGGCATATTGACACCCCATCCGTGAAGCTCAATGTTAACTGGATTCTGATTTTCGAGAGCGAATATCGCTTCGTTTTCCGTGCCACTGCCAACCGTGCCAAAATTCATCGTACCCTTGTCGCTGTCTCTTTCACCAGGTATTATTTTCCGTACTTTACCGTCGTAACTCAGTAACGGTACCTCGGTCGTCGAGACGTTTGAATAAATAAATATTGACGACTCGAGCTTGACGTTTTCATTTTTTCTTTCGCTGTTCAGTATTATCGAGAATATATTAGCCCTTTGACCGGGTTTCAAAACTCTTGGATAAAAGTTTTTTATCTGAAAGCACAAAGATATTTAATCGCAATTTTCGGCGGCAAAGATGTATATATTGACAAGTTGTGTATAGTCCTTTACTTACTGCGAAGAAAGATCTTGCTTCAAGGGGAAGTGAAACGTTTGTGATTGCCAGTGGTATTTTGAATTTATTGACAACGCTGAAATTTCGAGGCTGGTTGGAGTGTGGTGAACAATAGTGTCCGATTGTCGAATTAATCTCGAGGCCACCGTGCAATACTTCGGCCGACCAGGGTATCGCCAATTTTTGACTAGAACCACCGGGACCGATACCCTTGATCATTAATTTACCTTTGAAATGTTTATTCTCCAGTCCAGCTTTCCCTGCAAAGGGAATGGAACAAATAACGTCTCTTGCCGCGTAACACCGCGAATGCGCGCACGTGTACATTTAATTACGACAACTTACAATCGTAAACGAGTGTACCGATCGTGATCGGTACTTCTGTGTCACCCGGTATAACAACCGGTTCGAAATCTATTCTAAGAGCTTTCGATACGGGTGTGCTGATTATATTCTGAAACAACGAAAAATCAAATTATGGGAAAGCTCGATTTCTCGTAATAATTAAATATCCATGACCATAGAATTTGTTATTTGTCCTACCAAAACTTTGACGGGTTTCTTAGCAGAATTTCTCAAAGCTATCGGGTAGTGAGTAGGCGAGTGTAACGAGCCACCCATTCCTAAATTTATAGACGCGGAACTTCCACCCCAGTGGAGACCCGCTCCGCTACCAACTTCAACCTCCACCGCAACTACCATAATTTCTGCGCTATTGTTGACTTTAAATCTACAAAATATCAGATTTATATGTACGTAATTTTAATACGTCAATAAACTTTAAGACTTACCTCACGTACGCCGTATGGTTTTTCTCCATATACGCGTTAAAGTGCAATCTTATCACTGGCTTAGTTTGGTAAGGCGGTATGGCCCACAATTCCCGAGGACCTTCCGCCTCGCCCGATGGCAATTCCAATTGGAACTCGCCACCGCTACTATATACTTCTACCACCTTTTTGAGGAGATAAATGTATGATTATCGTCGAAATAGCTGTGTCTAGTAGATCACAATAGGGAATGTAATCACGTACTTGCATGGCCTCGGAATGAGGATTGTGCATATAAATAAGAGGCGTGAAAGATGCATTGAGGGGTAACTTGACACCAACGACGGGACGCAGTCTGTAGGGACTACTCACGCTCGTACCTTTGACCTAGAAAAAGTGAATGATCAAAGACGTAACAAAATTTTTTTTTTCGACTTGTACAACTTCAAGAAAGATGTATTGTTTTTGGGTGAATGGAAAAAAAAGTCAATAATGATGAAAGTACTGAGATAGTCTATCCGTTTACCTGGTACTTGAGCGTTCCCTCAGAGGTGTGAATGAATAGATGACTATCAATCTCACCCTCCTCCCGTCCAAGAAATACGACATTGAAAGTCGTATTTCCCAATGGTGGTATCACCTAGATTCAATTGAAGGGAAAAACCGCATTAACGACGTTAACTTACACTGTGCCGTATAAACGATTGAAACAATATCGATTTTTTTTCATTTAACAATCATAAGTCTCACTTTATCCTGAAAGAAGGATGAGTGAAAATGTTGCGTGCTGCCCGAGATAGAAGAGAGATGGATTGTCCTATTACCATCCCTGTTGAACAGCGTCACTGTTTCTTGGTGCGGTACGCCAAGTTGCCTGAAACAAAATGAATAATTAAAATGATATTGCGCAGCATGGCAGAGTCGACAGTGACGATTATTCACCTCTCTTTGAAAACGAGAATGTTCGGTTCAAACTGGATGTACGATAGCGTGCCTTGTACGTTTTTGTCGTCCGGCGCGGAGTCCCTTTAACAAAAGCATCGACCAACGACGAGTAGAGTATACGTTGCTTTGTTTTTTTGTGTTAATGGTGTTCAAATTACTGGAGATTGAAAATAGGAAAGGCATGAAACGAGGCAATAAACCCTTTTTGTGTTACAAGATTGAGACTAAACGGCGTGTTAGTGGTCCAGATTAATCGTATAGCGCAGGAAATTATGAAAAAAGCCTCAAAACATATCCTTGGTTAGAGTATGTGGAAATTTGCTTAATTTGCAGTCTCTACCAGAGCCCATAGAATTTATTTATAAAAAAATTATATATATTATAGAGCTCCGAACATGAATTCCAGGCACCTTTCCTATTTCCACTCACCATCGTCGTTACGAGTATTGTGCTTACCCAGCCCCTTGGACCGAACTGGCAAAACCCTGTTGAATTTCAGAAATACATTACTCGTGTTTAATTTTGATGGATTTGAATTTTTCACATTGCGCTTCTCACCTTGTGCATTGATATGGGTATATTGTCCAAAAGATATTGAACATCATTGTCATCCTGTACGAAAGCTGAAATAATGTATGAGTAACGCATGTAACATCACGATTCCAACATCATCAGCGGGTCGAAGATAAACAAAAAAATAATTTTGATCTTTCAATTGTTGGAAAACGATGAAATGTATGGACAAGGCCAGGAGGTGTACCTAGCAGAGTATTTGAGTAACAAAAAGTCTATGGTAATTGTGTTAGGATTCGGAAAGTACATGTTCCCTGTCTCACTGACAACCACATTGTAATGTGTTTATTTAAGAGAGATATGCAGTAAAGGAATGAGGCTCGCTGCGTACGCAAATGCCAAGGCAATGGAGAAAAATCCTAAAGACGTGTGATCAGATGATGACAAGGTGTTATATGACCTTCAGTTTGATGTTAAAAACGACAACGTTTGCACAATGGGAAAATCATCGTAGAACTCGTAGAAACGCGTTTGATAACAATAACGTGATCACTGGCAATTTTAACTTGTCACATCGATGTTTTTCCAGCGTGGATATTGTTAATTCCCTCCAAATCAAAACACAAGTCATAATGTTGGTCTTACCATTGTTGTGACCGTGGAATGACGGTCGTATTTGCGATGCTGATTCCAGAAATGTTAATAGAAACAAGTAATAGCATACTTTTATCTCAATCATAATATTGTTTCGAAACTCCGTTTATTTGCTATTTTGTCTCTCTAACATTGATGAAAAACCGTATTTGGCCATATTTCTGCGCTATATCGAAGTTTCACAATATCGATTATGCTTCTATCGCATACCATCGTGGATTCTACGTCGTGTGTGGCGACACTTTTCTTACGCTCATGCATTCATGCATACCCACGAGCTACGTGAATACACCTACGCACACACATTTAAACCTTGTGGCAAGTTTTCATAGTAACGACAAAAATCTTGACTGCTTTTTCATTTAACGTTTAGGATAAACATAATTGATGAAGGAAAAAGTGATGTTGTTGACGAAAGATTTTTTTATCGTTGTACTTATTTGCGCAATTACGACGTTCATTAATATCTCATCGAAAAACCATAAACTTTTAATTACTTTTCCGGAATGACCGGAAGTGCATTATGTTGCGCGCGCGCATGTGCAACCTCGAGCTATATTCACGTGCTTCGAGCTTCATGTCCGGGCCATTAGCTCGAATCGTGAAACGACCGGCTTGTCGCCCTTGTCGGCCGTTCATTCCGTGGTTTCTCTTCTTTCGTTTCGGTTTCGTTGCTGAGAGGTAAGGCGCAATTTTGTCGAATTAATGGGGAATAAAAAACAACCGAATCGTATCGACGTCGAGTCTAGTTCGTAGTAATCGTAATTGCGATGATAATCGTTGATAAGTTTGTCGATTTGATCGTGAGATTGGATCAAACATTCGTTGAATTCATAAAACGCACGCTCGCCGTTTCCCATGTGCACGAAGTAGTCGTTTGAGCCGAGGCAACGGTTTTTTTTTTCTTCTTTTATCCTTTTGACAGAAAGCATTTGCGAATCAGAATAAAGGAAATTCGTTTGTAAAGAAGCCTCGTCGATCAAACTCCTTTGTTCAACGGATTTTTCTGCAGCATTAAGGGGTATTTTTTTTTATTTTTGGTTTATTTTTTGTCAGACACGAGAATCTAGAGGGCACTCTCGTTATAATAACCTTTTCTTTCGGTGTGCATGGCGTTTTTTAAATGTCGCTATTACGGCGTATCCGTGCGCGAGTGACACACGTCATTCGCATTTTTAAACACGACACCGATTGTCGGAACTTAAATTCACGTTCAGTTCAATTGAAAGCAATATTTTCAAACCGCATAAATAAAATAACACGTACAATAGATTTTATCCAATCTCTTTGGTATAGAATGTCTATGATTTGACCGGTGTTCAATCAGTTGATTTATGTTCTTAACGAAATTTTGTACCTCATAAAAAATCTTTGCTGTAGACACCAGAACCCATAGCTATGGAATCTGTAGAGGATGACGACGATCATCAGAGCCCCAAAATCCCTGTGGGCAAGGTGCAATCCGATTTTCTGTCAGCTCTCCAAGGTCTCCATTTACAAACCATGGAGGTAGGCATATGTTAAAATATAATCTTTATGGAAAAATTATTAATACGCAATATCTTTTAAAAAACGCGAAAAATAGCATAGCGTCCCTGTGAAACGTCGAATCAAGGCGTTGAAACAACTACAACTGGTTACCTTGAACATAGAAGCTAAATTTTATGAAGAGGTACATGTCCTTGAGTGCAAATACAACAAGATGTGCGCATCTGTCTACGATAAGAGAAGTCAGATAGCAGCAGGTGTTTATGAGCCCACGGACGCCGAATGTGTTTGGGACAGCGATGACGAAGATATAAAAAATGATTCAAAGACCAACGTTAAAATTGAGGACGTCACAGAGAAGAAGGAAGAGTATGTGTCTCATAAAATTGTCTTGCATTGTTTTTCCATATTACGCAAGTTTAAAGTAATATTCCCGATTACAATCGCTTGTTCACAGAGCTGAGAGTGAAAACATCAAAGGAATTCCAGAATTTTGGCTCACGATATTCAAGAATGTTGGAGTCATGGCCGAAATGGTTGAAGAACATGACGAACCTATCCTGAAGCACTTGTATGACATCAAAGTAATATTCCTAGAATCCAATCCAATGGTGAGTGGTTTCGTCACGATGACATTCGAACAATTCTTACGATACCAATTTTAACATCGTTTTAACTTTTTTTTCTCTGCAGGGCTTCGTCCTGGAGTTTCACTTCGAACCGAACGAGTATTTTTCCAATTCTGTGCTCACCAAAGAGTATATCATGAAGTGTACTCCAGAGAAGAATGATCCGTTCAGCTTCGAAGGTCCGGAGATCTACAAGAGTGAGGTAGTACGCGGTCATTTTATATCCGTAATAAGGATACTTGAAATTTGTATTTCTATTATGTTACTCGGTTTCGAAATGCTGATACGTCTCGTGATATCAAGGAATCTCTCGCGCGACTATGGTTATTCTAATACTTAACATTGCTTTCAGGGATGCGTGATCGACTGGAAGAAAGGCAAAAACGTAACTGTGAAGACGATTAAAAAAAATCAGAAGCACAAATCACGCGGTTCAATGCGCACGGTCACTAAAACCGTACAAAACGATTCGTTTTTCAATTTCTTCACCCCTCCTGTTGGTAAGAAAACACAGGACATTACCGATACGTTGCCAAAACGATTAAATCATTTCTCACTACTATCCATACTAATTGTTTTATTATTACGTTTTAGTTCCTGACGATGCCGATGCCGAGCTCGATGATGACACGCAACGACTTCTCACGAGTGACTTCGAGATTGGTCATTACATCAGGGAGCGTATCGTTCCTCGAGCAATCTTATACTACACAGGTAACACAAAAGCAAACTCCGTTGACGTTCGTGCGGAATCGTACGTAGTGATTGTCTAATTGGGGTATTATGATTATTATTATTTTTATATCAGGCGAAGGATTAGAGGATGAAGGCGAAGAGTACGAGGAAGAAGAGGGTGATGACGACGAAGACGACGACGAGGAAAGAGACGACGAGGAGGAAGATGAAGAAGGAGTAGTATCACATACGAACGATCCACCATTTGGAAAGGGACCAGACTGTAAACAACAGTAGATTTCTTTCGGAAAAAAAAACTCTCAATAGGTGACCACGCGCTAACGAGACACCTGCTGACCGATAATTGCCTGAATACCCACCCCGTACTCGTGGATCTGGCACAACAAAGAAAAAAAGAAACAATATTCGTGCAAACGAGGCCTGCTAATATCTAGTATCTTCATTTCCGGGTCATCCCTAGAAAAAAAAAAACCACTTCAACGTACCTTGAGTCCAACCCTTTAAATTTTTTCATTTTATACTATTGTTACGTTTATATGCCGAATGGAAGTAAGTTGAAATTTTTTTTTTTTAAACGTACGTTATGACCTATGAAAACAAATTCTGAGTACTGTTGAAGCATTTTTAATACAAAATGTTCTGAAAAACAATGAAGATACGACGTGCTTATCCTTTGACCTGTAATTTCTTATCTATGTTATCGAGATGCTGCAAACTGTTAACCTTTGCTCGTCAACTTTAAGTCTCGATTTGATATTGTACGTGCAAGGTATGCGGCCGCGGTTTGAATTTACGAGCGAAAAGCGCGTTCGGTCCCACCGCATCAACGTTGAATGCACTGTATCGAGCCGAGACCCCCTTCGCGTTAATAATGCTAATGAATAATTGGCATCTTCTGCAAATAAGTTAAGTAGGATTGAGCATTAAATGAAGAAGAATAGTATTTTTTTAAAGACGAGATTCGATTATTTTTTAATGGAGATCGATTGATCGAATCGAAAATATCGATAATCGAGCGTGACGTCACGCCTCGAACGGTTTTTTTGGTTCCTTTTTCTTCTTTATACAGCAAAACAATAAAATAGATTCTAGGTTATGAATTTTCACCGGAATTGCTAGAGGCCAAGTTGCTGTTTTGTTCATTATTTAAAAGAGATTCTTCGAACAATTATCACGACAATATAACAACTTATGGAATACATCGACAATCGACTGTTCCAATTGTCATAGTATTGAATCACACGATATTCGACGAAATAATAACCAATTATTTTTATCCGAAGCGATCGTAAAAAAAGTGAACGTAAACATTGCATGTCAATAAATAGTTGTTTACATCTGTACAGCAAGATGCAGAGTCTCAGAAGAAGTTTCCAGGCCTTGTCTTTAGCTGGTACAGGGAATGTATGCAGGCAACAGTTCAATGCTGGCCTGACAAAAGTTCTATTGCCAGCGGCTTCTATACACACTTCGTTTGTACGTGACAAATACTTTGACGGACCGGCAAAATTCGTACGCCACAACAAAACAATGTTTCCCGTGCAGAATCCCGATGAAGAGAGAAGACCTGCGGTGAGTTGAGATAATTTTGGTTTTTTAATTTTTAATAAAGATTGGAGTGGGGATTCCACCCGACTCATTCGTAGCTGGGCATAAATCAATTGTTCGCTGTCCCTAATTTATCCCAAGAGTTGCCGTTCCATTGACAAACAAAAAATGTATTTGTCATTGTTGATATTTGCGTTCTTTCAGTATATCTGCCACATGAAGACAAACATTAAGTACAGCCTTAAAAAAATGTGGTACATAGCATGCTTCGTCCGTGGAATGTCAGTGGATGAAGCAATCAAGCAGTTGAGCTTTCTTACAAAGAAAGGTGGTGCTGCGGTTAAAGAGACCATTCTTGAAGCTCAAAAATTAGCAGTAGAGCAACACAACGTTGAGTTCAAGAGTAATCTTTGGGTCGGTAAGTATGAAATTGTCTTTTGACTCCAAAAGATTAGTTAGGGTGACTCTGCTGGTCAATGAACGGGTAACAGACCCCCTAGTAAATGGACCTGTTCATGTGAATTAGAATCATTGCATTTATGTGAAGACATTTAATTAACATGCTCTTTTATGTCTTATCAGCCGAATCTTTCTGCTCAAAGGGTATTGTTATAAAAGGCATTAGAAGACATGCCAGAGCTCGAATGGGAGAGATACGCTATGGCTATGTTCACTACTTTGTTCGTTTGGAAGAAGGTAAACCACCTGCAAACTATTATCTACCCGCACCAAAGAATCAAGAGGAATTACTGGAGGAATGGAAGAACGGGTTGAGAAAGAGGAAGATAACCAATTCGCTGTAAATTTTGGGGGTATTTCTTGATAACAGAGATCAAATAAAAAATTATACACTGTGTTTTGTTAGATTTCATGAATATTTTTTATTAACTCCCGCAACCCTCGCAATGGAAATAACGATGGTAATCCATGTAGTTTGGTAAGATGTTGTCGAACGTTGGACGAGAGAACTTCTTACAGCTTCAACTTTGTTCTCCTCCAATGACGTCTCTTGGCGTTATATCTGCAATGATAAGGGTCAATTTGAGTACAGATTGCATCTCACTGTTGCCAACAACGACAATAATAATTCCAGAATTCAACAGATTTATATGATTTGATGTAGCCTAACTGCTTCATTTGGTAAATACATCTGGGAGATGATACTTTATTGTTTCATTCATAAATGTGCAGCGTCGAGTTTTTTTTATTTGCATAAATGGATTGAAATATTTTCTTTTATTTTAAACACTTTATATGGAGAACTTCCCATAAGAAGTTTCCAAATTAAACTAAAGTGTTTTGGTAATAATTGCTCTGTAGTTATCACCGGCGAACACAAGAATTGAGTCAAATATACATTTATACATATTTCGTAATAAAATATTCACCGAGAATGGGCTATTCGCTAATAAAAGAACACACGAAGGGCCCAGTTCGCTATATTTGCCGAATTGAGAAAGCACCTCATGTCATCAAACTTTACAATCAAGCTAGATACCAAACACATAACCTAACTTTGCTCGATACGACGTACGTTAGTACCCGTACGTTACATACGAAATAGAATAATAATGTCACGAAACACTTGTAAACAGTTAATGGACATGAGATAAAATGTATGAAACACAAGTGGTGAAACGAAAAAAAAATGAATAAAACTTACCGGATTGTGTTTCCTGTACGCATCCTCACCCATTGCGGTATAGGCCTGTTTTGCTTGAGCTTTTTGGCAAGTTTTCGCTTGATAATAAACGTCTTGTGGGCCGCCTGCAACACACAATAAAATTCCTTTATTTATCGCGCGTTTGTCGAATCGCAAATAACTACGAAGATCGTAACGATGTTGTAGATTCACGTGGATCTTAATATAATTTTGCAAAACCCACCATGTCGACTCCTTGACAAAACGCGAAGAAGAGACGTTCCGAAGTACGCGGATCGACAGTTGATGGCGCTCGGAGCGCGATTTAACTAAGCTAGTCAAATAGCGCGTGCTTAACGGGTCGATCGACACGCCACGCGTGCCAGCGAACGGAAATGCGCAGATGTTATATCGTTCGGTGGTAACATTTGGAGTCCCCGCGCGAACACGGAAGTTCTTTTGATCCTAAACCCGTCGTATTCAATTTTTATGCACTCCTTTGACCAAATCTGTGCATCAAATAACAACCGATGAATTAATAAGCGATATGTAGACTACGATGAAATAGCATTGCAATCAAGAATTGAAATATTTTATGTAGCTCGTACATAATTAGTTATTGATGAAAACAAATTATAGAATATTTTCTAATATTGAATGCATATCTTCGTTTCTATATTTGTTAAATTTGTATTATTCCGTATGTATGCACCGGTTAGTGTGGACAATGCGGCCGTTAATATTAACCGTTCAGTTACGGCAGATGCGGGACAAGGCGCGGTGCGATATGAAAATTGCTCTAACTAAATTAAAAAAAAATATTTTTCCAACTCTAAAAATTCTACTCAAAGTACCATATCAACACAATTAGTTCCATGGAATACAATATTCTTTATCACTATTAATGTATTTTTATTTATGACACTTAAATAATTGTTTTTGCATGTCGTTTTGTTACTAAACTTCAATGACCTCGATTATCGAACAAACCGTTTCTCATAAAGTCTAAACAAAATTTACGAACGTATTTCAAGGTTTTATCTATCAAATGGCGCCAGGAGGAACCAAATTATTTGTGAAGTTTGGTCGTTACAAACAAACGGCAGAATTTTGCGATATTCATACTTGCAGTAAATAATCAATTTACATTGAACAAATGTGCGATCTAACAAATATAATATCTTGCTGTTTCTTGTACAATATATTACGTATCAAAATAAGCTTTGTCACATATTTTTTCGATGCCACGTTTAAAAGTTATTTAACTACGTTTGAATATGAAGTTTCGACCCACGTAGTCGTTCATGGCACGAAGCCTTCCCACCGAATGATTAAAAAGGGGCATATTGTTAACATATATGGCAATCTATTCTTCAAAACAATAAATTATTCGTTTCTATACCCAACGAATTATGACGTTGCACGGTGCAATGTAAAACGTGACGACGATACGGGATATTTTGGAGTTCCACTATGTTCCCGGATGAACAGAGAAATATGTAAATCAGCCAAATGCCAAGCTTCGGGTTTGTCGTTCCCACTCTCTTCCTCTGTTCATCTATAACCAGTTAACTCTCATTATGCATGCGCGCGTGGCATCATTTCACTCAGTACAATATGACGAGTTCGAGAAAGCATTTAGATGGAATCCGGACGTTGGTCAAGGCCGGAGGAGGGAGATTCACCGATTATGTGGATTCAATCATTTGGAATTAACAATCATTTTAATTATCACGATACGTGTGTAGTTTGTGTCATTGACAATTTATTTTTATGTTTCCCGGATGTTAAACGTTTATTTTCTCGCGTTAAAGTCAATAACAATTCGTGATCTCAAGTATAATGGCGAATAACCGGTTAACCGCGCGAGTATGATTTGACGAAAGTGTATCAAAGCGCTCGGTTGTAACCAGTTCAATTCAAGTTTTGCCAGAACCCATAGAGGGTTTAATGTTCAAGGTCAACCGGGATAACAACGTTTAATCTTCGTCATTGACGTGTATGCTCGCCGAATTTCAATTAACATCACAATATCCAGCAGTGAAATTTCATATACAGTACGATGTTACCTTTTTTTTTAATTCCGCGAACGCTTACGACACACGTTGCTAATGAATTCGTTACTGCGAGAGGATAAAAACAGCGGTACGAAAACATTTTCAACCAAGACGATGATCGTCTTTCGTCGAATAAACACAAGCTCGCGTATGTGTAACTAAAACGAAAGAAAATTCTAACCATATTTTGAAGGAAACGTAAAAAGCTGACACGGAGAGTTTGCTCGTCATGCGTCGATGTACGGGAATTACTGCGTTAATGCTAACGATAATAGTGCTGGTCACGTTTCTGACAGGAAGTTGGGCCAATGTTTCCGCAGTCGATGAAGATGTTGATCAACCTAGTACAGTGCACAGTGTCGGAAATGAGGAAATCGGAATTAAACAAAGGAACACTGAAACATTCGTAAGATATAACGTTTATATCGATGTTTAGTTATATTTTGGATCGAATGACAATTCAACTGGCTTCGATTAAAAAATGTTTACGATTGATGTGAAAAGACATATCAATAATAAACGGATAGAACAAAGAATGCATATCGCGCCAATAATCACAAGGCAGTGTGCAATATCGTTGGGTTTTGTTGTAATATTGGGTTTGTGTATTATTATCCCATTAAATTCCACGCAATGAGCAAAAGGAGCTTCCATGCATTAAGGGAGAAAATAGGGTTAGGACAGCGTTTTCTCAATGATTTTCATGAATTTGTTTATAGTATAAAAAGTGAATATAATTTATTGAAACTTTGAGAATATTTTATACATATATTTAAGTATATACTATAAAATTTTCGAAGAATTTTCTTGAAAAACACCGGGGATATTAGCGATCTCATATTGCAGGTCACAATAAGACTCGGTATTTTGCGTACATTCTGGAAGCCGCAATTTTCATCTGAAATCAAACGAGGTTGGAATTTATTTTTATTATATGTGTCTCTTCTATATGAACCTAAATGCTATCGAAAAAATAGAAAATTGAATTTTTTACAGGGGTCAAAACAAAAAAGCATGATTTTTTGCCATTTCTTACAACTTTATTTGCAAAAAAAATAATATTTTAAATAATGATAATATTCCGATTTTAGGTTCATATAGAGCGCAATACTATGAAGAAAGTAACTGCCAATTTTCAAAACGATTGGTTGAAAACTTTTCAAACTAGCGTGTACGCAAGTTAAAAAAAAGTCGTTTTCAGAAAAACGCGTTTGAAAAAATAGTGAGGAGAGCCACTCACTTTAATGGCTTATAACAATAGAACGAGTCGGAATTTTCATTTAAAATTTTGGGAACATATTTTTCAATAGTTTTACTAACAATTTATGAAATAAAAAAAAAATCGATTTTTCGAACCGTCTAACCCTATTTCCCCCCTTAAGTTGGCACAGATTTTATGAATTGTACTTAAAAAAAAAATGGTTCAATAAAATTACCCGTAGGTAATTGGACAAAATTGGGTCATCAGTATCAGCATTGCTTATTATTCATTTTTTTCTAAATCAAGTAGACATCCTTCAGTATGCCGACACTGAAGAGCGGACTTGCCGACATTAACATAATACTATCCTTTCGGAAGTTTGTGCAAATAATATTTCAAATATTCGTAATCGTTTGTCGTAACTGTATCACAGAAGTTTTTTTAATTGAACAAACAATTTTTCAGTGTTATTAATTCATAATTTACATAATTTGCAATTCATTGTCCAGTGAACTTATTAGTGAACTTATTAGTATTACGGATGACGAAAATATTTTTCTTCATATCGAAAAGATTTTCAGATCGAATTGGTGAACAGAGAGGGATACATTGCCGAGGAACATGACGTTACAACCGAGGACGGTTACATTCTCTCGATACACAGAATACCCGGTGGTGTTAAATCACCGTTGGCACGTGGAAAATCACCGGTTATACTTATTCATGGACTTTTGGCTGCTTCCGATATCTGGGTTTTGCGAGGATCCGAACATGATCTCGGTAATGGCAAAAAAATATTTACATATAAATTGTTTTGTACATGATTGTGTTCGTACATCGTACATCGGTTGAAAAAAATTAATCTGATGAAATCGTGTAAAAATATGTTTCTTTTATTTAAATAAAAGAAAAAGATGGGCTTTAAAAATGATAATTTGCATCATAATTATACAGCGTATTTGCTGGTGGACAATGGGTACGACGTGTGGGCAGTGAATTCACGAGGAAATTATTATGGCAAGCGTCACAGATACTTGTCGTCCAACGAAAATAAATTCTGGAGATTCAGGTAAATAATATTTATTCTCGTGAACATGAAAAATTTCGCGGTCGGGTAAAAATTAATTTTCGTTTTACGACTTTCACATTATAGCTGGCACGAGTTTGGTATTTATGATATCGCAGCATCGATAGACTATATTTTATTGACGACGGGTATGCCAAAAGTATCGTTGATTGGTCACTCGATGGGGAGCACGGCGCAATTGGTTCTGCTTTCCAAAAAGCCGGAATACAACGATAAAATTCACGTTGCCCTGACTTTCGCGCCAATCGCTATATTCACCCACGCTCTGCCTGGCCTCATTAGCGCGATCGGTATACGTTACGGAAGGCAGATAGAGGTGAGAATTTTTATTATCTATAATTCGTAAAAGCCGAAAAAAAATGTATCGTACTTTATTTTGTAACAGGAAACACTCAGACTTTTCGATGCTTTAGAGCTGTTTCCACGCGACAAAATGTATCTCACGTACTATGGCTCGTTTTGTCAACGTCTGAAGATTCAATCCATGTGTCAGAGACTAGCTTCTTGGTTACTCGGACTCACGAATTACGAAGAGTTTAACTTGGTAAGCGAAAATTCTTTCATTCGACTATTAAGATTTTATTTGACTGTGTCGAACTAGCCCAGTCGATCTCTCTCATTTGTGTTCTTCAGTGATCAATTTTACCAAAAAAGAAAAAAAAGATTTATGCATTAATGAATATTTGATTTAATGACATGTCAACATTTAATTAATAACTCTTAATAGATATTTTTCGAATTAATTATTTCAATACATTCGTCATTTATACAATGATTTGTCCTTTTTTTTATATGATTCACCAGTCGATGTTGCCGCGTCTTTTGAATCATTATCCTCAAGGAACGTCCATAGAGACTTTACTGCATTACAGGCAAATTGCAATGAGTGGTGAGTTGATTGCGAGAAGAAGATTAAAAAAATAAAAAGAACTAACGTCCGAAAAAGGCACATACATACGAATATGCATTTCAATGATTTTATCATTCGATACTGACATATTTTATGCTTCGCAGGAAAGTTCAAGCAGTACGATTTTGGGCCAATCATTAATTATCTTCGCTACAAGAATTTTGCCCCACCGGAGTATCCGTTGGAGAACATAACGGCACCGATGGTACTCTATTACGGTCCAAACGATCCTTTCACGACGAAGAAGGTCAAGACTCTTGTGATATTCGTTGAATTCACTGTATTCAATACATCATTCACACAGTAGCATTTATACGTATATATTAACTGGCTTATTTTTTTGTTTTCCTTTCTTCATCTTCTCGAATCACCTGCAGGACATAGAAGCTGTACTGAAGAAAGTTTCAAGTGCCACTTCGAGAGAGATCCCTTACTCGAATTTCGGACATCTTGATTTTATATTTCTCAACGATACGAAGAGACTGCTTTACGACGACGCCATTAAAGTACTGAACGGCTACAGGGATGTGAAATTCAATAAACTTGAGAGAGACCATATCACGTGACCGATCTATTGTGACTTGTGACATTATGATGGTAACGAGTCATATGAGTTTAGTGCTGAACGTGCTACATTAATATTGTGTTTTACAGCGATAGAAATACAATGTTTCCGACGAATTTAACAATTTATACGTTTATCGTATATATGGTATTCTCAGAATTACCTCTCGAAATTATGCAAGAACGATGAAACTTTTTCACGAATTCGTGAAAATCACGAAAACTTAAGATTCCTGGTGGAAGGAATACTAGAATTGTTCGTACGTGTTAAGCGCATCCGATTTGTTGAAATTGCGACGCAGCAGAGTGAGAAAATGAACGAACAACATTGATACATCGTCACGATAAGGATTTTTATATGCTTCTCATCGATCATCTCGATTAAATCAGAGAGATCACTGTACCAGCGGCCATCAAATAGGATGGCGAAGAAATGTTTTTCTTTGTTCATTTTGCATCGCAATCACGACATTGTAATGTACGCATTCCCGATCGTGCTCGCGAATCCAGTGAATGGCTTGAATTTCGTGTTCGACTATAATCCACGCAATTTATGGACTTACCTGTTCAATTTCGCAACCCAATGATCTGGCACTCTAATATGCGGAGGGACACGAAGCGAAGGCTGCCTCGTTCGTTTTAGTACGGAGATTCGTGCAGGAGATCGGTTATTAAAATTTCCGTTTCTCACGAAACAATTATCATTTTTTTTTCTGTTTCTTCTTATCCCAAACAACTACATGTATGGTATTTGACTGGTATACAATAGGCGAACGAAGGGAACGTTAACTCTTCGACAGCGAGGAACACCGAACGCAAAGTTGATTTGTAACTTCTGATGGTGATTAAAAAATGTTCTCCGAGCGATGCTAAGAACTTATTAGGCGAGGACAATTGTTTTCTATGGGTTGCGTTTATCTCGTTGAAAAAAAGGGATAGATTATGCGTGTTTATAAAAGTGCATGATCGCGCGGCCTCGACCTACCGAGTACATTCTCCCTCGAGTTCTTTCACAGTGAAATTGATTTACGATGGATGGATGTACATCTTAATGAGCGTCCTATCATCAAGAGACTTTGTAATGCTTGTATGTAAATATATATAAATTTATCTAACATATTTCGACATCGAATTATCCCGGCATTCTTGGATGTACGTATCGGACGATCTTACTATTAGAGTATAGTCATATACGACAAACCATATTGTATCAATATCGTTTGTGCAACGTTTAGACGAGGAGGATGTCTAGCAACGCCGGTGTATTTATCGGATTGATATACCGCTTGAATATCGTTATTTAACGAATATGAAAAGTTATCATCGAGTGACAGAAGTTGAAGTCGGGTGAGCTCGACAATTTACCGAAATTCTTATCGCTGATGAATCCGAATCTCGTCGTCAACCTTGTCGGCGCATTTCAGGCAATATTTATTTTCTATTGATTCGCAAGTGTATTAGATACATGGTGTCAAACTAATGGCTTCTTTGCTATTACATCACTAGCGAAAAATAATTTAAGTCTCATCGTAAGATTCGTTCCGATAAAGGGAAATGCATCTTTTGGGTTTTACTAGTACTAAATAATTTTTTAATACGCTTTCATTTTGGAAATCGTCGACAATCGCGGGTGAGGATAGCTCGTCGTTAGCACGTTTTATGTATTAAGAGCCTTGTAACCGATTTATGTGACAAATTGTTAGGAAAGAAAACCATCGACGAATTGCTTATTTGGAAAGTGATGATTTTGGTTCGACATGAGGGTGCGAGGTCTTTAGACTGCCTTGAATTTCGGCTTTCCCACATTTTTAATTTCCCGGCGACACGAAATCTTCATTGTTCTATAATATTCATAATTTCAATACAGACAATATTGTAACAATCAAAATTTATACATATAGTCTCAAATTCTTAGAAATGAATCTTTATATTAAATCTCTTTACATTTTTCCTTTATGCACACGTTTCAAGGATATTAATAGAACGGTGATCGGTGCTGTAATGTCGTATGAAAAGATCAACGCAGAAGGGAATACTTCCCTTCTATACAGCGGTAAGCGAAGAAAAAAAGGTTTGCAAATTTCATGATGGTGGGGAATGCAAACGAATCGAGTGATCAATGGAAAATTGTAGTCCCAGACGTTTCAGTACGAGTGGCACGTGTGTGTCTCTGCACTGTTTGTAGCGTGTGTTTAATCGTAGTGTCTCTCGCCTCTACGTTTATATATAAATGCCGGTTTGTCGAGCCTCGTCGTGGAGTCACTCTATCTCGTTGGAGATGTCGACGACACGAAGAGCTTTCGTAAATCACATTCTTCTGGGTGTTCTCGCGTCTATGGGACATGCATTCAACGACAAGAATCCCGACATTGACCTCAAGACAGTAAGTCTTCATCGACGCGCTATATAACGACGACGAGATATCGAACAAACGCCGTCAATCCAATGGATCTCATACTGGATCTCAATTTTTGTGATATGTGCGTGCGTGTTGCAAACCTCAATGCCGACACACCGGTTTCAACTTTTGTAATTATAATAAGCCGACAACGTTGCTCCGCGAATTAGAAAAAAAAAATAACGGTCCAACTGGAAAAACGTGTATTTCTGGTAGTGACAAAATGCTAGACGATTTTATTTTACTTTCGTCGCGTTGTACTTGGATTCCGAATTGAACGGGGATTTTTCAGTAGAATAAGGATTAAAAGAGTGTTCGTTTTTTAAATTCTATTTTTTGGCTTGTCACAACGCAATTGAACGTGAAAAACTTTGAAATCGAAGTGTTTCGTTCGAAACTCTATACACTCGTCCAGAATACAGTTCTTTTTTTCCATGTCGTTCTGTTCATCTTTTGAATGACAAATTATCGATCAATAGCTTGGAAAAAATTGTGCAAGAGTTGTGTTTGAATAAAAGCCACCAAATTTTGCCACTTTCAACGATAATTTTTACTCCGGATCATTTTCAAATTTTCCAGACGTTAATATATACAAGAAATTGTCTTTCCAGCGGAAATTAGGTACCTACTTGGAACGAGATTCGCATTATTTTTTTGATAATTTTACTTGGGATGCTTTTTATTGTTGTATTTGTTTTTTTTTTTTTTTTTTTTCATTACAGCCTGAACTGGCTACGAAATATGGTTATCCCCTTGAGGCTCACAAAATTGGAACCGACGACGGTTACATACTGGAGATCCATCGTATTCCTTATGGACGCGTCGTGAACAATAGCGGTGAAAGAAATATCGGCAAAGTACCGATACTTCTGCAGCACGGTCTAGCCGGTAGTTCCGCCGATTGGATCATTACCGGTCCTGGAAAAGCACTGGGTGAGTCGGTTCGTGAAAAAGATTGTATGGTTTTATTTTCCCCGAAGAAAAATAAGCAAATTATACACGACAGAGGAATTGCGTTCGTTCTTTTTTGTTCTCTCAAATGTTTTAAGCGTGCGAAATTAGATATAAGTACCTGCCTTCGACACTCGTCCGGTTTACTAAATCTCGACACGTCGAAGGTTCCGAGAAAATTATATGATCCTCTTGTCTTTCGAGAGCGGTATTTCTTCGCACATTTGTTCTAAGTTTCTCGCGCGTTTTGACAAACTGAACGACGGTGTTCGCACGACTAAACAGAACGAAAGAGATTGGCCTCGATTTCGAGGGGAAACAAAAAGGAAAGAATGGAAAAAAATGTTGCGTGAACGAGTGTATTGAAAACGAAGGAAAAAAAAAAAAAGAAAAAAAACGTACCGACCGTACATAATTTCTTGTGCATATATATCACCGCGGCTTATGAACGAATCCCCGCAAGAATTTTGCGGTCACGCATCGTTATATTTAACGGTTTTAATTCTCGGCCGGCTAAACGCCCGATTCATTCAGCACGAACGAAACATACTCAATTCAAATTATCGACGGGTCTAGCTGTGGCTATGACGTATTCGCTCGTTTAGTCGGTTATTGAGGATCAAAGTATATCTGCCGTGAATTTAAAAACAAAACCATTTAAATAATGAATAAAATTAATTTTATAACATCAGGATTTTTCGTTAGATTCTCTACGAAAAATCGATAGAATTCGAGTACTGGGAGCGCGGAGATTTTTTTTTTTAAATACAATCTTACAATAAATATTCGAAGTACTTTTCAATCTTAAGTATTAAGATGCAGGATAAATATATAAATTAACAATAATGACAATTCATTTCATTGTATTCAGATATATTACTTTTTATTGCGTCACGACGGATGTTTAATATCTTTTGTTTCTTCTCTCACGACAGCGTACATTCTGGCCGACGAGGGATACGATGTTTGGTTGGGCAACAATCGTGGTAACATCTATTCACGTCAGAATCGTTTTTTATCTCCAGAAAATCGTACCTTCTGGAACTTTAGGTATAGACGAAATGATTTTCCATATCAATCCCAACGCAATTAATCTTTAGTCTCGCTTTTCGAATAAAAGACCATTTTCCTCTTCAATATTTGACATTAACGAGTCATTGTTGTAGAATCAATTTTTAATAACATTTAGTGATATTTAAATTCATTATGTGTGATAGATAATTCGAAGAACAGTACTGGTACATACAGTACTGTTGAGTGTCCAGTATAAAAAAGATTGATGGATGCTAATTATATCAATGAACAACTACTTTTATATTTTCAAAACGTCCGTAGTAAACAATTGAAATGACTATCGAATGCGATATTTGATCTTTGTGAGCGTGTAACAAATGATAACTAAAAATTTGTATGCAATTTTTTCATTTCAACGTTCTAGTATCTCTGAGATTTAATAATCGCTTATGCGCTCAATTATATTCTATAAACAATTCTTAAAAAGCGATGAATTTCTTTAGTTTTCACGAGTTGGGCGTGTACGATCTACCGGCGACTATAGATCACGTTTTAAAAGTTACGAGACGCGAGAGACTACTGTACGTCGGGCATTCTCAGGGTGCGACCCAATTTTGGGTAATGACCTCGGTGAAGCCGGAGTACAACGCGAAAATCGCACTTGCTACTGGCCTCGCGCCCGCAGCCTTCACCGGCAATCTGCGGGGACCGATTACCCAACTAGCGAGACTCACATACTTCGGTGTGGTAGGTCGTATACGCACTTTCGTATTTGTTTTTTTTTTAATGCTCTACATATATAAATATACACGTACATTAAAAACCCGCAGATTCGTGTTTGTAAATGGAAATATGTAAAGCTATGAAGTTTTCGCGATTGTTCTAAGTGTACACGGCATTGACGACCTCGAATTCGCCTATTACAACGACATTGTATTTCAGTGGGAAAATACGAGAGAGCATCCTTCCCATAAATCATAATTCTTATCCATAAAAAAAAATATAATAGTGATTATTAGTATTCGCGATTGTGGCTAAAGCGTGACAGAAATTTTAATACCTTTCGTTTTAACGAGTAGCGTCATTCTTTTCACGACCGTTGATTTTTTTCATTTATGGCTTTGGATTATCTTATATATATATACATTAGGGCGATTTTTTTTTTCGACTATTTTTTTTTTCAGTCCCCACCCGAAATTTTGTTGGATATGTCGAAAAAGAAATTCCCTGAAAGTTACAGCCCTCAATATTAATTCTAAGTACTTTCCCTTAGCGTGAGAAGATTTTCCATCTAAAATACACGTAAATCGAACTTTTTTTTTTCAAATTTCTATAATTCAGCCGCATTTTATGCTATCATATTGTTCTTGGTTTCGATTTACTCCGAATAAAACAATCTAAAAAAGTGCCTTTTGCGGCGAAAGTGTAAATTGTACTGGTGAGTTGGTACGGGTCACTGAAGTTGATTTTTGCCCAAAATTCTCGTTTTTTTGCTGTTATCTCCGAAACAATTAGCTTTACGAAAAAAATGTAAATGAAAAATTTGTTGGAAATTTAATTTCCTACAAAAAAGGTCCTATCGACCCAATTGCTTAGATTAATATTTCTTGAGATATTGAACTTTATTTTTAAAAAAATCTTTTATTTTTTAATATTTCATATTTTATAAATTTTATACCACTCATAAGTTAAAGTTCAATATATCAAGAAATATTAATCTAAGCAATTGGGTTGATAGGATCGTTTTTGTAGAAAATTAAATTTGCAACAAATTTTTCATTTACATTTTTTTCGTAAAGTTAATTGTTTCGAAGATAACAGCAAAAAAACGAGAATTTTGGGTGAAAATCAACTTCAGTGACCCGTACCAACTCACCAGTACAATTGACACTTTCGCCGCAAAAGGCACTTTTTTAGATTGTTTTATCCTGAGTAAATCGAAACCAAGAACAATATGATAGCATAAAATGCGGCTGAGTTATAGAAATTTGAAAAAAAAAAAAATTCGATTTACGTGTATTTTAGATGGAAAATCTTCTCACGCTTTGGGAGAGTACTTAGAATTAATATTAAGGGCTGTAACTTACAAGGAATCTCTTTTTCGACATATCCAACAAAATTTCGGGTGGGGACTGAAAAAAAAAAGTCGAAAAAAAAAATCGCCCTGATATACATATTACATTTATCACTTTTACAGTGGGTCGGCGAAAGATTTGGTTGGCCAGAGATGAGCTCGAGATCCAACTGGGGAAAATTTGTCTCAAGCCTATTCTGTCACAAAGATGCACCGACGCAATTTTTATGCAGCAATAAACTGTATTTTATAGCTGGATACAGTCGCGACGAGCTGGATCTAGTGAGTTAAACGTTTTTATTTTTCCAAAATATTCTTTCGTTAAGGATTTAGAGAAATTTCATTGTTCTTCTTTTAATCTGCAGGCAAATTTGACAGTGATATTTGGCCATGTACCTGCCGGTGCTTCCTGGAAGCAGCTCGTTCACTTTGGTCAAGGTTACATAAATCCGGGTAAGTTTGTCGATATTCATTTGGATTAATAATTATTTCGCTGTACCCAAAGACTTTCTATCGAATATCATTGCAGGAACTTTTAGAGCTTTCGACTATGCCGACAGGGATATAAATTTGAGATTATACGATTCCGTGACACCGCCGGATTACGCACTGGAAAGAATAACAGCACCGATTGCCCTCTTTAGCAGTGACAATGATTGGCTCGCCACGCCTGAGGTATAAATAATAAACCACAAATGAAATTCGTTTTGTTCAAGTAAACAGTTGTGATTGAACGAAAGAACATTTATAAATCACAAATGAATTTTGTTTAAATTGTGAATATAACAAATCTTTAATCCCATCGGATTTTCAAGCGAAATATCTCTTTCTTTTTTTTTTTCGCATTTCGCGCGTAGGACGTCAGTCTGCTGAGATCAAAATTGAGGAACGTCGTGCTTGATCAAAAATTGCCATCGAACACATTTAATCATTACGACTTCCTGTGGGGAAAAACGGCACCACAGATGATCTACGAGAGATTGCTTCGATTGCTCCAATACTATCGATGACAATTTCGTGCGAGCTCTTTCAATAATCCCAGCACACATACCAAATTGCTTAAATGTCTCATAACTGGTCGACAAATTATCTTTGTCGAGATTTGAATTATAACGGAGTGTTGGAATCAAATTAACAGAAGATTTCCGTATTGGATGAGACCCCGAGATTTTAAATGTATAAACAATGAAAACTTGCTCTCTACCAGTTGGAATTAGGGAAAGTTTTTTCCCCGTCGGGGAATAGATTTACCGGACGATGAAAGGTTGGGAGATTGCAAATTTTGTTCACTGAAACGAGCTTCACAGAGAGGTTTTCAAATCATAAATATCCCGTCTAATATAAAAATTAACGTTCTATTGTTTGAAGAAGGGGCCTGCGCGAGTGAGTTAGTACTTAAAATAATAATAATAATAATAACGTAGACCAATTCGTATCTAGTCAAAAAAAAAGAATAATTATACCACAATCTTTATAGTATTATATAAAATATGTATAAATGCACATTTGTACACCTTACGATTATATTATGTACATGAATACGAAATCAATAAAATGATAACAGACACATCAATAAAATCCCCGGTATACGATATTCTTGTAAGCGGTGTCGAAATGCGTTGTTGTGAAAAAATAAAATAAATTCCCGATAATAACTCTGACGTTTAAAGAAGAAAATCAGATTGTAAAAAACTAATATGATACGCACCACGTGTGAGTTTTTATACGTGTTACTTTCGAAAGCATAACCCACAAGCGTGTTGAATAATAATAACACTAGTGTAAATTGGCGAGTCTTGTTATTGTTTTAACGCGTATATTCGAAGCATCTCTCCCGCATTCCGAAGTAACATACGAATATCAGATTAGATTAGGTGATTGAACAAAAGTGAGAGAAAAGAAAACAAATAAGTTCCATTGTCCAAGAGATTAAATGTAGGATCGATGTGGGACGGTGAAATTTACTTTTATTTTATCATGCCATGGACCGATATCGAGAGAGGCTGTGGAAAAATAATTTCGCGCAAACAAAATTATGAGTTTGATCGGTAAATGAAAATCGATCATTTAATATTTATTACTTTACGAAACAGAACTAAACTGCATTATAACGTATTCGAAATAATTATCAAATTTTGTAAAAAAAAGACTCTACTCTTAATAAATAAACCGAATATATTGTTGTGAGCAGTGTTAGGCAGAGTCATGAAGTATGTCAAATTAAATGATGGTAATTTTTTTTTTTAATCCCTACCGTGGAGTAACTCTGCAAAATAATGTTTCACAGGTCGAATAACTGATCAGAAATCTTTGTAGTATCTCAAAAAAAAAAAACAAAAAATAGATTCGATTGAATGTAAAAAATTAACAATAATTTTAATAGAATTAATATTTCATCCGTCTAGTTACGAGAGACTGTGCAGATGTATCCATGTATTATATGTATCAACGCCGAAAGGTCGATAACCTTTGAGGCAATGAGAGTTCCCATGTTTGTGATACTTTTACTTTCAAGCGTTGAGCCGCTATCTAGTTGCAATTTTCTATCCAAGAGCCCCTTCACCTGCAAGTTTTTCTAGTCTAGTCAGGGCCGATGCATCACAGATAGATGACTGCCTGAAATTGTGGTCATATCACGGACATGATTAATTTCAAGATGACGAAGAAAAAAAAAATGTCTGCTTTCCCAAAGCTTTTTCGGTCTCTGAGGAAGTGGTTGTTTTTTAATTAAAAGAGAATTGAAAAACTCATAGGCAGGAAGTAAAATCGTGAAATGTTTTGCGCAATGTTTATATTCGCTATCAGCGTAGGACAAAAGCGTGACCATCGGAAGATATTTGCGAGAATGGTAGATTGATAGAATGTGCAAAGAATCTGATAGACCAGAGAGCGAGGGACGCTGTGTATTTTGCTCCAGATATCAAGATAAAAGATATACGATTCTTTCAATTTTATCCTTAAGCTGATAAACGATTGATTTGATCAAGATTTTTTTAGATACAAATTTATTATAAATAAATAAGGATCACCGTCGATAATGGTCAGTCGAGCCTTTACAATGACGGAATTAGCTTCGAGGGTATTCGTTCTCACGATTTTTAGTTTTTTTGCCGCCAGAACTTTCGCCGTAGCGTCGCCTGTCAACACAAATTTACAAATAAATTTGAACAAGTTCGGGTACAACGAAGATGCAGATTTGACAGCTGTAAGTATTGGACCGGTATACACACTGGCGAGAGTACAATTCGAATGAACAAAAAAACATTCTGAATTATTATCTCGAAAAATAATGATAAATTATTATTTATCGTTATTACTTATTTATCGTCATTAAAAATAATGATAAATTATTATTTATCAACCGTTGAATCGTTCTTATTCGAAACACCACGTTATACATGCTACATTGAATACTGCGTTATTGCCGAAGGGATTAGGATGAAAATTAAATAAATTTGTCAGATGGACTTGATAGAAAAGTATGAATATCATGGGGAGACACATTGTGTTACTACCGAGGACGGATATATACTGGAGATGCACAGAATCACGGGTCCTAAGAGTAATCCCAGTCCCGACGGAAAGCAGCCAATTTTATTGATGCACGGACTTCTCAGTAGTTCAGTTGATTGGATTATAATTGGTCCCAATAGAGCGTTCGGTGAGTCGTCATTGTTCATCGTCACCTCCATGGAAAAGAAGTATATAAAAAAGATTTAAAAAATATATCGTGGATATAGTAAATATATTTTCGACAAAAATTCAGATATATCGAATATATTTCGAGCGTAAACGTTTGTTTTCCGTGTGGGAATGACCCTTTGTTCGGCGAATGATCGTGAGCCAAAGTAATGACTTTTTCGATAATTTATACGATTAATCGTCTCATTAGGGTACATCCTAGCGGACGAGGGCTACGACGTATGGATGGGCAATATACGAGGCAATACATTTTCCCGGAAACACAAAAGATACTCGACTCTCGATGAGAAATACTGGCAATTCTCGTACGTTATTTGCTTCACTGTTTTTATTCTTTTTATTTAGGATCGTGAGCTCTGTGTTTCACCCACATCGAGATCAAACATGAATTTACTTCATACAAATATTAAAATACCTTTCATTTGAACCGAATAACATCTATTCTCATTAAAGAAGAATTAATTGGCTGGTAATTGGATAATATTAAATTTGTCTAAATAGATGCTTATATTGAAGTTGCAACAATTTTTGTTGGATTATACAAGAGCTATACTCAATGTAAACGAATACATTTGTCTCGTTGCTGACTTCTTCGATTATAACGGTACAACAGAGTGGAAAAAAATCAAAAGATTTATTACCACAGATGGCACGAGATCGGTTGCCGAGATCTTCCAGCGATGATTGACTACGTTTTGGAAAAGACGAACAGGAAGGAACTCATATACGCGGGTCATAGTCAGGGTACGACCAATTTTTGGGTAATGGCTTCGGAACGTCCTGAATATCAGAAAAAGGTCAAAGCGATGTTTGCGCTTGCTCCTGTTTCCTATCTGACGTACATCAAGAGTCCCTTTTATCGAGTTATGGCACAATTTGGCAACAATATCGAGGTAGGATCGGAGATCAATGAAAACTATGAGCTGGTATAGAAAAGAATTCGCAAATCATTTTACCTATGAATTATTATCATTGCTTTTAGAAAATCATGTGTCTCCTTGGTTGGAACGAGTTCGAGCCAACGAGCGAGCTATTGAAAGAGGTAACAGCGTTAGCGTGCCACGAGGAAGCATGGACTCATCCGATGTGCACGAATATCATTTTTCTCATAGCTGGTTACGGTTCCGATCAGCTAAACACAACGATGCTCACAGCGATACTGGGACATGTTCCCGCGGGTGCGTCCGTCAGGCAGGTCGCTCATTATGGACAATTGGTCAAAGCACGTGAGTTCGATTTTCCTTTTGATCGATACATACGGGGGGGGGGGGGGGGACCCAAAAAAAACAGGAATTTCGTCATAATTTCTTTATTTTTTAATATTTTTACACCAAATTTTGATCACCTTCAAAGTATTCTCCTTTGACCACAACACACCTCTGCAAACGATCCTTCCAATGTACAAAACATTTTTTAAATTCACTTATCGGGATGTTCTTTAGGCCTTCCAGCGATTTTTGTTTTACCTCCTCCACAGTGGCCAAACGCTTGATTGCTGCTTTGTTTCGGGGTCGTATCCATAGCACCACGATTCATCACCAGTAATCACCTTGGAAAAAAGTTCTGGGTCCTCTTCGAGCTGATTTTGAAGTTCAAAACATGCCTGAAGTCGACGCTCCCTTTGTTCGTCTGTGAGAAGGCGAGGGACAAATTTGGCTGCAACTCTGCTCATGTGCAAATCTTTGGATAAAATCCTCTGAATTGAACTCCATGATATCCCAGAAATCTCACAGAGTTGATCAATGGTTCGGCGACGGTCTTCATGAATGAGAGCATTGATTTTGTTGACGTTTTCGTCATTTCTTGACGTTGAGGGGCGTCCTGAACGGGGTTGGTCTTCAATTGACATTTCTCCATTTTAAAAACCTGAAAACCACGCGTAGACTCTGATTTTACTTAGGGCAGCATCTCCATAAGCAGTCTTAAGCATTACAGTAGTTTCCACGGCCGATTTCCCCAACAGGAAACAAAATTTCACAGCCGCGCGTTGCTCTCGACAATCGGCCATCACGTTTTCGCCGAAATGGAAAAAGTTGTTTCACTACAAAAATTCCCACGGGCGAACCGATGCACTCACGGCGACAGAACTTCGCACACTAACTCAGGAGACGTGTCCCCAACGGACACCTGGTCGAGCAATGGGTTCCCCCACTCTCCCTCCCCACCGCAGCGCAATTCCCGTTTTTTCTGGGTCCCCCCTCGTACATTGAATCTAAAAGAAAAGGATTAGTTTTGTTCAAAAACAATAAAATTCAAGCAATTACTGTGAATCCAAACAATATATTTGCTGCATACGCTGTCTCCTTTATCGAATAGACTCTACTATAATTACCCACCATAGATATTTGAGTGATAATTTAAATAACTGAAAGTTTCGTCAAAACAAAATATTTTATCTATTTCCGATCCGTTTTTTTTCCGATCTTGTGTGGAATCAAAATGGATAATTGATTAATGAACAACGAACTTATGATATTCGCAGGAAAATTTCAGCAGTACGATCACGGTATAATAGGAAATTGGAAAAAATACAAACAATTACATCCGCCAGTTTATGATCTGTCGAGAATTAAAGTGCCGGTATTTCTGCATTACGCGTCGAACGACTGGTTGTCCGATCCAAAGGACGTTGATCGTTTGTACAGAGAGCTCGGCAATGCAATTGGCAAATTCAGGGTACCATATGGAAAATTTGGACACGTTGATTTCCTGTATGGAAAAGACGGCAAGGAATTGCTATACGATAAAGTCGTCGGTTTGATGAGAAGATACAAACATTGAGACACGATAAAGAGTGTATCGGAGACATTGTTACAAAAATAGTATGATTTATATTTACACAGACTTTATTCGAATCAAATAAAGTTTATTTGATTTGAATAATATGCTTTTGACCAAATAAAATTAATTTAAACTGTTGAAATGATATTTTTGTTATGACGGTTATTGTAAAAATATTATTAAAGATAATAATATGATGGATAATCTTGAGTATGGACGAATATTAATTAATACTTCCGGGTACATTGAAAAATGCTTAAATTGGAATAGATTTTTTCACCGAACGAATTTTTGTCGTATCGATTTCATGGATATTGCGCATTTTTTTTTGTTATCAATCTATACGGCCTAGATATGGCGATGAACACTTTTTGAACGAGTTGCGACAAACTGATAAACAGGTGCGGTTTTTGACGATTAAAATCATGTCGTGAAAGATGAACTTTCGTCTAAGTTGATATATATGAGGTCCGACAAAATCGTTCAGTCGATCTTTCACGATGACGGTAATCGGTCTGAAAGTGCTAGTATTAGCGTTTATCGTATTCTCTACTGCAAGAGCAGCACTGGTGAAATCAAAATTGGTAGAAGAAATCGCGACTTCTGAACTCCACGAGGATGCAAATCTAACGATCGTAAGTGTACAAGCATGCAACGATCAAAAATCATCTTGTCACCTTTCCGGAAATTACGTGAATATACATATTTTGTTCTGTCAATAAATGTATAAAATAATTGTATTCCGACAGAGACAATTGATAAAGAAGTATGGATATAATGGTGAGACACATCACGTCACGACCGATGATGGATATATTCTCGAAATGCATAGAATAACCGGTCCCAACGATAATCCTAAAGCCGAAGGAAAACAGCCTATTTTAATGGTGCACGCACTTATGAGTAGCTCGGTCGATTGGGTAATAACTGGCCCACAAAGAGCTTTCGGTACGTTCGATTAAAATCATTATTTTACATTATTCGATACAACAAAAATGAAATCTTGAATTTTAGTTTTTCTTTCTCTCAGCCTATCTTCTGGCCGACGCAGGATACGACGTATGGTTGGCTAATTTGCGAGGCAATACTTTCTCACGGAAGCACGTGAAATACTCGAGCCTCGATAAGGAATTCTGGCCATTCTCGTACTAGCTTTTTTCATCGCTTGTTTTACAAACTCATTACTGAATCTTTAAGATCTTTTCGATATACGTACGTGAAGAAGAAAATGTTTAAAAAAAAAACAAACAAAAAAATCATTACAGATGGCACGAGAGTGGAATGAGCGATCTACCATCGATGATAGATTATGTTCTAAAAAAGACGAGGAGACAGCAGCTTATCTACTTGGGTTATAGTATGGGTAGCACTGCCTTTTGGGTAATGGCTACGGAGCGCCCGGAATATCAGAAAAAAATTAAGGCAATGTTCGCCCTTGCTCCTGTTGCCTATAGTTCTCACGTGAAAAGTCCCTTCATTCGTGTAATCTCAAAGTTTATCAATAATATCGAGGTGAGAATTGGAAGGAAAAAGAGAAAACAAATTAATGATAGCATGAAAAACGCCATCCATTTTGTTTTTCATCGTTCAAAATTTGTCTTTGTTTTCAGAAACTGTCGAATCTTGTGGGGCACTACGAGTTTGAGCCATCGGGCGAATTGTTGAAGAAAATAGCGGCTCTAGGCTGCGATGATAGATCGTGGACTCAGCCGATCTGCTCGAACGTCATGTTTCTCATTGCTGGCTTCGGTTCTGATCAGTTGAACACAACGATGCTACCGGTCTTGCTGGCACACACTCCAGCAGGAGCATCGGCCAAGCAAGTCATTCATTACCTACAAATCGTCAGAGATCGTGAGTTATTGCTATTACGTTTTCATTATTAATTTCGTAAATTGTGAAGAGAAACATTTGAATGACGTTTTTTTTTTTTGAATATTCGCTTCCGACAATATGTTTAATTATTGATAAAATAATTGTTGTAGTCATGATGGTAGTAGAATGAAAAAAAAAAAATTGTACATATCGACGGATATATTATTAAGTTTGTAATATATTATTAACTCTTAATGATTTTTCAGATAAATTTCAGCAATACGATCACGGTTTCATCGGAAATTTGAAGAAATACAAACAATTTCGTCCACCATTGTACGATCTTTCGAAAGTGAAGGTACCGGTATCTCTACATTATTCGTCGAACGATTGGCTCGCCGATCCGAGGGACGTCGAACGTTTGTACAGACAACTTGGTAATCCTATCGGCAAATTCCGAGTGCCACACGAAACATTTGGCCATCTCGATTTTGCCTGGGCAAAAGATGGCCAGGAATTGCTCTACGACAAGCTCATTGCTCTCATAAAAAAATATCAGGATTGAAATAGAGTAATGAACCACATAAAAATGATTTTTTCTTTTTTTTTTCAAATTATATAATTGAAAAGAAAACTATTGTTGGATATAATAGAATTAATAAATGATTGTTCAACTGGATTGAAAGGATTGTTGATATTAAAATGGGATTCGGTGTTACCGAATTTTTGGAAACACCAGAATTCATTGAGGACTAAATTACGATTGGAACATCACATTCAACAATCCCTCCATAGTGTGAATTGTTGAATGTGATGTTCCAATCAAAAACGATGCGTGTTCCAACATGTGATGTTCCAACCAAAAAGGATGCTATTAAAAGAGACCACTTTTCATAGAAATATCATAACTGTTCGTTCATTTTCGTGTCCAACCAATGAATATCAGTGGTTCCGAGAGCAAGTGTACATCGATGAGAAATAGTTTATCTTCGAAGAAATATATCGTCGATCGAAGATTAGACTGATCAGCGGATATATGATCAGCGGAAACTACGTCTCTCCAACGAATTCAATTAACCGTTTGAAGATTAATATTGCGCGTTTCTCTTCTTTCGGGTAATTTAAGTCAACATTGCATGTTTAAAATTCATTTTACTTGATTAAAATGATGGCAATGAGAGAAAACGTAGTTATCATTGAAATTCTCGATAGTTGTACTGATTGAATGAACACCATTCAATTGTATACATATGCCAATAAATGAACGGCTCTTTCAACGAGTCTGGGTTCAAAGGATTAAGTTTCCATTATTATAATCCTTCCATTGATGTCACGTACTGTCTACAATATTTCTGTACCTCATGATACTACGCGTGAAGTAGTATCTATTTAAAAACAATTATATACGTGTCGAAATATATTATCAAAGTAAAGGTTCCGTATAGTACTTTACTTCTACATTTTGTAGCAATGTGCCAACGAATGAGACTGTCGATTCCTCGGGATTAGCGATATCTTACAGTGTGTAACTTGATCTTGATCTTAAGATCTCTGAAATGAACTTTGAACGTTGTTACTAGTTTCTACATGGTATTTAACACCATTTAACACTCAATACTTTGTGTTACATATATCGACCATTCGTTTTTCGAGCAAAAAGTTTATTTTTCAGACGAGCACCCGCCTTAGTTTTGTCACACGAGCATACTTGGATGCTTGGGCTTGGTTGATGATTAAAAAAAAACGACATTTAACAGTATTTATCTAATAAACGTGACACATTTTAGTTAATCGCGTACTACAAATTCTTCTTATTGAAAAGGGAAAATGTGATGTTATTCATTTACTGCCGACTGTTAATTTACTGCCAATTCTAAATTATTGAAAAATCATTGTAATCTTTCAATCAGATTGTCCTATCGATTTACATGACGCGTGCCATCGTGCTTGAATCCACCGGAAGTAAATGAGTGTCAATGGAAGCGTGGTGTAATAATTGTACACTCTCTTGGTATACACTTATTATTACTTCAAAATTACATTATGATTCTTAAGACAAAATTACATATTTTCGTGCGAATATAAATTTTATTTAATACTAGAAACACACGCACACTCTCATTCAATCAAAATACATTTGTTTCCATAATTCTTATCTTTTGTTGGTTTGCCGTCCATAGTCAGATTCCGTTAATAAAATCGATGATGAGTGAAGATTTTGTCGAATCGGTGAATGTACATATATCGATATATATATATATATATATATATTTTTTGCCTTAAATCGGAGAATGATCGGCGTCGTCGATACCTCTCTGGGAGCCTTTGATAAGAGAATTGCTGTCTTTTTCCCTAAAACACACTCTCTCGTAATACAACTTTTCTTGAGTAGAGATGATGATAGATCTATTACAGTGGACATAATTGATCTTACTAGAAAACGATTCGTAGAATTTTAATCGTAATTAGTGTGGACGAGGATATACGCAATGTTCACTATTATCGCATTACCTTAGTTATTTACGTGCAATAGCACAATCGCGAATCCATCGATCATTCACGATATTTCACCTGATTGCGCGATCTCAGATCACATTTCAATGGGTTCAGGTCGATGACGTTTTTCGTCACAATAAGCTGATGTTAAAACAAAACTTTTATTCTCAAACGACCAGATGTTTACACATAATAAACGTAGTCATGAACAATACGCAATCGATTTGCAATCGATTGATTCAAGAACAGTCATATATAAGCATTAGGGAAGCGACTGCGTGAACGGACCAGTTACATCAGTGGAGCACTTTTGTTTCTCAGCAAAGCGACGATGGAAGCAGCTCAGCTCGTTGTGCGGTATTAGTTTACCCTAAAAATATTAAAAATATAGTTATAAACGAAATTTCTGTCCAATCAATAGGCGTGTAAAAGACAACGGCATAAATAATCCTCAACCCGGATGTTTTACTTATGAAATTCGATCAGTTATAGAAAAAAATTTAAGTTGCTTTATCAATTGCGCAAGAAACACCGAAGATACCCATTATCAAAGATCGAAGATAGAAGATAATGCGATCGATTATAAGACAGATCCGGTGGATACACGAATATCATATATAAATAAAAAGTGGGAATACCATAATCATTCAGTTGAACTTTCAATGATGACGGTACTACTTTCGAAACTCATCCCTTTGGCGATTCTCGGTTTTGTTATTGTCGAAACTTCAGTGATCCCAGAATTGGGCAGAATTGAACAGTCGATCGAATATCAATACAACGAAGACGCAGATTTCACGACCGTGAGTACAGTACACGTGCTGTGTGGTACACAATAAACACGAAATTTCGTAAAATTGCAAAATTTGTGGAAGGAAAATATTTTTTTTTATCCTACGAAATAGTATTATTATTCTTTTTTTACACCCCTAGTGCATCATAACATTTTAGAAACCATAAAAGATTATTTTCCAACCCAATCGCCTCACTTTCGGACGGTGATATTTTCACTGATTCATTGGTGCTCGTATATAAGAGTAAACATCAAGTGCGAATACCGAGGCTTCCGGAAGAGTAGGCTGCCTCTAAGTGATTAAAAAAATAATTAAAAATTCGATAGGGACGATTGATAGAGAAATATGGATATCATGGTGAGACGCATCATGTCACGACCGACGATGGATATATACTGGAGATGCATAGAATTACGGGTCACAAGAGTAATCCCAATCCCGAGGGAAAGCAGCCAGTGTTAGTAATGCATGGAGTACTCAGTAGTTCCGCCGATTGGGTGATAACCGGTCCGGATCGAGCTTTCGGTACGACGCCATTTGTTTGTTGCAACGAACCTTCGACATGCGAGTGAGCGCGAATGATCGAAATTCACTGGTCGATTTTTATTAATTTCTCTTCACTGTCCACCAATTAGGCTACCTTTTAGCCGACGAGGGCTATGACGTGTGGTTGGGTAACACTCGAGGTAATACTTTCTCCCGAATGCACACCAAATACTCAACACTCGACAAGGAATACTGGCAATTCTCGTACGTGATATTTATTTTACGGTTTTTCGTTTTTTTTCTTCATCACCAATTGTCGCAAAAAATTAATTTGCGTAGAAGAATATATATTTTTGAAATTATTAAATTTAAGCAAAATTCTTCATTGAAATTAAACACAAGCATTTAGGGGCGAAATAGGGTTAGGGCAGCGTTTTCTCAATGATTTTCATGAATTTTTTTATAGTATAAAAAATGAATATAATTTATTGAAACTTTCAGAATATTTTATACATATATTTAAGTATATACTATAAAATTTTTCAAGAATTTTCTTGAAAAACACCGGGGATATTAGAGACTCCATATTGCAGGTCACAATCAGACTCAGCATTTTGCGTACATTCTGGAAGCCGCAGTTTTCATCTGCAATCAAACGAGGTTGGAATTTACTTTTATTATATGTCTCTCTTCTATATGAACCTAAATGCTATAAAAAAAATAGAAAATTGAATTTTTTACAGGGATCAAAACAAAAAAGTATGATTTTTTGCCATTTTTTACAACTTGATTTGCAAAAAAAAAATTATTTTAAATAATGATAATATTTCGATTTTGGGTTCATATAGAGCGCAATACTATGAAGAAAGTAACTGCCAATTTTCGAAACGATTGGTTGAAAACTTTTCAAACTAGCGTGTACGCAAGTTAAAAAATAGTAGTTTTCAGAAAAACGCGTTTGAAAAAATAGTGACCGCTCGGTTATACACGTGGCGCGCTCGGGGCATGAAGGAGAGCTACTCACTTTAATGGCTTATAACAATGGAACGAGTCGGAATTTTCATTTAAAATTTTGGGAACATATTTTTCAATAGTTTTACTAACAATTTATGGAATAAAAAAAAATCGATTTTTTGAACCGTCTAACCCTATTTCCCCTCTTCACTGGAGTACATGTTCATCGGCGATTGCCGAACAAGAAAGATAAATAAACTACATAAAAACGAGAACGATTTATTATCGCAGATGGCACGAGATCGGTTGCAAAGATCTTCCAGCGATGATAGATTATATTTTGGAAAAAACAAACAGAAAGAAGCTCATCTACGCAGCTCATAGTCAGGGTACAACGGACTTTTGGGTTATGGCTTCGGAGCATCCGGAATATCAGGAGAAAATCAGTGCGATGTTCGCACTTGCGCCTGTGGCATATCTGACTCACATAAAAAGTCCCTTCTATAGAGTTCTGGCGAAATTTGGCAACAGTATCGAGGTGAAATAGAAATATAGATCGAAAATATTATGGTAGTCGATAAAAATTAATGAATTGTAGAATTTATAAACTATTATTACTATTATTAACAGAAATTGATGAGTATTCTTGGTCACTACGAGTTTGAACCGTCGAGCGAATTGGTAAAAGAAATAATGGCGATTGCGTGCGACGAGGAAGCTTGGAGCCAGCCTGTATGTACAAACGTAATTTTTCTTATTGCCGGTTTCGGCTCCGATCAACTCAACAAAACAATGATACCGGCGATATTGGGGCACGTACCCGCCGGTGCATCCGTCAAACAGGTCGTCCATTTTGCTCAAGTCATTCGTTCTCGTGAGTTTAATTTTCTTATTAATCGATAAAAACTAATTCAAACAAAAACCCTCAAATCTTTAAACGTTTATGATTCTGCAGGAAAATTTCGGCAGTATGATTACGGTTTATTCGGAAATTTGAAGAAATACAAACGTATCAGGCCACCGACTTACGATCTTTCGAAAATCAAAGTACCGGTGTCTCTGCACTACGCGACGAACGATTTGTTCGTCAATGCGAAGGACCTCGATCGTTTGTACAAGGAACTCGGCAATCCAGTCGGTAAATTTAGGGTACCTCACGAGAAATTTGCTCATCTTGATTTTCTATGGGCAACCGACGGCAGACAATTGGTGTACAACAAGATCGTCGGGATAATGAAGAAATATCGAGACTGATGTGAGAGTTAACGACAAGTTGGCAATTTATATATTGTGTGTGAGAGAAAATGTACGAGCGCAATTGACGAATCCGTTGGATGAATAAACAAAAAACAGTGTTACATTGATTGGCAAGGAGTTTTGATTATGATTAAAATGAAAAATTACGTCGTAACGATATCTCTGCGGATTGGGTCACATGTATCATTCTTCAAAAGTGCCAGTTTTCCATTTTCAGTGTCTTTGGATCGGTCGATCTGGTGCTGCGTGCTCTCATTCTCGTTTACCATATCGTTTAATTAATTCGAATGAATCATTTTCTTCTGAACACATCTTATCCGACAAGTGTGACTTCATATACAAGTATAATGAATTGTTTGTTTGTCATGCATATATAACGCGCGTTTGAATCGAATATCCCGCAATCACGCGAAATAACGTACTAAAACGACGGAGCATGAAATTTGTCCGTGGAGCGAGTTATGCGGGCGATAAGAAAATGTGATATGCGAAGTTGAAAGTTTACATGGAGATGAGCCATATAAACGGGGCACAAAGGTCGAGAAAGCTATTCCTCGAATGCACATACGATGGATATATAATAAACAGATTTTATGAATCATCTAGTCAACAGTGCTCTCATTACATTTACATGAACAACATGCAATATATGTATATGAGACATTATTTCCCCCCTGCATGAACCAGCCAGCATTCTTAACATATTTAATTTATTTTTTATGAAATATTATTTTACCTGCAGTCAGTAAAGTTAGCGAATCGGTATCGTTAGCTCAAACCGATTTTTTCTTATTTGTAAATGAAAATTCTATCAAAAAACAAATGTTTGAGACAAGTTCGAATCTAGACGTGATGATAATTGGATGAAAAGACTGGTTGTTTTAAGATGAGAATCTTAGCCAATTGATATTGACGTGAAAATAAGGCGTTTATGAAAATATCAATCCATTTCCGGGTTTTTCGACGATACTGCGTAAAATAAAACGGAAATGCATCCCAGGGGTCACTCCGAAGCATATAGTGTGATCGGGTGATGCTTGGTCATATATAAGCGGCGAGAATTCTCGCAAGCTCGTAAAAAAGTCTTTATCTGCGAAAAGTTGGTTCACGAGGTCAGATAATGGTGGAAAGTTTCAACTTAGTCGCAGCTCGTCGCTCTCCCGTGACGAATCCCGCGCAGAACATACGTTATTTCGATCGTCGTGAAAATTCATCTCGCGATACCTCCGATTTGTTTTATCGTCTCGGGAGTGAAAATTCACGAAGGGCAAAGTTCCCAACGAAATTTTTTCGAGATCGTTGTGTTGTAATTAGCATGATTAGCCTGAGCGGTATCGCGACTATCGCGATTCTCGGTATTCTCGTCAATGAATGTCTCACTTCTGACGCCGACAACTACGTGGAAGATTACTTCGAGAAGCCCGACAATAACCGGGTAAATTATCAAATTTTCGGGAAATTCTTCGTATTAATATAGATTTTCTTTTTTTGACTATCAATTTTTCGTATCTTCAAATTATTCGTCGATTCAGTTTCAGTTAAATGTATTGCCAGAGTATGAGGTGGAGCGTTACGTCTTTCCCGCGATATTGCCTAATTCCTCGGACGGTATAATCGATAACGATGATTCGGAATCTCCGGATAATACAATTTTGTATAGAATTCCGTCGGGACCAAAATCACCGAGAAACTCGGGAAAGAGAGCGTCTTTTATTCAACACGGAATTCTCTGCGACACTGAACCATGCACCGTAAACAAACTCCAAATAGCGATAGGTGTGTCGAAAAAAAAGGAGGAGTGCCTGACTTTAAACGCGGTATAAAATGCTTCATTTGATCATTGAGAAAACAATAATATTTATGGTATTATTTTTTTAGTGTATTTACTCGTGGATCAAGGATACGACGTTTGGCTAGGACTGAGCAATTCCAGCATAGCTGAAAATTCAATATCGTATGCTAAATCAATAATCGAAATACCGGGTGCAAAAATAATTTATTAATGATAACGCGGTAGCAATTATTTCATCATGAGATAAGGAAGTTTGCATTGCGAAACTTAATTGTCAAGTTCGCAATGAAGCAAACATTGAATATACAAACTTATCTACGTTTTAGTTATTCTTGCACCCAAGTTTTCGTTTAATGGACGATACATTTTTTTTTTATTTATTTTGTAACCTGCCGTACTTTGTCATTCGAAGAAGTTGATTATTATTATTGAAGGAGCGAGAGAATCGAACGAAAGCGATTGGCATACGTGGCCGAATGTATCCTTATGTCTACCAATCAGACGGAATTACTGGTGATGGGATATTTTAATGGTACCGCGAAATTTTTCGCAATGACGGCAACCACCGTTGTAACGGAACAAGTGTGTGAATTATTCGTTATAACTTGATTTCACGGAAATTATTGGATTTTAATTTCCGACATTTTTTAGTCGAAACTGTCGAAATGGCTCGAGTACATACCGGGCGTGAAGACAGCCAAGAGATGGTATTACAAGGGAAAGAATTATCTGACACGTGAGTGCAGATGCAACATCGTGAAAAAAATGAAAATAACATAATGAAAAACTAGAAAAAAAAAACAAAACAAACGAAATTTATTACAAAAAGTACTTGTTATCTCGAGTCGTAGGTGGCTATGAAAAAGTAATCGGGAGCATTGATCTTCTCGGTAGAAAAGTCGACTTCATTATCGATGATCCTTCTATCACAAATCTAAAGGTTCGAAAACGATTTTATTTTTCTCCTATGTAAATAGCAAGATATTTTTTCAAGCGAAGAAAATCATATTTTACGACGTCACGATATTGAGACAGCTTGTTGAACTTCACTGTGAATAACACAGCGAATGCTTGGCGTGACGTTGTCAAGTTCCGAATGTTAACAATAACCTAAGAGAATGTTGGCTAATAATTAATCAACTCTCGCGTTGCGCGTGTATACAACGCCGTCTCTAAGTGCAGAATGTGAAAATTGTGCACAAAGAATATAATCCTATGGGAGTACATATAGTGATTAAAAAAAAAAAAACGTGCACCTGACTCCACGAGACACGTGTGCGATTATATGAGAAACAAAGGTCAGAAGCAATTGTTCAGTTAATAATATACTTTTAGAACACTGTTCTTCGGGCCTGGGGCATTATTGTTACGATGGTCGCACCGACTCTGAGTATAAAGGATTTCTCGACGATGATCAATCATCCGGATGTATATCTCGATACGGTGGGTTGAAAGAAAAATCACTTTGATACAGAGATCGATTGTAACTTACCGTGGAACAATGATTGAAAAGACATTAATTTTTACCAACGTGTACAGCCACAATTGATCACGAAATACGGTTATAACGCTGAATTGCATGAAGTCAAAACGGAAGATGGATATTTGCTGTCGGTGCATCGAATAACCGGCGGCAAAAAGTATCCACCGAGAAAGGGGAAACCTGTGGTTTATCTTCAGCACGGAATATTATCAAGTTCAGCTGTCTGGATACTGATGGGACCTGCGAAAGCACTTGGTACAATTAAATTTTGTTTATTTAGTCGAGCACAATTTATTTTTGCTCAATAATTTGTTTTTTTGTTCATCAAATGTTATATTGTTATTAAACCGTAAAAAAACGTTAAATTTAATGAGAAAACGCATTGCGTATTAAAATGTCAACTTTTAGCTTATCTTCTTGCGGACGAAGGATACGACGTTTGGATGGGAAATTCACGTGGAAATACATATTCACGAGCCCACGTAAATATGTCAAGCACCGACACTCATTTCTGGAATTTTTCATTTCACGAAATGGGATTTTACGATTTGCCAGCTACTATTGATTATATAATCGCGAATACCGATCAGAAGAAAATTCATTACGTCGGTCACTCGCAAGGCGCGACATCGTTCTTCGTAATGCTATCCGAGAGACCAGAGTTCAACGACAAAATCATCAAATTCGTTGCTTACGCGCCGATTATTTATGCAAACAACGTTCGGAGCCCGATCGTTGATGTATTCTCCAAGATTTCCACACCGATATACGTACGATCGATTGTAGAACTATCAGAAAGTTTTTATAAAAAATGCATTTAAACGTTGGATCGCTTGAAAAAAAATACGGCAAAAAGAAGATTCATTATAGCAGCATGAAAATAATTACCCGAATTTACCAAAAAAAAATTCATACAGTCATATATACATATATATGTAAAAAAAAGTTATTAAATTCCAAGAGTTTTCAAGTCGTTAAAATTAAATTAGTCAATGAACTTTATAGTCTGAATCTAAGTCACGTCTCGATCGTACTAAATGAAAATTTTCGTTTTAGCGAGCTCTGCAATTTTTAAATGTACATGATTTCTTACCGACGAACGCTTTACTGACGAAAATCGGCAGAGAAGTTTGCGAGGCGCGGACGCTCTATCAGGTCATTTGTAGTAACGCGCTTTTCATGGTGACCGGATATGACTCGGCACAGATGAACAAGGTCTGTAGATTTATTTAAAGCGTTTTATTTGTCCATTTTCCATCGATCAATGATTGTGCATTTCATTGGTTTCAGAGTACAGTGCCGATTATCATGGGGCATCTGCCGGCAGGTAGTTCGGTGAAGCAATTTCTCCACTTCGGACAAGAGTTCAATTCAAGTAGGTGCACGTATATTCGTCAAAATGAATTAATTTACTTGTGATAACAATGTTTGGGTTTGAATTAATTTACTTGTAATTACAATGTTTATTTCACACCAGAAAAGTTTCGTCAGTTTGATTACTATCAACCGCAACAAAATTATATTAAGTATGGACAATTCGAGCCACCGATATACAAAGTAGCAAATGTCAAGGTGCCAACTGCAATTTTTTACGCTAGCAACGACTGGCTCGCTGATTCGAGAGTAAGAAGTGTCTCAAATATTTCCGAGAGGCACGCATTTTTCGTTCGATTATCTTTAACCATTTCTATGATTTGTGCTTGACGCAGGACGTCGAGAAACTCGGCAGGGAAATGCCAAATGCAGAGATACACAAAGTGCCGATGGAACTTTTCAATCATATCGATTTTATGTTTGCCATCGACGCACCGGTTCTCATCTATCATCCGACGGTTGAATATCTTCGAAAGCCATTGACGAACAAGACTCGATGATTTTACAATAATTTTATTTATTCAATAAAGATAAATTGTATTTACGTCCAATAAATTATAAACGCAAGGGATGAACAAGGAAACAAAATTGTTACCGAATAAATTTCACGTTCGCGTTGATTACTCAATGAAAATGTCGATATACTCAAAGACGAGGAGTAACTTGCCGACGTGAAAAAATTCCACTGATTCTCGACGAGGGATCTTCATCCCTAACGTATATTATCGCCAAAAAGCTACCGACTATGCCGACGATGCGAGGAGGTTCGGTGGAAAAGATTTTGTTTGTTGCTCCCGAAAAGCTTTCGGACTGGTCCATGACCACCCGAAATACGATTATCTCGTGAGGATAACATAGTGAATGAAGAACGGAGAATCGCAGTTTTATTTTATCATGCTTATATGGTACTTTTCGAACGAACGGTCCAGCAACACACCAATTATGAAACTGAATCGAAATAAAGAAGTCTGATGATCGATATGTGTTTTCTTTAAGGTAGTAGTCTGGTAACTTAAGCCGATTTTCATGTCTTTTTTGGAGGGCGTTTTTTTGTAGGAAAATAAAAATGAATCGTTTTGGATATTTAGGATGTTTTTATTCACATATTAAAGATACAAAAAAAAATGTTGAAAAAATTTAATAGTTTATTATTATTATTATTATTGATCGAAGTTGGCACCTCGAAGTTGGCAGCTCGGGTCCTAACTTTTTTTCTACCGAACCGATTGATTTCAAATTTTAACAGGCTACTCTACACACTTATAGTTCTCGTCGGAACCACCGAGAAATTTTTTCACCCCTAACTTTTTATTTTACAACCCCTTCTTTGCTAAAATAAAAGGACTTTAGCAAAGACGGGGTTGTAAAATAAAAAGTTAGGGGTGAAAAAATTTCTCGGTGGTTCCGACGAGAACTATGAGTGTGTAGAGTAGCCTGTTAAAATTTGAAAGCAATCGGTTCGGTAGAAAAAAAGTTGGGACCCGGGCTGCCAACTTCGAGGTGCCAACTTCGATCAATAATAATAATAATAATAAACTATTAAAGTTTTACAAAAAAATTTTTTTTTGTATCTTTAATATGCAAATAAAAACATCCTAAATATCCAAAACGATTCATTTTTCTTTTCCTACAAAAAAACGCCCGCCAAAAAAGACATGAAAATTGGCTTAAGTTACCAGACTACTACCTTAAAAAAAGATGATTTTTAAAGAACTATAATTTCAATGAAATACAATCCAAAAGATGATAATAAAGCGATCAGTACGTACCATATCGAACTGATTATGGGTGATAAGGAAAATGGTTGTATATATTAGTAAGGTAATTCGAAAAAAATCGAGAGCTACTCAATCCCGTGACACTGTTTCTGATGAGCGAAATTCCAGAGTAAACGCAAGAGGGGTTGTTTATAGGGGTGTATGTGTGTTGTTGTACATATATATACTTCCGAGGAAGCTTTTTGCGACTCCTGCGCGTTGGATGCTGCGTGGGTTGCCCGGTCGTATAAAGTCTCTCGTCGACACCCCTCAGTCGAAATCGAAAATCCCTCGGTAGCACATGTCCCCACGTTAATCGGTAACTACCCCACCGAGAACCTAAATATATATAAACGTACACTCGAAAATACTTCGATCAAAGAACCAAACCTTTGTACGTTTTAATATTTTCTTCGTATAATATGAATATGTAGTCAGATTATTCAAGGAAGTGAGGATACAATAGTGAGGAGTTATCGCGTTCACCCTTCCCGCTCGGAGGGTGTCGTGCTCTCTTTAATACCAAGAGATATATACGATTTATAAATTGTTCGCAATTTAATTGTGAATCAACACGTTAGACGGTGTAAAATCTGTACACTTAACAAGATAAAACCGTCGGGATGCCTCCAATTTTCAGAAAAATGTGAATTAATTCAGGTACAGGCATTCAAAGGATATCGTTATACGAGTTATAGTGGGTGAGCTACGAAATCCAAATTGCGTCGTGCGCGCGGTGGAGTCGATTAATTTTTTTTCATTCTTATTCTCAATTTCGCACTGCCGAAGAGATTTTTTTTTACATAACTGGTGGAAGCTGATGTGATCTGTAATTGCTGTTTTACTAAACTAGAATGTTTAACGGGAACGATAGTTAAATAATGCTGGACATTGACAAAAGTTCAACAGAGTGAAAGCAATTTTTTTTAATGCATTCATTCGGTTCTCAATTACGAACATTTCAAGCTTTTGATTTAGTGTGGACTCAGTGACTTTTTTTTTGCAGTGAATAGTCATTACGAGCCTGGTCCGAATAAGATTAATTGATGAGATGGCGATGGATCGCGGATCCAGGGCAAAATAGAGATATATTTCGTTGTGTTGTTGGCAAAAAAATAGATAAATAAACGAAAACGCACACAAGGCAGGAGCCAGATTTGAAGAGGGCTCTCGCTTTACCTAATCGATCCCCGAGAATCCGAGGGTCTCGCACTTTTGAGGCACGGGCAAAATGAGGTCGAGCGCGGACGACCCGATGCCCCGAGCTCAAAAACAGCTCATCCCTCTTCTCTTTACCATTCTCTCGTTATGGACAGGTCAGTGTGTATATATATACTATATGCGTGGCTACATAAATCTAGGTCTTTGAAGGGTTATCAAAGATTCATGAGAAACCATTGCGATTATATGACAAGCTCTTCCTCTCTCATTCCGTCGCCTCTCATTCGACATTTGAAATATTTTATTGAACATCGAACATTTTGCTCTCGTATCGAAAACAAATTTGCCTTCGATATAAGAATACTCGCATGAAACTGCGAAATTTCTCGCCAAACGCGCAATTAATGATGAATCAGGAAATTCCTGATTTCCTTCTCGTTATAATTCAATTTATATTATGCAATAATCTCAGATTTATATTCAAGCTAACGAGAGAATTTGTTAAACTAGCAAGAACAAAATTGAGTAGATTTTCCTAGACAATAAGTTTCCAATAAATTTTCGTAATTTTTAAAAATAGTTATGGCGCAATAGGTTCAAAGAGCTCTTTGAAGTTGGGCAATATCGATTGGTGACAATGTCCAGGTAAAATCCGTATCACGATATTGCGTTAAACATAAAAGATACCCCGCGAGGAAAACGAACAGATAACATTTTTCCTCGTTCGTCAAAGTTGAGTTCGTCAAAGTTTAAAACGTGTCATTTGATAAAACTAATAGCTGATTAGATCGTACTAGCACAATCACTTTATATAATAACGAGTAGGAAATTTCTCGTGATAAATTTGCAATATAATTATGATAGAACCATCTTTTGTTGATTTTTTTTATCATTCCAGTTTTTGTTATTTCACGTGAATATATGCTCGCTGCGGTATCAATGATCTTTCATTCTTATCAGCTGCAATCTCATCTCTTCGTGTGTAAAATTAAAAATTTTCAGCTCTTTTAATCATCATTTGTTATCATCAAATATCATTTATTTATTTATTGTGATATCAAATCATAGTCGATGTCGAGAGGGTTTAATTTTTTGCGAGTTTCCGAATTTACGATTACACTAGTTTTAAGATGAAGTGTCAACACGCCGCAATTTGGCGTGAATTGGAGTGAGAAATGGCCGCAAATTGACTTCCGTAAAGTATTTAGTCATTTTTTTGACACAATTCCGAGAACCCTACCGAACGCCTTTTCGAATCAGTCGGAGGGTTTAATGTGCGAAAAATTGCCTTATAAGGATGCAATGTAAATTTTTTGCAAGAGCTTCTTCTTTTTTTTTTCGAACAGTCAATTGGAAATTAACAAATTTTGTACATCACCATTTCTTATCAGAGGCTTCATGCGCGGACGATCCGCTAACCGGAAATCTCTTTTCCTCTATGGCACTTTCTCGATCTATCTCTCTGGATTAAATATATATCGGTTTTTTTCTCTCTCTCTTTTTCTCCCTCATTCTCTGTTTCCGTCGATTCCTCTTCTCCTTCGCTCGTTTTTCTCCAAGGAGGGTGTGTGCCACGGAGTATATCGATTGGTCGTGAGGCGCAGGCGTTGTCGTGGTGAATGAAAATTCTTTACGCCTCCACGATGTCTCGAGTCATTCATGGACCGGTGACCATCCGATGGAAGCCTAAAATCCATTATCCATTTCGCACCCGGAGCCAGCCATTGAATTACCATGTATGATCGACACCGCCACTAAGAACTTCAATCTATATCACTCTCCTGTCGCAGTTTATCAAACTATCCACGTTTCACGGGGATGCCGATAATTTAATACACCGAAAAATGTTAACTTGATACTTTTTTCCAATTTATTGACTTTTAATAAGGACTTACTCGGTCTATCGTAGTCAGATATCGAAGAATGATGTTATTCTTTAATTATCGTGGAAGATACAGTTAAAAATCCTAAGGATAATGAAGGATTTTTGTATGAATTAAAAAATGAGAGAAATGGTTCATCGTTGATCGTATTATACGGAGGGGGCAAAATATTTATTTCATACAATCAAATTTTACTCGTCATTTCATAAATAAATTTTGGTTAAGTAAAATACTGAATAAGAAACACTACTATTATTTATTCAAATATCTTCAAATTCAACGACGAATTAATTACGAATAAAATTTGTATTATTTGAATATACGCGTTTTTCTAAATGTAATTGTAACAAATAATACAGATTTCGCTTCAATTCATCGGTACTCGATCTTAATAGTATATAGACACACCTTGAACGTGAATACATGAACGGGGACACTGAGAGATGCTATTTTTAGATGCTACATCGTTATTTCTATATATAGTGGAAAAAAAAAGCTTTGCGGAACTTTACACAATGCGACAAGCTACTTATCGTTAGCGTGGCAAGAGAGAAGATATTCCAGACACTCGTCTGCCTGTACAACCTGTACAACAGTTTTTTATATCAATATAAATATGAACAAAACGTGTACTTTTCTGTATGCTTGTACATATACAGAAAAATGTGTATATTCGACAAAAGGAAAAATCCGAGATTATTTTCAATGAACTCACGGATTCTCTTATATGGAGATGCGTGGGTAGATTCGATCGTTCACTACGGGATATAGTATATCGAATGAACACTTCCCGTTAAAATACGTGTATAAGAAATATTCCTTCCTCCGATATATAAGATATATATAAGAATATTTCTGTATAAGAAATATTCCGAACTCCACGTATCTACAAGAACTGTTTCAGATAACAAAAACTATCTACTGTAGTGGATGAAATGATTTTTGACATATATATATATATATAAATTATTTTGTCTTGAACTAGATGTTTATAGAATTTCTATGTACACTTTGTATACTTGTTTAGCAGGAAAAGATGTAAAAAGAATGCTATGGAAATAATTTAGCTAATTAAAATGGTCCCGTATCAGCTTATTTTCTCATTCGTTTTTTGTTAAAAACATACCCTTCTTAATTTTTGTTATTTTTTGTTTAAAAAAAATGTGAACATAAGTAGGGTGAGCCAGAAAGGAAGAGAGAGAGATGCGACGATAATCTTGTTTATCACTTGAGATTTTAGTGAGACGTAAATAAAATAATATTTTTCGATAGGCATCGCGGGATGCGTCGAGACTTCAACTCATGTACCGTTGAATCGGGGCGCCGCGAGACAAATGTACGGAAGCGGAAGTCTGAGACAGACGGGAAGTGGTCCGATACTGATTGGGACTACGACAATGCCCGGACATGCGCGGGATAGAGACAATTACGAGACGAAAAACGACATGAGACACGACGACAAGTCGCTGGGACTCGAGGACCGGCCCGAGCATCACGAAGGTACGGATTCTTCCAAGGGCGTTGATTGAAATACATAGTTTTTCATTTTTTACAACTACACCCCGATAGATATGAATTTATTTAATTGAAAGATACTTCATACCATTAAGATTAAATCTATTTGAATAATGTATAAGTGACTCCGAAACTTACAAAGAATTCACGTCGAATCGAATGAATTTTGTTCGTTCGATTAAGGTAGTAGTCTGGTAACTTAAGCCGATTATCATGTCTTTTTTGGAGGGCGTTTTTTTGTAGGAAAATAAAAATGAATCGTTTTAGATATTTAGGATGTTTTTATTTACATATTAAAGATACAAAAAAAAATTTTTTGACAAAATTTAATAGTTCATTATTATTATTTTTGTTATTAGTTTTGGCTCTTGATGTTAGTTGAAATCAAAAATTATTGATAATTCTTAATCTATGGACATGTCATTCTGGTCGGAACTACTGAAGTTAAATTTCATGAATAAATAACAAAATGGCGGACTTTGGAAAAAAAAAAGTTTTTTTTCCAAAATCCGCCATTTTGTTATTTATTGAAAAAAAAAACTGAAGTTAAATTTCATGGCTAAATAACAAAAAGGAGGACTTTGGAAAAAAAGTTTTTTTTTCCCAAAGTCCGCCATTTCGTTATTTATCCATGAAATGTAACTTCAGTAGTTCCGACCAGAATGACATGTCTATAGGTTAAGAATTATCAAGAATTTTGGATTTCAGATAACATCAAGAGCCAAAATCACCGGGGCCACCCACGCGCTTTTTTTTCGAGGTGCCAACTTCGATCAATAATAATAATAATAATGAACTATTAAATTTTTTCAAACAAATTTTTTTTTGTATCTTTAATCTGTAAATAAAAACATCCTAAATATCCAAAACGATTCATTCTTATTTTCCTACAAAAAAACGCCCTCCAAAAAAGACATGAAAATCGGCTCAAGTTACCAGACTACTACCTTAAGTACCGTTGGCTCTACCGGTTCAGAAAGTTGACATTTTCTTTTATGAATTCGCCCTTTTGAATAAAATGTGTCGTGTTTCAAATCGACACGATTAAAATACATATGTGTCTCGTCATGATAATCCGTTAATAGATAATATACATTACGTGGTGTGCGTGATCAATTTGAGGTGTTCTCTCGCTCTGCAGAATATCCGCATGGCGGTGGTTATCAAATGGGGCACGACGAGAATGGCGCCTGGAGTCGTAATCCAGTTCAATTGCCACGCAATCCTTTTCACCTGACACCGGGCATTTTTCCAAGAATACCTGGTCAACCACCGGAATATCATCAGCCGGGCGATGTACCGAGTTACAGAAACGGTGCACCTGTTAATGGAATGCGTATACCCGTGTCAAACGGCGGTATTTACGGTCAGGGACGTACAGGAGGAATGTCACGTGGTTCGGATCGCGGTGGACGTGGACGAGGTGGTGTTTACGGTGCTTTACCTGCTGCCGGAGGTATTACAACATCAAATTAACAGCAACGTCCGAGAGATGCACGACGATCTTTGATCATCGTTGTAGTATGCAGATTGTACATATAAGCATTAATGGAGAATGCGCTTTTTCCCCTTTAACCTTAACATATAACTTTAACTCAAGGAAGCCAGATTAAAGAAGATCGATCGACGGATGCGTATATACATACGAACACTCGCTGTGTACTCGTGGTATCCATATATTGATAATATACTCAAAGAGATAGGGGGGAGATTAAACGTATTTCGCGTAGTCTACAATCATAGTCGAAAATTGAATTCAAGAAAAATTACAATACGTTACAATAAGATAAGAAATCTCGACAATCAATCGTATTGACAGTATTAAAATTATTCATTGGAAACGACAATAATGTTGAAAGGATACGAAAAAAGCAATGTAAAGAAACATTTTATTTTATGTACCAATATTCAGAAAACTTTTTTTTTTATCAACTAGTACGATGATTTTTATATTATACCTTTGTTGCTGTGAAATGAATGAGTTAGGAAATAAGTACATGGATCTCGTTGAGGAATAAAATTAGAGTATGCATTTCGATCGACCGTGAAAAATGCACGGAAGCATGAATTTATCATTGTTCGTTTCATATGACAAGGATACAGCGATGATCGCGGTATTCCCGATCGTACGAGGGTGAACAACGGTCTGGAACGGGGTCACGGTATAGGACCGATAGGTGAACCCGATCCGGAACGTTTTGGTCCTGATCAGAAGACACTTATACAGGAACTGGAGGACGAGGGCGATCTGAACGACGTTGTTGCATCCTGCGGATGGATATGCGTCGGTGGTCAATTTCTCTGCGCTGGTTCGTGCATCTGTGTCAGCATGGAACAACGCTGCGACGGAACGGTACCGTTTCTTTTACTATATTCGAATTTTTCATGTTTTTTTGGCTCGTAAAAATGCCTTTTTTTCCGTCTATCCGTATCGTCATAAATTTCGTGGTAGTACCGCACCTTCACACGATTTATCGATCTCATTGTCAATAATTAAATGTCAGATGGATTGCGAGAACAACGAGGACGAGGTGAACTGCGACGAAGTATTGGAGGAGAGAAACTCAAACGGAAATTGCTACGGGCAGAGAAATCGTCGTTGTCCGATATCCGGTCATTGCATACCCGACTCGTGGGTGTGCGACGGTGACGATGACTGTGGCGATTATTCGGACGAGGCACCTTGCGGTCAGTACTTTGCAAAAATTAAATTCACTTTTGTAACCGTTTTGAAAATGTGTATATTTTTTTTTTCTATTGTGGAAAATTTTGCGACGTGTAATTTCACAAATTTCTATTTGTTTTCTTGCAGGGAATCGAGCGAACTGCACGGAGGATCAATTTCAGTGCCGAAACGGTCTGTGTATCGAGCAAGGTTGGCTCTGCGACGGTGACAACGATTGCATGGATTACTCGGACGAAGAAGATTGTGCTGATAAGAAGTGAGTAATTACAATATTTAAAAAAAAAAACGTATGACCCTATTACTGTTATTTGCGAATTTTCGTCGTATATCTCGATATCACAAAAATAGAAAACAGAAGAAATTGCGAGTTTTATGAAAGGTCGAGTTAGTGTATGTGTAATCTTCGATTTTCCGTCGTTGAGAGGCATTCCGTCAGTGCGAGACTTATATTTCGACGACGTCGTATCACCTACCCACGCGACAATCTACCCGCCCACACTTCTCCTTTTTTTAGCACACGATACACGAAAGTTATATATATATATATATATATATATATACATATATATCTATAATTTTACCATATACAGGAAAATTCTACAGATATACGAAAGCTATTGTTCAAACACATTGGATATCAAGGGTCGAGTTTTTGAAATTCTTAGAAAAAACATTTTTCAACCGTTAACGATACGTCCAATCTGTGTTACCAAAAGGAATACTTCTTCGTTATTTTACGTGTAGCCGCACTCAGTAAACTCATTTGTTATCGTGAAAATTAAATTTAAGTGGAATTAACGGCAATTTAATGAGAAAAAAAAACTATTGAATAAAAAAGTTTATTGACATTTGTCGAATGTAAATAAGTTTATTTTAGCAACATTATTCCAGTTGTATTGTAGTTGTATCAAGAATTTCGTTTTATTTTTTGATAGAATGGAAATAGGCTAATATCTTATTGAAGTTATGTTTTCTTGTGAAATGTATAACCAGTTCGCATGCAGAATAATAAATTATTTTAATGAACCGAGGGCGATGAGTACGCGGTCAATGTACTTACTGCTCCAACGGTTTCCCCTATACACACGGCAAACGCACAGTCCCTATATACGAGGTCTGTTCAAAAAGTATCGCGAATTTTGAATTTCCGCAGACTACGTATATTGGATTTTCGATTTTTTTGTGGCGTTAGGTTGGTACTCATGTCCCTCACTTATGCTGAAAAAATCGGCCATTTTGAATGTTTAGTTAATTGTTGACAGCTCTTTTGGTTAGACGTGTTTTGGCTTGTCTTCGATTTTTGCCTATTCCAAAAAAGCAGCTTCCATTACGATGATTGAGCTTTGGTTTCCACGTCATAACCATAAACCCATGATTCGTCACTAGTTATGACCCTCTGGAGCAAATTTGGGTCGTCGCGGACCGAGTCCAACAGCACCTTAGCATCGTTAACGCGACACTGTTTTTGTTCGAAATTGAGCAATTTTGGCACGAATTTCGCGGCGAGCCGTTTCATGCCCAAATCATTGGTAAAAATCGAAAGGCATGAGCCAATCGATATGTTTAGTTCCTCAGGAACTTCTCTAACGGTGATTCGACGATTGGCCAACATTATTTTCTTCACTTCATCAATGTTTTCGTCTGTTGTTGATGTGCTCGGGCGTCCGGAACGCATTTCGTTGTTCGCATCTTCTCGGCCCTCTGAGAACATTTTGTACCACCGATAAACGTTACTTTGGTCCAAGGTAGCTTCACCATATGCCACAGTCAACATTCGGAATGCGTCCGCGCACTTAATTTTGTTTTTCACACAAAATTTGATACAGATTCTTTGATCCATTTTTTGGAATAGGCAAAAATCGAAGACAAGCCAAAACACGTCTAACCAAAACAGCTGTCAACAATTAACTAAACATTCAAAATGGCCGATTTTTTCAGCATAAGTGAGGGACATGAGTACCAACCTAACGACACAAAAAAATCGAAAATCGAATATACGTAGCCCGCGGAAATTCAAAATTCGCGATACTTTTTTAACAGACCTCGTACATATATGAGAACTGTGGATTTTCCGCCCCAGCGCAGATACATCTGAGAGATGAGAAAATCGTCGGAATATCCGGAAATAGGGGGTTTCAGTTCGTGGGATGTACAGAGCTATATATATATATCGCAGAGGGTTTGGGGCTGTAACGACGAATTATTTGGAAAAAAATGCGGATAAACTGGGACTTGAATTTGGGGGACTCCCTTCGATATATACACTGGGCGGCTATATATATATCGACGCTTAATTTCGAATATCCTACAGTTGTGATCTGCCGCTATACAGTATCTTGGCTCTGGGTGATCCAGGGCGTGGAGGTGGGTTGCCAAGCAACCGGCAATGGTTTCGCGTGGTATCGACCACCTGGATGCTGCATGTTATAGAGTCGGTCCTGTTGGCGGAATATTTCTTCTATATATATATCATCTCGTCTCGCTTACTCAGTAATCTCTCATTCCCTTTCGATTCACCGATATTCGTACTTGTATATATATATATATATCATTCATATTTCCTTTTTCTCATATAATTCCAATGAATCGGTCCTGGAGCATTCAGTTACGACGGTTTGAAAGATTACATTGATTTTTATTGTCTTTAAATATCATCATAATCTTTTTTCTCTATATACACAAATTTGCAGTAGATTTTTTCTTCAGTTCTAGGGGATTCGATGGCGTAATCATTTTTTTTTTTCACACATGAAATGATTAACATTGGATTTGTGAAGTTACTTTATATAGAAAAGCAACGCTTTCAGATTACCTCTTTTTTCCATCGATAAGACTTTCCGTTAATTTTGCGTCATTAACTCGCAGCCACGTGTTTGACTTTATATGATTTATGAGACACACGTGGGGCTATATCCCCCTTGCGATGATAATACTTCCGAGGGTTCACGCATAAATACCATTCGAGCCGTACTGTGTCACAGGCAGGCAATGTTTAAACGGTCCATGGATGTTACGCGTATAGCGTTATGTATGATTCACGGCCGTTGATGGTCGTCGAGTAATACATTAGCCGAGGTCACGCGAGCAAGCCCGCATATATAGGGGAGAAAAGGAAGAGATTGAATTTGTTGTTGGGCCATAATATATATTGAAGTAAAATCGTGAGGGTTGTGACTAATCATTTTTTCTTTCTTTCATCTTTTTTCTCCATTCTACGCTTTAGGGAAATACAAAAAAACACTTCCCACCAATTTTCCGATTATTTTTTTTTTACAACTCATACGGACGTTCACAATGAAAATAGAGAATGAGCACTAATTGAATTTTTTGAGTTTTCCGAAATTTTTATATTGAATTCACGGTTAAAAAATTAAAATTTGTAAGGTCTCCCGAAGATAGGTGTGATTCTTATTGTTGAAGGAAGTTTCTTTACTTTGTTTATAAAAACAAGGACTTTGTAACGGAATAAGAACAGAAGATATGAGGGGAAAATTATTTTTACAAACTTCTCTCTCTCTCTCTCTCTCTCTGTCTCCCTCTCCGCGTCTGTTGATTACCGAGGTAATTTTGGCAACGAAACGTGATTATTACAACGAAGGGTGAGATCTTCTCGACCTGATGTAAAGAGACACACTAACAGAGGGTGATCACGAGTTTTGCGGATATTAGATTTCGTCGAAATTCTCTATACTAGGACAGTACGAGAATCATATAGATTTATAATTGAAAGGGAAGTTATGTTGAATTAAAAATCTTGTACACAAATCAATGTTGCAGAAATGCGAATAATATTATTAAATAAAGTGTAATAACTGATTGTCTTTGAAATACTGAATTTATTTGGGGTGTATGTAAATTGTGCATGAGAGATGAGAATCAGCATTATAAAAACAAATTATCAAATATTGGGTAAATATTGAGCAAAGGGGACCCACTTCCGATTGACTTCCCTTTAATATATGTTGTGTAGGGACCCTTCCTGAACAACTTTTCCCTTTGACACAATTGGGGGTCGTTATTTATTAAAAAGTTATTAACAAATATAGTTAATAATTCATATAGCTATTTTCCTTATACCATTTGTTTATTGGGTTTGGGTTTTTTGGTTTGGGTTTGTTTTGGATTTGTTTGTTGGGTTTGTTCGTTTGGGTTTTGGGTTTGTTTTGGGTTTGTTTGTTGGGTTTGTCTGTTTGTTTCTTTAGGTTACTGGGGTTGTTTTGGGTTGTTTTTGGTTTGTCTATGGGCTGGTATGCGGCGGGGGCAGGGGGGCCGCAGCCCCTCCGGTCATACGTGTACTGGCCACCATGCAAGTATTTCATATTCTATTTATGAATTTTCTTTTGTTAATAACTTTTTAACAAACTATGAGGACGGATAAAACCTTTGGTATGTTACTCAGGGGGGTATTCTTAACAACACATGTGAAGGACAAGATGATTGGGACCGGCTGCTATAAGGAAAATAGCTATATGAATTATTAACTTTATTTGTTAATAACTTTTTGATAAATAACGACCCCCGATTGTGTCAGAGAAAAAAGTTGTTCAGAAAGGGTCCCTAGACAACATATATCAAAGGCAAGTCAATCGGAAGTGGGTCCCCTTTGCTCCATATTCACCAAATATTGTTTTATGACATAACAACTGTGAAAAAAAATATATATAAACTATTACTTTTCGAATAATTTGCTATAAATTATTCATAATTATTATAGAAAACGATTCAGAATGGTATTTCTATCACTGTCATGTATATGGTATTAGTGTTACGTGTACCCCGTGTTGTCGACAGATCCCGGCATCTGGCAGGCCAAATTCAATGCTTATACATCTATTATTAATAATAGAATGGCAAAGCAGGCTTTGGTATGAAATTGCACATCGGGGTCGTGACGAGGAAGAGGGTGATATAGAAGAACGTGTTGGTGAAACTCTCGCGTCATGTTATTCTACCTCTGCTTTATGGGTACTACACGAGAGATACCAGATGACTTTGCACCCCATACGAACTCGGCTTTCAATGGGACAATAAACAGGGTACATAGTTGACAAGGGGTGTATATATATCGGGTGACATGCGACCCGATATGGTGAAACGAGAGAAGTCGACTGTATATGTATATAGGGCTTCTCTATGCGGAAATGTCCCGTATAACTGGCGTTACAATTTTCCATTTAGAATTATTATTTTTAGGACAATAATCAATATAGTTTTTTTCTTTTTTTATTATCGTGTGTTCCAACGTATGCCCTTTCAGATTTTTACGTATGACCCTTCTCAATTCCATTTTTTTCCATTTTTCCCCTATCCCTGCCCGCACTTCGCTAAGCTAACCTAACTTCCATTGCGTCTGCAAACGTCCTAGCTGCACTGTATCGCATTTGCCATGGGCACAGGGAAACTGCGGAAAACCTGTGTTGATACAGACGGCTTTTTGTTTTTGACTGAGTTTCAGTTGTATTACCATGAGAAACTCAGAAAAATTGCTTCCGGCTCAGTAGCCGGCGTGCAAACCAGTGCACGGCTAAGAGATCACCCAACCCAGTACTGACCACGGCCAATACTGCTTAACATGGGAGATCGCCGAAACCGCGCACCTACCGTGCGTCCGCTGCTGTCGGTCAATAATCAATATATATTTTTATGATTTATATACAATATACTTTAGGCTGCTTCTTTTCTCAAATTAAACTCTGAATTGCGTCACAGATCTTACTTACGTCATACATTATTTACGTAACGATAAATATATAAATATATGAATATTTAAAAAAGTGAGAAAAAAATTTACATATTCAGTTATTCCAAAATAAGAAAACACTATACAAGTGAATTGTTATATATGATTTTAGAAAATGCAAAGAGGACGAATTCACCTGTCCCGACGGAATATGCATTCTGAACGATTACAGATGCGACGGTGAATATGATTGTCGTGACGGTTCCGACGAGGCGAAATGTCGTAAGTTACACATTTTCATATACATCTGAATATACAGATATATGATATATAAATTCTAAGTGAATTGCAAACTCAATTGAACCGTATGTGATATGATTTGCCAAACGAGATGAAATGTATTTCGGGGTGGGGGAAATTGTTTTTATTTTCTGCAGAAATATTCCAAGAGGTTCATTGCGGCGAAAAGTACTTCGAGTGCGCGACACCGCGATGCGTAAAGGTCGAGTACAGATGTGACGGCGATGATGATTGTGGCGATGCCAGTGACGAGGAAAATTGCTCTACTACCGTGGAAGCCTGTCCAGCCAATCATTTCCGGTAAGTTTTCATAAAGTCATATTCTGTACACATTCGACATTACAAAAATAAAGCATTTGACGTTCAACAACTACAAGAATGAACATTATTTGAATAAGATAAAAAAATACACTTAAAATGAATATATGACAAAAGACTTACGAATTATCTTTGTATGATTGAAACAATATTTTCCCACGAATTAAGAATAACTTCAGATAAATGATCTTTTATAATGAATATCAATATTGTTTTGGAAATCGTTTTTCATTCGAATTCAACGTCTAATCCTTCCCACATTGGGTCTTTGAGCCAGCAATTTTCAACGTGGTGCGTGTGTACATTGTGGAAAATGGAAAAACAAGAGCTACCGGAAATTTCAGTTCAGGTTCATGAATAAATTTGGAATAAAAAAAGAGGAAATAATCGCGTGTATGTTGGAACAATTTTACATTCAACCCGTGAGTCGTCCCTTGAGAATGACTCCGGAATTGCGTATATCGAGAACCGAGGGAAAAGCGTCAATCCCCTCGTAATTTCCGTTCCAAACAAAACAGCCCCTCGAGCTCAACCTCCAATTAGCCACACTCCAATCTTCGTATCTTTTTCTACTACCCCTCGACCGTTGCCGTTTATTACTTTTTTGTTTGTTTTTTTTTGCTCCGTTGCGATTAGTTCTCGGCATCTGTTCACGTACGAGTACTTGTATTTTGTTTTGGGGTGATTTTCATTAACGAAAGATCAATCTCCTCGCGTGTCACTCAACGTACGAGTAATTGGTGGAAAACAAAGGAGAACGTGATCAATTATTCATTACACGTTCAAACAATGACGTTTTATTTTACATCATCCGGTGATATACTCGAAATTGACTTCTTTTCAAATTGTACTGTGATCTAAGAGCCATTTCTGAGTAATATAAATACGATAATTTATTATTAAATTATAGTTGGAAATCTTGAATTTCATTGATTTCTATATGGTATTTATGTATAATAATAAGTTCTTTTTTCAATTATTATTTTTTAATAATCTAATCGTATTTATGTAGTAGTAGTAGTATCATTATTATTTGTAGGTCCTTTTCAGGCTTTTACAATTATCCCTTCCTATACATGTGTTTTCCTCTTACAATTAATGAGGTCTTGCCTCATTTTATTACGATGCTCCCTGCTCTTCGTCGTTTTCCTGTTGCTAGTCTTAAAAATTCCCGAATATAATCCCATAACGCGTTTATCGGCTTTCCTCTTACAATTAGAGTCATATTCAGTTTTCCTTTCAGTTCCCCTTCCTCAGTATTTTTTATCCATTCCTTCAGTTTTTCTGAGCTGTTTTTGTTAATTCTATCTTATATCTTGCCAATCGTATTTATGTTTTAATATGTTCTCAATCAAGCTGCGCCAATGGAGAGTGCATTAGCGAGAGCAAAATGTGCGACGGAAAATCTGATTGTCCAAACGGCGAGGACGAAATGGCACCTTGCAAAAATTTGACGGCAAAACCATGTTCGCCGACCGACGAATATCTTTGCAATTCGGGTCCTTGCGTTCCGGTTTGTATATTTTTTTAAATATTGAATGAAAAAACCAGTTGGCATCATTACCCTACGATATTATTTTTAAGGACTCTTTTTGTTGTCATTGTTACGTTAAAAAAAAACAATTTTTCGGAATCAACAGCGTATATGGGTTTGCGACGGAGTTATGGACTGTCCAAATGGTGATGACGAGGAACTTTGCGCTTTTACCTGCGACGTTACGCAATATCTGTGCAAAGCTCCGCCACCGCCGTTGAACGATACACTGTCAATTGCCGATCCTTCGCACTCCATGAATTATCACTTTCACCCGTATTGCATCAGCAAAAAACATGTCTGCGACGGTTTTGCCGATTGTCCGGACAAAGATGGTACGAAACTTTCGATCAACTGGCATTACAAATAGTCGAATTGTTAATAATACAGTGTTGTTTAAAAAAATCTAATCCTACAATAGGGAGTATTTCTATCAGTATTGAATATTATTATTATTTGTAAAACTTTCATATATGCGAAAAAATTAATTGCAATTATAAAAATTAATTTGATTACTGAATAATTAGTAAATCTAAATCGAAAATAATCGTGATTTTGAGTCTGAGACAAATACTTCGAATATTAAAAGCGTTTGCTTTGCAGATGAGATGGAATGTCCAAAAAAGCGAGACTGCACACCTACTGACCGTTGTACTCAACAATGTATTCTGACGGCAAACAACGAGAAAGCATGCTCCTGCGAGTTTGGTTTTGTACTCGGTCCCGACAATGCAACGTGTCACGATATCAATGAGTGCGAATTTGAAAAAGATCCCGTCTGCAGTCAGCTGTGCAACAATACACTTGGTTCTTTCACTTGTGGCTGTATGCGAGGCTACGTACTCCGACCGGATTTTCGAACGTGCAAAGCGATCGGCGCTAATCTTAAATTGCTTTTTACAAATCGCGTGGACATTAGAAAGGTTAGTGAATATCGGCTTAATCAAATTCTCATCAATTACATTAGACTGCAATTAATAATTGAAAGTTTTCAACTGCTTGGGATCAATTATTTGCTATTTTGGTTCTATCTGAAGGAAACTAATGCTTGGAAAATATTTTTTGAACGGTCTAACTCCGCTTTTATTTTATTGTGTCGTTGATGCCTTAATCTTTCAGCAAATAATGTATGTTTGCAGCATACGAAAATTAGAGGTTGAATTGAAAAAAAATACAGTCTACAGTCTACTTTATTTGCATTTGGCTCTACTTCCTCTAAAATTTAAAATCTTAGTATAGTCTGTGCTTAAGACAAGAATAAAAATAAATCAGACCGACAATAGCAGTTCATAGGAATTAAGTGGTTGGATCAAAGTGACTAATTATTTTTCTTGTTCTTAAATTCAGATGACTCTTGGACCACCAAAACAATCGAAGCACACTCCTATACTGAAGGGTCTGCACAATGCAATAGCTCTCGATTATCATTACAAACGCGGAATGATTTATTGGTCGGACGTATCGATGGATGTAATAAGAAAGGTTTACATAAACGGTAGCGATCCGGAGGATGTATTACGATGGGGTCTGGACGTACCCGGTGGTGTTGCGATAGATTGGATTCACGATTTGTTATTCTGGACGGACGCCGGTACAAACAGAATCGAAGTGATCACGCTTGACACAAAAATTCGTCACGTTCTGATATCGAGCGATCTTGAAAAGCCACGAGCAATATGCGTGCATCCTCATTACGGCTATGTCTTCTGGACAGACTGGGGTAAAGATAGAAATGTTATATTATATTCAACAATAAACTTCAAAAATCCTAATGACTTTCAACATTTTTCATAATACAATGAAATTTTATTTATTCTTTGACAACAGGTTCGAATCCGAAGATCGAACGTGCCGATATGGACGGCACGGATAGAACAGCCCTCGTGACAAATGCCATAGCTTGGCCAAACGGTTTGACGATCGATTACACGACAGATAGGATATTTTGGACTGACGCTAAGCCCGCGTTTATCGAATCCGCTCATCTCGACGGAACAGGAAGAAAGAAGATTCTCAGCAAGGGTCTTTATCATCCTTTCGCGATAACAGTCTTTGAGGATCTGATATATTGGACCGATTGGCACTTCAAGAGCGTTTCCTCGGCGAACAAGGCGAATGGACGAGGCTTCAAGACAATCTACTCGGGTAATTATTTAAAAAAATATTCTCATGAAAAATCCTACCTTTCGTTCGTTACCAACTTATTTTCCGATCATTTCTTATTTATTCATTTTATTTTTATTCAGGTCTCCACTTCCCGATAGATCTACACAGTTATCATCCCCAACGTCAACCCGATTATCCGAATCATTGCGGCGATAATAATGGTAAATGTTCGCACATGTGCCTGCCAAACAGCGCGGGTTACAGTTGCGTATGTCCCGTGGGTCTGAAGATCAAGAGAGATGGCAAAAATTGTGCTACCACAGCGGACAATCTTCTCATTTTTGCGAGAAAACGAGATCTCCGTATGATACCAATCGATCAAACTACACGAGCCTTCGACACTGTTATCCCGGTCGATCATGTCTCAAGTGCTGTTGCCCTAACATGGGACTCGAACGAGGATACGATTTATTGGACGGACGTAGAGTCCGACTCGATAAGTCGTGCACATCTCAACGGAACTAATCAGAGTGTAATCATAAATCATAATTTAGAGTCACCGGCTGGTCTGGCGATGGACTGGATAGGAAAAAAATTATATTGGACCGATGCCGGAACAAATAGAATCGAGTGCTCGAATCTCGATGGAACGATGAGGACACTTCTCGTTTATGAGGGACTCGATAAGCCAAGAGACATTGTCCTGGATCCGATCGGTAAATTACCACATTTCTCAGGCAATTTTTCCCGATTTGTCGTACCTTATCAACGCGTGATAGCATAACTCAGACAACAAAGTAATATCAAGAGATTCAAACGACAAAAAGATTTCACGTAATTCTCGTTTTTCGTAGGTGGCTACATGTACTGGAGCGATTGGGGAAAGAGACCGAAGATCGAAAGAGCCTCGATGGACGGCAGTAAGCGGAGGGTCTTGATAAGCACAAATTTAACGTGGCCCAACGGATTAGCAATTGATTTCGATAAGGAACGACTGTACTGGGCCGATGGTGGTAGGAAAAGCATCGAACACTCGGATCTCGATGGCAAATACCGAACTTTACTGGGTAAGATGCCTTACCGTCAATTATGCAAGTTCGAATGGAAAATGAAACACGTACATGTTTGATTTTCTATTCATGAATCGTGAATCTTAAAATACATCGCGTCTTGTGCTTTGTTTCATTGTAGAAGCAGATCTGCCACATCCCTTTGGCCTGGTAATTCACAAAAACGAGATTTATTGGACGGATTGGGAGACCCAGAGTATTCATCGGGCCGACAAGATTACAGGCGGCAATTATACGATCGTCAGATCGGGTATGACGGGTCTCATGGATGTTCGAGCGTTTCATCGAAATCGTCCTCTTTACGAAAGTCCCTGTAATCGAAACAATGGAAATTGTTCTCATCTTTGTCTCGCCGCTCACACGGCACGTCGCTTCAAATGCGCCTGTCCAACTGGCCTTCGTCTGGAGGTGAGTTCTATTTTCACGTTGATTTGATTGTCATAAATTAAAAAACGACTCTCTGCCCGTACAAACGCGAAGTGAAATAATCCTGAATATGACCTTTTTCAGTCCGATGGAAAAACTTGTCCCAAGATGCCAAGTAAATTTCTCATATTCGCACATCGTGTAGACATAAGGGTGTTGTCTCTGGACGTTGATTATCTCGTGGACGTAGCGCTACCGATACCATTCCTTAGGAATGCAAGTGGCGTCGACGTTGATCGTCGAACGGCCGAAATTTTTTGGACAGATCCGGACGAGGATGTTATAAAAAAGACAACGTTCAACGGTAGTACAGTCGAGATAATAATCGAAACGGGTATCGATACTGCTGACAGCCTCGTGATTGATTCAATCGGGCAAAAACTCTACTGGACTGACGCCGGTCTCAACAGTATCGAAGTATCCGAGCTCGATGGTAAAAATCGCAAAGTTCTCGTTTGGTCGGGTCTCGATAGTCCACGTGCTATTGTTCTTCATTACGCGAGAGGCTTGATGTTCTGGTCGGATTGGGGTCTTAACGCTCGTATCGAGCGTGCGAATATGGACGGCGAGGAGAGAACTGTGGTTATAGCTGACGATCTCGTTTGGCCAAATGGACTGGCGATTGATTATGACGAGAATAGACTCTATTGGACCGATGCAAAACGAAAGGTCATTGAATCGTCGGGTCTTGATGGCGATGATCGCAAAGTCATAATCAAGAACGTGCAATATCCCTACGGTCTTGCGGTTTGGGCCGGATACATATACTGGAGCGATTGGCACTCACAGGGTGTCGTCAGAGCTAACAAAACTACCGGTACCGTACTGGGTGTTATCACCGGCAAACTCGACGGGGTCATGGACGTTCGAGTTGTAACCGTAAGTATCGACTGCCCATTTATATTCCGAGGGTAGCGAATGATACGTTGTTTCTTTCCTCTTAAATTCTTCATCAGTCGGGTGACATGCACGTGAGCGATAATTTTTGTGGCAACCACAATGGCGGTTGTTCTCATCTGTGTCTACGTAGTCCACGTGGCTACTCGTGCGCCTGTCCCACCGGAATCTTACTGAACGACGACAAAAAAACGTGCAATAGTGGGCCCTCGAATTTTCTCCTGTTTGCGGCGAGAAAGAGTCTAGCGAGAATGTCGTTCGACACTTCGGACATGCGAGAAGTAGCTTTACCAGTTCTTGACGTTCATCGGGCTCTGTCGGTCGATTATCACTGGGCAAATCGTCAAATACTCTACACGGACACCACGAATTCACGCGACCGAGGTTTCATGATTAGGTACGTGAAACTTGTGACTTCCTTTAATCATATCATTCCGATAATTCATAAAGATATTGACGATTAAGAAGTTTTTCCTGTTGTTGTTTTATTCAGATGCGTGAATATGCAGAATTACAGCGACGTAAAAACGATAATAACGGGCTCGGAGAGTATATCACCATTCAGCGTAGCGGTCGATTGGATCGCCAATAATCTCTACTGGACGGACATGAAGCACAAAGTCGTCGCTGTCGCGAGAATCGATGGAACTAATCAAAAGACAATCGTCAATGATCTCGAAGATCCTAGATCTTTAGCTTTATTTCCAAGGCAGGGTTACGTGTTCTGGACGGAATGGGGTGATCACGCAAGGATTCAAAGATCTCTCCTCGATGGTTCCGATCATAAAGTAATTGTATCGACAGATTTAGCTTTTCCGAATGGACTTTCCATCGATTATAGAAACAAGAAGCTCTTTTGGGCCGATTCTCTAAAAGACAGAATCGAGACGTCCGATCTTCATGGACGATACAGAGTAACTCTGGTCAGTGGCTTGATCGATCCGTTTGGTCTCACTCAGGTAAGTCTATGACATTGGCGAATCCGATGAACCGAGATAAATGGATTTCATCATACAATTATTTCACGAGCTTCGTTTATCTGTCTTTTGTCGAGCAGTACGGTGAGCACATTTACTGGGCCAATTGGAAGCTCGAGATGATTCAACGAGCGGACAAAGCAACTGGCGAGAATCGCGTACCCATACGTACTTCGTTGGGTTTTATGACCGATCTCAAGAGCATTTCGGCTGAGCGACAAACCGGCTGGACTCCGTGCGCCATTGACAATGGAGGTTGCACGCATCTGTGTCTTTTTGCTCGCAAAAGCTACAAGTGCGCCTGTCCCGATGAAGAAGATCCTCATTGTTCCACCGGTTCGTTATCCTCGCATAAGTTACATACGAGGTCTGTTAAAAAAGTATCGCGAATTTTGAATTTCCACGGGCTACGTATATTCGATTTTCGATTTTTTTTTGTGGCGTCAGGTTGGTACTCATGTCCTTCACTTATGCCGAAAAAATCGGCCATATTGAATGTTTAGTTAATTGTTGACAGCTGTTTTGGTTAGACGTGTTTTGGCTTGTCTTCGATTTTTGCCTATTCCAAAAAAGCAGTTTCCATCGCGATTATTCAGCTTTGGTTTCCACGTCATAACCATAAACCCATGATTCGTCACCAGTTATGACCCTCTGGAGCAAATTTGGGTCGTCACGGGCCGAGTCCAACAGCTCCTTAGCAATGTTAACGCGACACTGTTTTTGTTCGAAATTGAGCAATTTTGGCACGAATTTCGCGGCGACCCGTCTCATGTCCAACTCATTGGTAAAAATCGAATAGCACGAGCCAATCGATATGTTTAGTTCCTCAGCAACTTCTCTAACGGTGATTCGACGATTGGCCAATATTATTTTCTTCGCTTCATCAATGTTTTCGTCTGTTGTTGATGTGCTCGGGCGTCCGGAACGCATTTCGTTGTTCGCATCTTCTCGGCCCTCTGAGAACATTTTGTACCACCGATAAACGTTGCTTTGGTCCAAGGTAGCTTCACCATATGCCACAGTCAACATTCGGAATGTGTCCGCGCACTTAATTTTGTTTTTCACACAAAATTTGATACAGATTCTTTGATCCATTTTTTGGAATGGGCAAAAATCGAAGACAAGCCAAAACACGTCTAACCAAAATAGCTGTCATCAATTAACTAGACATTCAAAATGGCCGATTTTTTCAGCATAAGTGAGGGACATGAGTACCAACCTAACGCCACAAAAAAATCGAAAATCGAATATACGTAGCCCGCGGAAATTCAAAATTCGCGATACTTTTTTAACAGACCTCGTACAATTTCTAATTTGTCTTTCTCGTTTTGCATTTAATACATATTTCGATTAACAATTTTTCTTCAAATCTTTCGATTCAATCAATAACGACGAAGAACGATCTTCTTTTTTTCCTCCTCTTCACTTCCCATTAATGGTGGACTTTCGTCTCTTTCAAACGCAGTTCCAAAGAAGCAAATACCCCTTCGCAAACCCGGTAGCGATAATGATCCCGATGCCGAGGAGCTCGAAGACGACGAGCCGAAATTTACGGAAATTTCGACGCGACCGAACAATCGCGATGGCGATGACAAATTCAAGAATTACAAGTCGAATCAGGAAAAAAAATATAGCCTGAGAACTGTGATAATAACGGTCGTGTCAATGGTCGCGTTTACCGTCGCAATCATAGTGGTCATCATAATTCTTCTCTGTCAGAGAAAGACGAAACAGGAGAAGTATATGCAGTACGCGAGTCAACAGAACGTCAGAACTTTTTCAAATCCAAATTACAACGCTTCCGGAGCGGACGTTGGTCCGTGTAATTCGCAGCAGGAGAAAAAATCGTTTATCTGGAAGCGTCTAAAGTACGACAGTTCGCAGGTACGTTAGTTCAATTTTTAATACCGCAATCGCAAAACTACGTGTACGTGTGCATATATGTGCGTTCTCTGTTTTTCTTTTCTCTCTGTTAAATGATGTGTGCGTTCGTGATAAATATAATTTTTAATTATTTTCGAGCGAGACACGAATCTACGGCTCGCGATGGGGCCGATAATAAAATATGCCGGAAATTAAATCGATCGAATCACTTCCGATGTCCAGTTAATTTGATCTTCGATTTTTGTTAATTTTTGTTTCAATTAAAACAAACTTTAATTGACATTTAAGGTAGTAGTCTGGTAACTTAAGCCGATTTTCATGTCTCTTTTGGAGGGCATTTTTTTTGTAGGAAAATAAAAATGAATCGTTTTGGATATTTAGGATGTTTTTATTTACATATTAAAGATACAAAAAAAAATTTTGTATCTTTAATAGAGCTTGTATCTTTAATAGATACAAGAGCCAAAATCACCGAGGCCACCCACGCGCTTTTTTTTTCGAGGTGCCAACTTCGATCAATAATAATAATAATAATAAACTATTGAAATTTTTCAAAAAATGTTTTTTTGTATCTTTAATATGTAAATAAAAACATCCTAAATATCTAAAACGATTCATTTTTATTTTCCTAAAAAAAAACGCCCTCCAAAAAAGACATGAAAATCGGCTTAAGTTACCAGACTACTACCTTAACTGACGGTTTCTTCTCGCGATTGTACTTTCATTAGATTTCATGTCGTAGATCTGTCTCGTTGAAAATAAAATGCTTAATCGTTTTAAGAAAGTGAGATGAGAAGACCCGTAGCTTAACAATGCGTTCTGTGTTTTTTTTTTGTTTCTTCTCTATTTCCCCGCAAAAACATTGAATTATTGACTGGAACGTCGCACCGGGACTTGACATTCGGCAGAGAGCCAATTCATCGAAGGTCGAATGCCCGATAAAGCTACAGCACTTGCCGCTTCATTTTATCCAGATGAACGAGATCGAAACGACGTAGTCGACCTGTATCTCGTGTGCTACGATCGGGAGCATAATATGCTATTAGCGCGAGCGCGTCAACCCTTAAATATTTCGTACACGATCTTTTAGGTATACCACTAAATAGTATCGAATCGCGGCAAACACCTCACAATTCGACGAACCGAATGATAATAATAACACATTAATAATTCCGATTGAATTGTATTTCATTTGGAAGTATATCGATTTTTTAAATTATTATTAAACAATCGGTTGGTCGACAAAAAAATGCTGCTGCGCGCGAAACGGGACTTGATTACCGCGACAATATTCTAAAAAAAAAAAAAAAAAACCCCCGAAAGGAATTGAAGATATATGAAAAAAAAAAAACCCGACGAAGATGAAGAGATATTATTATATTAATTGGGAATGAAAGAGCGTTTATTTTTCATTGCTTCTTTCGTGATATGTACCTGACACGTTCATGTCTTAACGACAAACGATCCGATTCTGCGTCGATATTATTGCAGACGTGCCACTATAATGGCCTGCGATTATTATTTGTAAAAAAAAAAAACGAAAAAGTAACGAAAAAAAAAGAAGAATTACACCATTGAAACTCACGAGAACGATATTCGTCAAGTAGATACGATTATATAAACTTCGCGACTGTGCGTAGATATCATTTTATTGCGAGAAAGAGAACGAGTGAGCGAGTGACGATCAGAAATGATTGAAAAGAAAAATGTTTACTACGATATGAAACTCAATGGAATTTATAGAATATATTTTTAAAAAATCGTCGTAATCGAAAGAAAGAGGATGGATAATCGTTTATTGAAAAATATAATGCGTAATCGGGCATACGACTGGCGATTGACGTTGGCAGAAAGAAAGAAAACTCTTTGGATCCTACGTAAGAGAGAATTGAAAAAGAAAAATAGAGAACGATGCGAACAAATGAACAAAAAAAAGCTATAATCGCGAGTTAAATTTAAGAGTGATATATAAATATATAGGTAGAGAGAAAAAGAGAGAGAGAGAGAGAGAGAGATAAAGAGATTAAACGAATCAATAATTCATTGTATTATAGGAGAGAGTGTACGAGGATAACGGGCCAACCTCAAGTCCCGAAGTCGTTTCACTGATACCCCCTTCGGCGACCCCGAGCAGCAGCCGGGCACCGTCAGTCACCCCCAGGGATTCCTCACCGTCTCTGACCCACATCACTCATCTCAGTGGTTAAAAGAAAAAACGAAATGAACACACACACACACACAAACAAAACAAAAAGAACAAAGATGAAATTCGAGCGTAACGCCGATTAAGTTTGAATTTTTTTTGCGAGAGTCCCCGATAAGGGAGCGCTTGGATGAGCTTAATTAATCCCGTCCGTTCGGCTCGATTTGGGACAAATATCTGTTTTTCGTCGTTGGCCAGTCGATAGGACATTCGAAGCTCTTGATTTACCATTGATTCATCGTCACTCTAGCGAGCGCCTGGGTATAAAGAAAATTCGACGTTTCGAAGGCGGATAAAAATAACAGAAAATTCAAAAAGCTCGATCAAAGCGATGTAGCAAAATGAAAGAAAAAAAAAAAATTGAGGAAAAAATTACTGAGAATGACGAAAAGTTATTCCTTAATTCGTTCAATACGTAGTTACGTTTCACGCGAGCGCCTAACGCATTTTCATCCAAAAACACTTCCCGCGTATTTTTATATATAAAAAAAAAAGGTAAAACAAATATATATACATATATGGGTGTATATTTTTTCTATGAGCTATATGATATTTTAATTATTCCTTTTTTTTTTGGTTTTTCTTCCTTTCATTCTCGCTCAACGAGATCAACTACGTCGCGGCGCCGGAAGCTGCGCATTTTTTGTTTTTTTCTTTCTTTCATTATTCTCATTTCGTTAACTTTAGTTCTTTGGCATTGTCCCAGCGGGTCTAGGACGGTCAAACGTCTGATTTTTCGTACAATTGAAAAGTTTTCAGACGGCGGAAAATTGACTGAGAATTAAAAAGGTTATAGAAATAATACGAGAAATCGTACAAACGGAGAGGGGCAAGAGGGTAAATTGCAAACGTAGAATAAACGAACACCAAAGGTAAAGAAATAAATAAAAAAATAAAAAAACATAAAAACAAAAAAACAAAGTGTTGAAAAGATAAATAAGCTGTTGGTAACGAAACTGCTGATGTATGGAGTCTCGAATAAATTGCACGAGACCGGATTGAGATCTCGATTAAATTCACTCGACGAGCACGCGACGAGGAGAAAAAAGATTTTCTGAGTTACAATAATAAAAGAGTAATATATATTGAAGAGGAGGAATCAATATTTTTTTCTCACTCGATCTGAAACATTATTCACAAAGTTGTTTACGATGGAGTACGCGCGATTCAGCGATAACGAGTTATCATAATAGATTGCGTGAGGCATCGATAAAGAAAAAGAAAATAAAGAAAAAGTAAACTGACGAAACCAATATCAAGGATTCAACGAACACGCTCCAATTGGAAACGATCAAAGTTGCACCTGATGAGCTACGGGATTGAGGCATACAAAACAAACAAACAAAACACAAACCCAAGTATTATCTCAACATTCTTGCGGATGATAAAAATGGTAATATCGCGCACAATCGAATGTCCATTCAATTGTTTCTCGTAATAAAATATCTTGTTCGAAATCGTACGAACGGGAGAAGAAAAACATTTGCGGTATATGCATACACTGTTTCAGAGTCGAAAGATTTCGTGAGATGAGGCGAGAGAGAACAAAAAAAATACCGCGATAAAAAATAAGAAGAAAAAGATGGGATCTTGATTTTTCGATCGAGATTGTTCAACGTAAAATTGTGTTTCGCGCGTCGAGAAGTATCGCGAAAAGGGGACGAGATCTAACGAGATAATCAAGTGTTTCGATCGTGATATTAATTCACGGGAATTATGTCGATGAATAATCGATTATTCGCGCGAGCCGTCCGTCCGTCCGTCGTGCCAATTATTCGATTGTAATCGAGATCGATTGGCCCTGTGTGCATGTGTGTGTGCGCGCGTGTGAGTTAAAAAGACAATGCGAGATGTGCGACAAAAGTAGAACAAAGAAAAAAAAAACAAAAAAATATCACGACTCGGATCATCTCGCTCGTGTTAAATTTTGTGCTGACAGAGATCGGCACCATTCGCATGAAAAAAAAAATCATTTGAAATAATTTTCCCGTCAACTAACAGTCATGTATAATTGTTATCGAAATTTAATTGTTCGATATTATTCACGACAATTTGAAAATAATAATTAAGCTCATAATTTTCCGTAAGAAACATCATTTTCAACGGTTCTTTATTCGAATGGCTCTCAATCCTGTCTGCTATAGACCGTCTTACGCAATTTTGTGTGTGTTATACTCCGAGTAACTAATCGTGTAAAAAAGAGCTGTAATCATCGTGTCCGGTTTACATTTCGGAAGTACATTTAAAGGAACAAAGTAATTAAAAAAAAACAACAAAAAAATAAATAAAAAATAAACAATGTACTACGTTCAAATTTCCTGCGTACGCGCGTTACGACCGTACACATCGTAAAGCGCGCGACAAACGAGAGGCGATGCTTGCGAAGTTCGTTGCTCAGGTGAACCGAACAAGCGTCGCTTTTACTCGAGAAAAAAAAATCGTTATTTAAATACTACTAGATATATAAGAGTTAGATATTAAACGGAATGAATGGAAAATCAACAGCAAAAAGTATCATCGTCATCGACCTAATCGGATGACGAATTTCTTGCGAGGAGAAGAAATACGTTTCTGATATGTACGCGGAATAGTGAGACAACAAAACGTTGAATATCGAAAATAAGATCTTGACGAAAGCTCGATGGATCGATGGGATTTGTATTCGCACATCGTTCCGATAACAAAAAGGATGTCGATATTTACATAGACGCGTAATACGAACTCTAAGTGAAAGATGAAGCGGAAATATGTGCAGAGAGCGAAATGCATTAGCGAAAATTCATCGGTTAATGACTCTGGGGAAGTTCGTTAATTCAGTCGATGCTGTGATTTGGCAAGAAAAACGTTCTTTGGATACAGTTATTTAATTTACAAATCTAATCTCAAGACTCAATATCCCATTCCATAGAAGGAATATTAAACGGGATAGATCATGACGCTGAAGTTTGCATCGTTGGAACGCAACGCAAATAGGTTTTTAAATTTTCATTTTCAGTATTGCTCTTGCTTCTCGTGATCATTTAGGCCCAGGTCCTTGAAGGCGATCGCAATAAAACGTTTTAACGATTTTTGTCGTCGATAATCCAATCTTGAGGGCGATTAATGGTGTAAAAAATCTATTTTCGTTGCATTCCAACGATGTAAACTTCAACATCATGATAGATCTTCGGTAAATATGGAGCAAAGGGGACCCACTTCCGATTGACTTGCCTCTAATATATGTTGTGTGGGGACCCTTCCTGAACGACTTTTTCCTCTGACACAATTGGGGGTTGTTATTTATTAAAAAGTTATTAACAAATACAGTTAATAATTCATGTAGCTATTTTCCTTATACCAGCCAGTCCTAATCATCTTGTCCTTCACATTTGTTGTTACGAATACAACCCTGAGTAGCATACAAAAAGTTTTATCAGTCGCTCATTGTTTGTTAAAAAGTTATTAACAAAAAAAGTTTCATAAATGAAACGAACAGCACACGCATGAGAGGGGCGGCTGCGCCCCCCTGCAATCCTCCACTCACCAGCCCAAAGACAACCCAAAAACAATCCAAGAACAACCCAAAAACAACGCAAACAAACATATAAACAAACAATTATTTGTTCTATTCATTATTTATATTATGAAGCGGATACATGGTACTCATAATGTCGAAGAAACTGTCGATACGCTGGTCGAAATTGTATTTTTTTTTTTAAAGAAAACTTTGCGAGGTAATGCATAAAATGATAATCGTGTATCCCATATCGTGGGATTTTTGTACGCCTATCTCGCCACAATCTGCCAATGTTTTGCGTGTGTACACAAGTTTCGGGATCAACGAAATTTTTTGAATGATTCACCGTTTGGTGTTTATAATTTTCATAATTGCGCAAAGCATCATATCCCCGCCACATATCCGAATGGATTATAGAGTCTGGTGCTATGTATTTTTTTAATATGCGATATTAAAGTATCGGAACGTCGATCCGCGACAGGCACAATAAAAAACTTTTTACTGCCGCGTTCTATACCGCCAAAAACCCACATAATTATGCGGAATTATTAGTATTTCATATTCTATTTATGACTTTCTTTTGTTAATAACTTTTTAACAAACAATGAGGACGGATAATACTTTTGGTATGTTACTCAGGAGGGTATTCTTAACAACACATGTGAAGGACAAGATGATTGGGACTAGCTGCTATAAGGAAAATAGCTATATGAATTATTAACTTTATTTGTTAATAACTTTTTAATAAATAACGACACTCAATTGTGTCAGAGGAAAAATTTGTTCAGAAAGGGTCCCTAGACAACATATATTAAGAGGAAGGCGCACATGCACCATGTGACACGTGAGTGCGAGAGAGATAGCTGAAAATTCTTATCGGTACTTTCTCGAAAACGGTACAACCGATCGCGATGAAAAAAAGCTTAGCCACTTTTTGCCACCATACTCCAGTGGCTAAGCTTATTTCATCCAAATCGGTTGTATCATTTCGATGAAAGTACATTTCGCGTTTTCGAAGTTATAGTCGCGTGTGATACATCCCCTTAAAAGCAAATCAATCGGAAGTGGGTCCCCTTTGCTCCATATTTACCGATTTCTGACATGGCGAACCGGAGAAATTGAATAAATTAACGAACGTACCCTGAATTACTATGAGAAACGGTTTTACGACGAGAATGTTGTTCAACGGTAATATTGCAATCAGATATGGCCGTTAGAAACATGTAGACGCCGTTTTTTTTTTTTTTTTTTTTCATTTGAAAATCCGTTATATACCGAATGTTATAGAGGAGCCATTCGCTTTGATTGGTGAAATTGTCACCACGGTTCGCGCGGCAATATTCGTGTTCACCGCATAATAAACTTGAGAAGCTACTTACTCGAGCGGACCCGAAGGTCGTACGAGTCGAGTGAGACACGTACAAAGTTCCAAGTCCGATGTATTCAAACAAGTCTAGTTCTTCCGGGTACGCGCGCACACACACACTCACTGACACACGCGTCTTGATAATTAGCCGCGATTGAAAAATTTCCGTAACTCAACGACATTTAAAACTGAAAAATTACAAATGTTTACCACGCGCCACGACAAGTAAAATATCGCGTTTCATCTCGCGAATGTTAACGATCTTAAAATGAGATCGAAGTTATATGACAGATTCGAGTACGATGCACTTTGTATATCACTGTTATTTTGAGATAACGACGGGTTTGAGGACGGTTACGAGAGATCTCGATGCGTCGTTTACATCAGTGGCGTCTTGTTCCCAATCTTCTTCCTAAACGCCGGATTGTCCGAACAGAGGACGCGCGGCGTTTCCCATCTCGTGTCTCCCACCTTTGTTCTCGTTGGCGAGGCAGAAAAAAACTTTGAAAAGAACACAAATGAAAAACCTAAAAGAGAAAAAAAAAAAAGAAAAGACTACAATATGAATGTGTAAATAAACGTGAATTACTATATTTAATAATGAAATAATACGATTGCTCTAGGTGTAAGATGTATGACGTTATTGTAATATTTGTATAGGATTTGCGAGTGATTTTAGAAAATTGTTTAATATATTCGAATAACGTCACGCGGCCTCCTCGTGACGTTGAAATACAAATATTCTGTATCCTATATAACGCGGTGACTGTTCATCACTCCCCGATCTCCTTTTAGCACGTAGCGATGAAAATCCGAACTTCTTCAAAATCTCTGTACAGGATCGATGAAAATTTATTTATTCTCACCACGATAACCGAACTTGGATAACAATTTTGAGGACGTTCGACGCCTATTTCGGAAAGATCGTGGACAGTTTTATCGGTGAAAGTGTCCCGGAGTAAAATTTTCGAAAAAGTTATCTATATTTTATCGAAAGGTGTATTTAATTTACACTCGAAAGATACATTTTTGGCTAGAACTTCTTGCAGTTGTCCAATTGTTCATACAAATGAAGAAGTTATGTATTAGGCGGAAATTGGGGTTTAACTTGACCACGATATACGGACAACTTTTTCCAAAATGTGTTCCCATGATACTGTCGTGGAAAAAAACAAAAATTTGAAGATGTGACACAAATCATGCTCGTATTGTGTCGAATTAATAAACTTTTTTTTTTGTGTTTCACACAAGTTTACATGACAATTTAATTTTCGTTACAGATTAGAACGTATACAGATATGACGTACACGCATACGTTTTGGTTTGTTCAAACAACGGCACATGTTGAATTTCAATATGAGAATTACATAATCTATAGATATATTACATACGTTTTTATATGATATAAATTTAATCCAATATATACATTGATAATCGTACATCAGGGGACCATATATATAGTCAACAGATGTAGAGTTGTTAAACGCCATCAGGTCGTCACCGTCATTAGTATCGTGAACTTATAAAACGCTGCGACGCACATGAATGCGGATTAAGCTGCTGCGAGTAAATCGAACACAGATTTCCGTTGATCATGATCTTGAAAAAATAACTCACAATCAGACGTTTCGTCACCGAGGGCAGTGATATATCCTGCTTAAAGTGATTTTAAAAAAATCAGAAAAAAAAAACATGTAGATGTTTATATATTCACTTAAAAACGTAATCTTAACGGTTGTGCCACTTCTTTGGTATTTCTTTTAGCACCACGTTGTATTCTTCTTTGTCATGATAATTAACGGAGTTACACCGACTATCACCTATTTTTCTCACTAAACTCGAACGTACTTAACCAATCGCACTAATGATCCGCGAAAAGACGTATCACACGTGGAATAATATACACAAAGGTCAGTAATACATTGCAAAATCTTGACGAAACACGAATGAACGTAAAACCTCGCTGTTGGTCCACGCAGGATCGATTAATACTGAATCTCATCGAGTCAGGGATCATTATTTGTTTTGTTCTTTTGTAAGAAAGTGGTGATTCAGACAGGGCCATAAAAATGCCTAAATGCCGAGGCGTTACCTCGACGAACAGGTACATATATATTACCAAAAGTGCTTCGTTCTCTCTCCTCTCGTCCCGTTCATTCTTCCTCTGCTATAAAAATAAACGAAGATTTTTTTTGCTCAATCGTCAATGGGAATGTTTCGACACAGTAAAAAACTTGGCAAATGTAGTTTCCCTGTAGTTCGTGAAATTTGTTTTCGTTTTACGCTACAAAAATGTAGCCTCCAGCTCGTGCAATCGTGATATCTTACTTATGCTGCAATTCTGGAAATATCTCGTACATAAGCACCTCAAAGATGTCCTGAAATATCTTTATTTGCAATGAAACAGCCTAAAATACCGAATAACCAACGAGATAACGAGATTCGTGTCATTACTTACGTAAAACAGTTGCTTATTAAGATTGTCGTTTTGCAATGTATCGAATACTTTGGTAGCTCCTCTCTGTGAGCTCTGAGCACCCACGAGATTGGCCAGAAATTCCGGCAAATTGTTCAAAAATTGTCGTCTCGCTTCGCCCCGAGTTTTAAGCTTTTCCTCGTCCGTGCGCGAGACCGACGACGAAACGATTTGTCCGTTTGGCCACCAGGATTTCGTGAACAGCTGAATGTAATAGTGCAACATCGGCTCGGAGAATACCCAAGCCACCATGTCCCTAACTTGTCTGATAAACGATGCAAAAACAAAGGTAAACGTTATTGTTTCACTAATATTGTATGAGTGTGTTGGTGCGAGTTGTTTACTATTTTCAGAAAGTCGAGTAATCAATTCTAAGGGATTCCTATCAAACGGGATGAGGTTGTCACGTCTAGAAGGTAGAATAAAAAATATATATCGATTCTAGGGAAAATCAAAGTATGCAACCATCTTCACTATTTAATTCGAAGTAACAATCAAATCAGTTGACAATAACGGAGAGGCCTGCTAATTTGTCAACCCTATTAGAAAGCAAAATATATGAGCGTGAATGAATATCATTTTTCGAAAAGTACCTGTTGATCGTGCGGCCGTAAGTTATTTGCACGAAAGTGATGAGGGATCTTCTGAGCCATCGAAATACACCACGAAGATCAAAAACTTCGCCAAGAAGAGCGTACAAGGGTTCAGCAATAGCGTCTTTTCCAGGTCCCAAATAGGCATCGGTAACTGCTCGGCCAGCCTCGTTGTCATCGAGCAACAACGAATAATCCTCGTCCTCGTCCTTATCACGCGAATCTCCACTCCCACCGGATCCCCTGGATAAGTCGAGAATTTCTTTAGCTACGAGTCACGAAAACTTGTCATTGGACCAACTAAAGGTTTGGACTTACGATTTGAACAGAGTCGAGAGCGAGAAACGTGATTTTTTCGGTGACGGAGCGGTATGCTTCAGATGTTCCGAGCTTGGACTTAGAAACGCATAGAGAGCTTCGCTCTGATTCAGCCGATCGTCGTCCTTCAAGACAACCTGTACAGCGAATGAACCCGAGGGGAGTAACCTTTTCGTTATACAAAAAAAAGCAAAGAAAAATCGAAATTTTAAGTATTACAAACTAATTGAAAATTTTTCATCTACCCACGTTAAGGTAATTTTGTATCTGCATTTTCGCCTTGTCGAGGGAATTTCTGTCGGTTTTACCGAAAAACTTCAATGGTTGCGAGGGTAGCTCGAGGGACTTGACGTTCGAGCAGAGTTGTCGTAACTTTCTATGAAGTTCGTGAAACTCGGGTAATTTACGAAATACGACCCATCCGGTTGATATGCTCTCGGCGTTTCCCTCGTCCTCGGCCTTATGGACGACGAGAATAAATTGCGGCGGATCACCGTTGTCCGGAGTCTCGGCGCTTTGTACGTCGACCCGCCAACGTCCCAAATGTTCGGCCCACATTTCCGTATGAGTGAGATGAGCCTCGAGCTGTCGTTTCTCACCCTGAAGCCACTCAACCTCTTTCGCAAGTATACTCAGTACTCGACTCTCCGGTTTGAGCGACGATCTCAGTGCTTGAAGAGCTTGCATCTTGTTATTCAATTTCTCTTGTAACTGATCGAGCTTGCTTCTTGCGTAATTCGAATGATCGCCGACGAGCAGTGACGAATGTTCCGAGAGCGAACCCTCGACCAACTGGCGATCCTCTGTAAGACCTGGATTGAGAAAATATATATAATTAGCCTGACAAACGTCGTTCTGTCGATTTTTTAAAATTCAAACCGAGAATTCCTACGAGCACAAACAAGACACGAGATCTATGGCCAATGAGCTGATATTCTCTAAGTCATTCGTATCGGCATGAACCTATAAAATGGCATTTCTATAAAAGGCTGTGCGCATATATACATATAATGATAAATGAAAATTAAAAGGTCCCAAATATTCGTAGATTGCCAAGACCGTGCAGTTGAGAGAAAAAAAAAGAAATCAATCGAGGAGATACTCGAGAGTATATTTACACTTACTATCGTCTGGATACGCGAAAGAAATACGGGCAGAATAATTCGTATTAGAACGATATATGTGTGTAATTTGAAGTTCGTTGAAACTTTTTTTTCAAATGAAAAACAACAAATTGCTTATTTACCGTCAGCCCTTTCGCTCAGAAGTGCTTCCTGCATTTTCTTGTACTGTTCGCTAACGAGAAACGATGGATAATACTTTTCCTCCAATACTTTAACGACGTCTTCCTGAACTTCGTAGAACACATCGGGACCTTTGTCGCCGAGTAAAAAGCTCTCCATTCTCTTGCGCACGTTTTTATCGACTTTTATCTCAGCAGTGGGCGATCTTATGTACGTATAAAATATTTCAGCACCGACTTGATGCCATTGAGATCTATCGGCGGCTCGTAATTCTTGAACAGCCGCCCAGTAGCCTATCAGACCCTGACTTGCTACTTGTTCCAAAAATTGTGTTAAATATCGTCGTCCGGTGATATTGTCGAGAACGGTTTGAAGCGGTAAAACACGTCCTTCCGACGATGCCGCTGAATCGGCTATATCACATTCTTGTATCGGATAACCGTCCCATCCCAACGTTTGCATGTGACACTCGCACGTATTTTTGGCGTGTGTCAATTGGCTGATATAACGTTTGAGCTTTCTCGCCTGTGCTGTATCCGATTTACCGAAGGTATTACTCTCGGGATCGAGACCCTGAGCTCTCTTGACGTTTTGCACCGTTGTTGCTTGCATTATTTCCGTCACGATATTGTATCGTATGTGCTTGAGAACCTCAATGTCGTTCGAGCTTTTGATCATTCGTATAAAATCCTCGAAAGATTCGGCATATTCGTATGTTTTTCTGTGCATCGCTTCTGCGAGTTGTTGCTGCTCGATGTACAGCAAAATCTTTTGATTTATGTAATCGGGATCTGTGATCAGATCTATGGCAGGTTTAAGTACTGAAATGTTAATTCAAATTGGATAACATTATAGATATCGCAAGAACAGACAATTCAACAATGTTATTTTCTTATTGACCAAATGGTAATAAGAAGAAGGGCGATTATTTACTTTTACAAGTGATAATTTCGCGAAGAAGAAATTTCGCAGGTGAGATAGAGTAACTCCCCGGTAGAAAGAACATTATACACAGCTCGCTGACTTTTCTTAGATACTCCAGTTCAGCTGTTCTTGACATGAGATGAGGTGACAATATAAACACAGGATCTACGCCTTCCGAACTGAAAATACAATTTAAAAAAAAACTGTTACCATTTATCTCAGAGCCAATCGACAAGGTGTTAACAGAGATGTGAAAAATCAAATATCTCAATTACATTGGAATTAGTACAGTTTTAAATTTCTTCCTGATAGATTATTCAATTTTTTACATAAATTCGTTGTCATTGTGAAGAAATAACAATGCAATATGGCGTGAAATGTTAATAAATAAGCCGGTAACTTAGACGATCAGAATGAAATTGTGTCTAAATGTAATTGGAAAATTTGACTTTACCCATCTTTAGTATTGAACAAATTGGACATACGCGGCTGCTTGAGCTATCCTAATTTTTTCAAAGTGAAACGTAACTTTGTTTACAATATTGCAAGCTACGAGTTTGGTGTGATCTACGCGCGACAGACGTTCGTGAAGAGTCTGTACGGCACCCCATACGTCTTGCTTCATATTGGCTATTAGGTGATCCGAACAGAAAGCTAATTCGCTAAGCCAACAGCCTACAAAGTCTCTGAAAGCCAGGTCGAGAAGATTTTGAAGAGCTCCGTCAACGGGTCTGGTAAATACTACCGGATATCTTATTTGTCTTTTGCTGCTTGACGATTTGGGTTCATATCCATTCTGCAAAGAATTTTTTTCAAGCTGTAGAACAATTATTTTTTGGAAACATAGGCAAAACACTGTTACCGGTGGTACAAGCAATACAAACCATAAGCATAGTACGGAAAGCATCCATCTCAACGGTAGTCTTTGTAGTACCAGTTCCAGTCTGATGTCTGGGAGATAGAGCTACGTGTATGAGAATGATGACTAGCGGTCCAAGAAAACAGCACGACACGGTTAACACTCCAAAGAAGTACAACCACAGAAGGGTGTCACAATTGAAAAATAAATAAATTCCAAAGGCAACTAGAAGCGTCGCAGAAAGTATCTTCTGTCGACCTTTCTTCATAAATCTCTTTATGTCGTTGCTCATTTTTCTGACTTTAGCCTCGACAATCATTGATTTCTACTGACGCTTATCACTTATCATGATACCACGTAACAAATCCCATTTTTCGAACGATATTTTATCGGTCAAACGATATTTGTTATATACTCGTGGAGTTCGAGCTGTCATCGTGCTGTCTTATTAAAATCGTCGAGATACAACACAAATACGAGTTTTATACTGTCACGACACTGTATCACCTCATTAATGCTCGTGAAGTTCGATTCTGGCAACTTGTTATAAACATCTTATACGTTTATGACCGAATTGTCGATTCGGAATGACAGACACGAAAAACATTCAGTCAATAATGCATAATTGGCGCCACAATCGCCGCTTCCAGCGGTCACTGCGCCGGACGCAAGAACCTTATGACGAAGTCGGTAAAAATGAAATTAGAGCGCTATGATCGCAGGGCTCAAAGCGGCTGATGCGGAAAGTTTACGATTTAAAAACATTGAACATCCAACGGGCAAGAAAACTTTCTCCACGAGAATTGGATTTTTCAATTTTTTTGTTGCATTGTAGTGCATTTATCGGTTCACAAGAATTTCGCCTGGATTGGTGAGTTTTTCCGATTCAATGTCTCCGAATTAGAGATACTCCTTCATTCATTTCCCAGGAAAAAAAATTGCCTATTTACATCGATTGACAAGTAGGTTGTGCTTATGTAGGATAGATATATAGGATGAATAAATTAATCGTTTATTGAAAAATAATGAAAATTGTGTTGCGGGGCTGAGAATTTAATAAAATAGAGTTATGCCAAGTACTTATGTCTCTAACAATCGTCGATCCAAAAGATCAGCATCAGCCCTGTCGCCTCGTGTACCAAAACATTGTAAATCAGTGTCACCCCTCGAGGCTCTGCTCAGCACAGATGACTCAATTCTCGAATCTTTGGAGAATGAAATATGCTGTACAGGTGAGGTGGAAAAAAAAAATTATGGAACAATCGGAGCGGAAAGTATGAAAAAATACTCCATGCCGTTAGACTCTTATAACGATTCGGAGTACTGCGATGTATCCCAGATGTTGCATAGCGATTTAAAGAGATCGTTCGATTATGGGGAGTCGCTGCAGGAAGAGAAAAAAACAAACTTATCCGACCTTCTCAATGAGGAATATCAATGGCACGATCATACATTGTTCAATCAATCTCTCATTGAGGCGTGCTTGAACGATTCGAACGACATGTTTGATACCACTAGTCCAACAGATCAACGTGTTAAATGTGAAGAGATAAATGAACAAGAACCGTTGGAATCTAATGAGGTGCCCGAGAGACAATTGTCATCTACGTCGGATGAATATTTTTTTGACGATCTATCTTTCCCACTGGATGATCAAGATGAGTTTAGTATTATACAGAGAACAGATAATTCGAGCAATAACTCCAATAGCCAAGTAGATCGGACAGTGTGCAATAAAAAAGTTCCGAGTCAATCTGATCCACCAGGATCCTTTTATGGACTACCGCAAAGAGTTAAAACTTTGATACAGAAAACAAGAAAAATAACTTCTCTCTACGGTGGGCATATTAATCTGAATTTTAAGACTGTCCATCGCAGAAATCACAGTACAGTACGAATTGTTGTCTTTTATAGAATGGCAGGATGAATGCCTGAATCTAAAAGCTGTGAAGAATCGAACGAATTTAATTTATGCATTACCCACAAGTGGGGGAAAAACTTTGGTCGCTGAGATATTGATGCTGAGAGAGATTTTGTGTAATAAAAGAAATGTTATGTTCGTTCTTCCGTTTGTTGCAATAGTACAAGAAAAGGTAAGACTGCTTTGCATAAACTTTTATACCAGAAAAATCCATTTAGAAACGTTGAATTCCTTGCGAAACATTTTAATCATAGGTGCAATCGATGACACAATTGGCACTAGAATTGGGTTTTTTGGTGGAAGAGTATGCCGGTAGTAAAGGCCAATATCCTCCGATGAAAAGACGTCGAAAAAATTGTATATACATATGCACCATTGAGAAAGCTCAGGGACTCGTAAACAGTCTGATCGAGTTGAAACGATTAGACGAGGTCGGTATCGTTGTCGTTGATGAATTACATTTGCTTGGCGAGGATGGCGGTAGGGGTGCGACTCTGGAAGGGCTTTTAACGAAATTGATGTTTGCCGGTGGTAAGCATGGAGAACTACTCCCTTCGATCATACGTCATTGTTTTCACAAAGATCTCGTTTTTTCCCTCCATATATATTATCCTTTCGTTTTTGTTTTTGTTTAATAGAAAATGTCCATATCGTGGGTATGAGCGCGACAATAGGTAATCTCAAGGAGGTCGCGCATTTTCTAAAAGCCGACGTGTATACACAAAATTTCAGGCCCGTCGAGATAAAAGAGTACGTAAAGTGCGAGAATCGAATTTGGTTGTTGAATTTACATGACGATCCGATATTCACCGATGAAAAAAAAATTAATTATCCGGTGAGATTGATTACCGCATAATTGCTATTAATAACTTTGATCTTGAAGAAATTCAATTGGAAATATTAATTTAAATTGTATTAGTACTCGGACACGGCAGATAAATTAGATCCAGATCGTATAGGCGGTCTCGTGATGGATGTAGTACCGAAAGATTCTTGTCTCATATTTTGTTCGAACCGAAAAAATTGCGAAAACGTAGGTTTACTACTGACGCGTGTTCTGTTCAGGTGTGTCTCGTGTTCATTTTCCTTTTTATTCTTTTAATTATTCTCAATCATCCTAATCAGTATTACTATACGATTAGATCGGTAATGGAGCACAAAGTAAAGGAGAAGGATGAATTGTTGGCTGCACTGAAATATGAGGGTGAATTATGTCCTGTTCTATCAAAAACAATAAAATTCGGCGTGGCCTATCATCATTCGGGACTAACGTCCGAGGAACGAAAATTGTTGGAAGATGCTTTCAGAGAAGGGACACTTTGCGTTCTGTGTTGTACATCGACACTGGCAGCGGGCGTAAATTTACCAGCAAGAAGGGTGAGTTTTGTTGAATTATGAATAAAATATCGGATCGTTATGAATTTGCTACTAACAAGAGTTCGTACATGAGTTCGCAGGTTATTCTGAGAAGCCCCTATGTTGGCAATCAATTTCTCAATCTGAGCAGATACAAACAGATGATCGGTAGAGCCGGTCGAGCTGGTATGGGTGAAATTGGTGAAAGTATACTTATTTGTAAGAATACGGAAATGTCCAAGATACAGGAGCTTCTGACATCTCGTATGGACGACTGTCTGAGTACGTTACACCTTGAAGAGGATCGTGGCATAAATAATTTAATTCTGAGCTCCGTCATACTGCTTATCGCTACAACACGATCGGAACTGCACAAGCTCATAGGATCGACTCTCCTCGGTGTGCAGCAAAATCGATTGAACGCCAACGTAAAAACCATCGCCGACAAAGCTATAGAGAGTCTTTTGAAAGCTGGCGTTTTGAGGGTCAAACGCAGCGGAGATTTTGATCCTAACGTTACCGTTGCAATCGAGTCCCAAATGACCGATGAAATAAATTACAAACCAATAGTCAAGAAAGGAAAGAGAACAATTATGCTGTCGGCTAACACAATTTTAGAGCCGTCGCCTCTGGGAAGAGCAGCGATGAAAGGTACGCTTAAAAATTCTCTGTTCGTTTCATCGGATTAATCGAACACTAAAAATTTCATTTTATTTCAGGATCCGTTGATCTGACATCCGCTTATACCCTTTATCAAGATCTGAAGACCGCACAGGCACACTTGGTTCTTATAAATGATTTACACATTATGTATCTAGTCACACCGTACGATTCGGCGAAACAATCAACGCCCGTTGGTTCAGTTTTCTATGACGTGGTATGAGGACGAAATATTTTTTAATTGAACTTTACCAGACCGTATTATTGCATGCCGAATTCAAGAAACAAAAAAAACTAATCGATTTCATCAGATTACTAGCCTACCTTCGTCTCATATGACGACGCCGAGGGTATTAGGGATAAACGAAGCGACAATAGCGAAATTGCGAGACGGAACAATTCCGAAGGTACAAGATTATCGATAGTGTAGTTATTCGTTCACCGAGATCATACTCGCATATTTCAAACTTGATTTTACAATTTTTTTTTCTTAGGGTATAGAGCCGCGTGTAATCAAACGATTTTGGTTAACTTTGATACTGTACGAATTGTGGCAACATCGACCGTTGCACATCGTAGCAGAAAAGTATCAAGTAAATCGTGGAGTGATACAGAATCTGATGAGTGCTGCCGCGAGCTTTGCCAACTCCGAAGTTCGTTTTTGTCAAGTAAGAAGTTTCAAAAGCACAAAAATGCAATCGCTGAAAGCCAAATCGGTCGCGCTTTTTTTTTTAGACATTAAGTGCAAATTTTGATTTCGTTTTTTTTTTCTCGTAGGAGTTACAAGAGTTTTGGGCATTTACAGATCTGTTGAGTACATTCAGTAAAAAACTGAGATACTGTTGCTCGGCTGATCTGCAGCCGCTGATGGAACTACCGGCGGTGAAAGTGGCCCGAGCCCGTCAACTGTTCAATGCCGGCTACAAGACTCTACAGGCGATAGCAGTAGCAAAGCCAGAAGATCTCGAGAGAAAGATAATACATTTGCCGATAAGAACGATAAAACAGATAATTGCGGCAGCTAATGTGAGTATCTGTCGTCTTATGATTTTTTTTTTTTTTTTTAACGAAGGGGTGTGGAGAATCTTCAAAACGACACTCAGGAAGGGTCCGCACTTCCCGAGCATGTGGGATTTGTACCCACTGAAAACCATACACCTTTTTTCTTCTTGGTCCGTGACCACCCCGGAACCGCTTTCGCATTACTTCAGGGTGGGACCTTTTCTTCGCTGAGTTCAGCGCCTGCCCTTCTTCATTGTTCTATGGCCGTTCTGTTGCCAGGTTCTCGTCGAGTTTCTTTTTGCGTAGATGTCTTATGATGGAACTAACGTAGTCGTCTTATGATGGAACTAACGTAATCGTCTTATGATGGAACTAACGTAGTGAGAATTGATATTATTTAAGCATGATTCGATCAAATTTCAGTTGTTGCTGATGGAAAAAGTGGAAAATTTGCGAGACGAGGCCGCCGAGGTTATGGAAGGTTTGGATATGAGTCACTTTGAGTGGGATTAAAATTCACAATGTATATATGTAAGATTTAGGTGAAAATAATAGAAAATTGAAGTTTTGTAAAAAATTGTACTTGGACCGTTCAAACCACGAACACTATGTGCTATTCAGAGGAAAGATTAATTTATTTAAAAAATTATCGATGTTTCTCATTTATCAAATATATTTTTTCAACGAAATAATTCCTACGTCACGATATTCTCTCAATTCGTTAATAAGTAACATTGCATGTCACTTGTAGGAGATTGTGTCTTTCAGATCAATACGTTTCAAGATAAACGTATTGTTTAAGCAGGCACATATATAAATGATCCACATGCCTGTTGATACTCTCGTCAGAGTGGTAACAACGAGTGGTACAAAAATAATAAAATCTTTCACTTACATCCGTCGTTTCATGTCATTGTTCATTATCGTTTCTTATAAAGACAGGGTTTCAGCGCTATTGGCGGTAGTTTCTTCGTGCTTCTGTTAACGTCCGATAATTTTTTGAAATCCATGAAATAAAATAAATTATGCGACAGATCCTTCCACGTGTTGACGAATCCATAACTTTTCAATAGCGTTATGAACTCATCGACGTTCTCGAATCTGCTCTCGACATCGGCGATCTTTAGGATACCACTGAAACACAGGTGAAGGTTATGAGTAGAGGCTTAATATACGTGTATTTGTGATATTTTAAATATAACCTGGAATACGTGACTATGCTTACTCTTTCTTCAAAACGCGATTTGCTTCGAGCAGATAATCCGCGAGATTGGTGCCCATGAGCGATAGACAAAATACAACAACGTTCACGCCAGTCGTCAAAAGTGTCGTGTGAGCCATATCGCACGCTTTTACTCTGTCATTTATGGCGACCAAATCGAAAGAATGTACTTTTTGAGGAACAGATTCGGCCAGACGAGCTTCGCCGCAACCAAAATCAGCGATAACGTGATCCTTTGGCCTGGAAAAAAAAAAGGAAATTACTGCGTTATCGTATTTCTCTCTGAATTTCGTCAATCGCACGTTTCGCAAAGCAATATAATCAACGAACAATTTGCTAATGGATGATATTATAATATCCAAAGGATTGAGCGGCCATTGTTCAATCTGTTGCTTGTAACCGGAGTGATAAGCAGCGAATGCGTCCGGATCTTCTTTGAAGTATTTCTTGGATTCGGAACTCTCATTGTTGTACAGAGTTTCGTTGAGAAATCGAAATCTGGATGCTCTTAATTGAGACATCATTCGTTCTCTAAGAGATTCTGGCTCATTGATATGTTTGTTGTTTGTTGTTTTCTCTTTAACGGCGAGCATAGTCTCAAGACGTTGTATGTTTAGTTTTCTTGCGGGAGACGATTTATCCACCGATGTTTCAGTGGTGCTTTCTTGATCGTTTGCGACAGTTTTTAGTTTTTCAGCATTCTTGTTGAGTTTTCGCTTTTTTCGTCTTCTCTGAGACTTTGTCTCTTGTTCGACCGGTTCTCCAGCTGCCAATTTTGGCTGTGTAAATTTTTCTTGTTTATGCGCAGGCTCTGTTGTTACAACAATCTCTTGAGAATGTGGTTTTGATTTTCTTGCCCATTTCTTAGGTGGACATACACTGGATTCTATGGCATCAGCAAGAGCTTTTTTTCTCTTGTTGGCTCTACGCTTTGCGTGATTAGTTGTCAGTTTTTTGTTTCCAGATTGTCTTACACTTTTGTTTTTCTGAAAAGAAGAGAAAATTGAATGTTAGTTTCTTGAATTATACATCGCACTAATTTTGCAATTTTTATGTGACAGTCGAACGGAAAAAAGCACGTGGGATACGTAACGACAGAGCGTAACCTAAAAATAAAACATTTCGTACCTTGTTATCAAAAATTTCCTTGCTGAGTTTGTCACCAACTGCGTTCGCCTCCCATGAACTTTCCGCAAAGAGACTCATTGTTCGTTCACGATTATAATTAAACTCAGTTTTTGTTACGACTGGGGGAAAAAACAATTTTTTTGAACGTGGATTCGATGTGCTTTTCACCGTGCCGTCGTCCAGCTGACACTGACCCCCACCAATGATGCAAGATAGAGTAAATCGTAACGTTGCTAGATGGCGTTGCGAAAACTGGGTCAATCGCACCTGTCAAAGGAAAAAAAGAACTTGATAAATGACAAGAAACATTAAGTTTCACCTCTAATAATATAATTTCATCGTGTACCGATTCATTCTATTTGCTGATGAAATGTACAATTGACTTTCACGATGTCAACGTATTCATTGGATTCTTTGGAAAAGTATTCGACCGATGTTACGAAATTTATGACGAAATCGGAAATGGTTTGCAACCTGCAATTATCCTGTGACAACACCGGCGAGGATTGGGATAGTGGGAAAAAAGATGCTCAGGTCGTTGAAAATTCTGATAAAGGTGATGTAAATAATGAACCAAATTTGCGCCATATTTTAAGATAGTAGTCTGGTAACTTAAGCCGATTTTGATGTCTTTTTTGGAGGGCGTTTTTTTGTAGGAAAATAAAAATGAATCGTTTTGGATATTTAGGATGTTTTTATTTACATGTTACAGATACAAAAAAAAAAATTTTTGAAAAAATTTATCAGTTTATTATTATTATTATTATTAATCGAAGTTGGCACCTCGAAAAAAAAGCGCGTGGGTGGCCCCGGTGATTTTGGTTCTTGATGTTATCTGAAATCAAAAATTCTTGATAATTCTTAATCTATAGACATGTCATTCTGGTCGGAACTACTGAAGTTAAATTTCATGGATAAATAACAAAATGGCGGACTTTGGAAAAAAAAGTCCTTTTATTTTAGCAAAGAAGGGGTGTAAAATAAAAAGTTAAAGGTGACAAAATTTCTCGGTAGTTCCGACGAGAACTATAAGTGTGTAGAGTAGCCTGTTAAAATTTGAAAGCAATCGGTTCGATAGAAAAAAAGTTAGGACCCGGGCTGCCAACTTCGAGGTGCCAACTTCGATCAATAATAATAATAATACTACACTATTAAATTTTAAAAAAATTTTTTTTTTTGTATCTTTACTATGTAAATAAAAACATCCTAAATATCCAAAACGATTCATTTTTATTTTCTTACAAAAAAACGCCCTTCAAAAAAGACATGAAAATCGGCTTAAGTTACCAGACTACTACCTTAAGTCCAACTATATTTTCAAAAAATGACTTCCACAATCTTTCAATCAGCCAGTTAGATGAATTATCTTGAATTCGTTCTAATGAATATGTAGTTTATACAGAAAAAGAGAGGGGTAAATTTAGATAGAGGTTTATTAATTTATTGCAATTGCCCAGAAAGTTATCAATTATTTTTTTATTTAAAAAAATCCGAAATAACTGTTTATTCTGTCTGTTGAAAGGTTTTCAATGATTTTACTGAAACAGATGTTCACTAATAAGTACGGTTCAATAAGGGATTTCGTTTTTGAAGGATTCGCAATTATTCAACATTCCTTTCAATATAAATTCATAGACTTTATCAATAAATAGAATGAAATATGGAAAATTTATATCAGAGTTGACTATGAAATGTTCAATTAACGAAACGTAATGAAAATGTGCTTTCTAGGCAGTAACTAATTGCACAATAATAATTAAAAAATATGTCTAACTGCCTTATGAATTATCTATCAATTTCTGTATTAACTAATGGATAATTAACGTAGTAACGATTGTATAAAAACATAGTTCATTTTAGATATAATACGTGACCAATAAATCTTTAATTCGAAATAGCATATTACCGAATGGAATAACGATTAATCGGTATTCGTATAATTGCGTAGTTTCCCCACACCACACTATAATGGTTATTGGGATTTTCTCAATTGAATCGATTACAATTTGCATCCTCGAAGATTGAAATTATTAGTTAATCGTGTTATACATGAATGTTCGGCTATCAAAATCATCGGCTATTATACCTTATTACGAGTTATTCGAATTATTCCCATTATATTCTCTAATTGCATTTTATTCATTACGGAGAGAGTTTTCGCTAGCAATTGGGAGGATCATGGAAACTGTTTGAACTATTTCAGATAAAGGATTTAATGAATCGTCGTTTGTGGCAACGGTGCCGAATCGCGACAGGGATATCGTAAAATTTTGCGAGAATGCGATAATTGCAAGAGGAGGGGACGACGGGATCCAAGAATTCTGTTCGAGAGTGGAAAAGCTCCCGGCGACACGCGACACGAGAACGCATTTTCGGACAGGATGTGCCGTTGCAAAGAAGTTTAACGTCGTGCAGAAGCGGCGGTCGTCGTCGCTGGGACCGTCGTCGGAATTCCGTCGGGGTGACTCCTCGTCTCTCATAAGAAAGCAACCCTCCGACGTCGTGGGGTTCATGAAAGCGTACAAAAAGCCTGCTGGCAACGTACAGCATGCCATCTCCGGCAAGAGCAAAAAACCCGTTTCCTACTTGGAACTCTACCTCGGAAGTCTCGGTCAGATTCTTTGGATAATTTTCTCTTTGTTCAATGTCCTTTGCTACAATTTTTTCTCTCTCTCGTCTCTCTCTCTCTCTCTCTTGTCCCCCCACGTCTCTGTCGCTGTTTCAGACGAATTGCATTTCCGAGATTCCATTAAGCAATTCCGCCAAGAGTTACAGAGGAAATAATGTATTTAAACGGCGAGATATATCCAGCGTGAAGTAGAAGAATGATTTTTGGACGGACAAATGTTTGTCAACTGTCTAATTTACAAATATTTCCTTGAGAAACAAAAAGAAATTTAAAAAATAGAACGAAATAAAAGAGAGCTTAAAAAACGGTCAAATCTTCATTTACAACGCTTATACATCAATCTCATCAAAATCTCATCAAAGAAAGTTCATTTCCCATAATATTGTTTATTCGTTATAAACGAAATTGATGAAATTTTTGATACCCAAAATGAGAAATAAAATCGTTTTAATTGATGAAAATAAAATATTGTCTATTCAAAGGAAATTCGTTGATTGTAATATGATAAATTTGCAAATTACCGAATTCAAAGCGTAAATAAAATTCTCATTTTAATCAAAGAAATTCAATATTCTCCGGTGCCGAATTTGTACACGGAATTTCCGCGCAAAATGTTCCTATATGTTCGTCGTGGAAAATTGAATTTGTGTAAATTCAATTTTTATTTTTTTTTCATTTCAGTTCGTCAAGTGGTAGATCGGAAAAATAGAGTGTTGCAACCGGGGTTGTTTTATTCGCCACAGGTGTCGATAGGCGTCAGTGCATCTCCACTCCCGTGGGATCAACGATGTCGATTTGCGACGACAGATCGGACGAACGGACAGCAACGGACGACTACAGGGATGGTTCGTTGGTGTGCCCGAGGGGAGAAATACACGACGTTGGTTTCCATCGCGATTCTCAAGATGAATCTCGCGAAACTCGTTCCTGCGAGCTGCTCGATAGTTTCGTAACGACCGAGAGAGAATTCAACGAGACCAGAGACCATTTCTCGCCGGGATCCTATTCCGATTTTGTTCAACCAATAAATCGAAGAAAACGAGTATCCTATGAACCTTACGATATCGAGGATTACAAGAATCTGAGTGTACCGAGAGCCGATCGTTCACTTGGTCCTGACAGAAACGAGATGGAATCCAAGGTAAGAGAAAATTGGGAAAGTTAGAAGACAAAAAACAAAATGTTCATCGTGTCGATAGAGTAAATCTAACCCGAGAAAAATAATGATGTATTCAGCATTTTCGTAAATTTCAACTCGGTGTCTCAATTTTATGGTTTCGTTACTTATTTAAATTGATTTTACTTATTGTCCAAATGAACTTGGGCTGATCTCAACAAACGGGTAACTTGTATTTAATTTTTCTTCTTTGCGAAAAACAATCGTATGGAAACTCTCAAAGGAGAGATTGTTCGAATGATTTTTCTGATCGTATAAAAAGATATTCACATCGGTCTATGAAAAATCGTAAATATTTGTTTATCTAAAAAAAAAAGCACCAACCTCTACAATTTTTTTTTAGATTCAAATCTGAACATTTGTTTTCATGATCGTGGAAACACTTTAAACAAATGTTCGTTCGGTATTTTCGATATAATTTTGTTTTGCGGGCAAGTTAAAAAAAATCGCGGGGACTCGTGTCTCTGAATTAAATAACCACAAAAAAAACGTATGATAAATACGCAAAAAAAAATGCTCCATCATCCTCGAGTGCGGAAAAACCTGTTGATGTTCGTTCATTCCAATCAGAGGTTACAGAACTTCTTTCGACTGAGTACTTCGATAAAAAAAATAGGGTTCAGGACAATAACGAAGGTAAATGAATGCAGCGACTTCACTGACACGAAGTTTGTCGAGCTGGGACATTTAGAGAGTGTAACGAATGTATATACGTTTAACGAATTCGTAATTCTCATTAAATATATGCATTACGTAATGCATGTCGAATTAGAGGTGAACATAAATGTGACATTTGACGAAATAGTACAGAACGTCATCACTAATTTACTGTGCGACGAAAATATTTAACTAATTAAGTAAAATTGAAAAGAAGATCAAACAATTCCGAAACCGCATTAAGAAACATGTCAGTTCTCTAAACTCATTAACAACAACAGATTAATGAACATTACTTTGTTACATTTCGGAGGATAGATATACGATTAAAAAAATGTGCTTACATTCCGAGAATGTATAAAAAAAAAGAAACGTCAGAAATTTAACAACCGTGGCAGGAGGTATAAAAGGGCATAATCCAAGTGCTGAATGAGATGGTTTTAAAGCCCTTTGCGACTTTAAAGGATCAATGTGAAGCTTGCGATTTAGTTGGCAACCAAGAGAGAAAGAGAGAGAGAGGAAGAGAGTCCGTACGTGGATTAGACTTAATGTACCATAATTGCAGTGTGTCTCGAGCCTCGTGGCTAGGTTTGGTCGTCGAGAGAACCGGTTGAATTAATATTGCTCGTTATAACTCGAGGATAATGGTGACCAGAGCTCCGAGCTCACTGTATTGCCGTTTCCAAGCTTTTGAGACTTTGGTCTATACTTATATACATATATATGTATATATATATATAATATACTCGTGTAGAACTACGCGAATCGTGGAGTATTAATTTCGCCTATGCGAACGTTGAAACGAGAGTCTCGAGAGTCTCGCGGGAGCTCGCTGCGGGGTAACCCGAGAAAGCTCATTTCGCGACGAAACGAGAGCGTCATTTCCTTCGAGCAATATATGCGTATGTACATTATATATATATATCTATAAATATATATATTTATTTATAAGTGTGTACCATATTATATACCACTAAAGTAATTAATGTGTTTCATAAACTCGGGAATTCGTGTTTGTTGGGAGTTATAGACATTTCGATGCCGCACTCGGCTTTTCAATTGCTCACTTGATTTATAATCTCATATTTCCCCTCTAAAAGGTAATGCCGTACGAACATCGTGTCAGTCAAGATCTTTGACAAGTCTTCTTTTTTTTTTTCCGGTTATACAAAAATAACAAACTAAAGTTTCTGAGACTGAGAAACAGTTATACTACAGCTTTTTTTATGCGCGTGTTACGAGATACATATGTGTGCCGTAGGAAAAATATATCAGCTTTATAGTTCTATATATTTCAAGATATATACAGTGAGTGTAAAAAGTATTCGCGATGGATCATTGAGAAAGGAGAAGGGCGCAATCTCACACTATTTAACCACGTAAAAGTGATGTGGGTTACGATGTTTTGCTTTTTAACGGCCACACTATACGATATAACAAACAGTATTACGTTCATATATATAGATGTAGAAAGTATCATGGCCGAGAGAAAACTTTACACGTGAAAACTTATTGGCGGGTAGACAAAATAAAGCTTCCGGAAAGTTGGCCGAGGTCGTTTCCGCGCGACCATAGGCCAAAGTTTACCGTTGTGAAAAGGCATCACTTTCCGGTTGCTTGGCACGATGTTCATTGGAAAAACGTTTTCCACCGAAAGAGAGAGAGATGATTGTGCCAATCACTGTTATTATCTCGGCACTTTCGTCGGCCAATCAATGTACCCGGATCCTCTTGGCTATCTCGCAATCCACAGATTCGTGATCCTTGATAATACACAGAAACACACACACATACATCCAATATATTGGGGTTGCATGAACTGTGTTTAGTTGCAAAGTTTCTGCCTCAAAGCGTCTCGGTTATAGCTTCAGGGGATTGTTTGTTTGTTGCAGGGCGAGTGGCTGATGCGACGCAGAACGTACGGAGCGTACGTAAGCGCTCTTAACCGCCAGAGAATTCAACGTCGTGCCGAGAAACTCAAGGTAACACACGAATATTGTAATGCGTTGGTACCGCTTCTATTCATATGCTGCGGGTGTATATTGTAATATGTTTCAAGTGGATGCGCGTATAACCGTTATAGATGTATACAAGAAGGGCACATAGGATATACGGAAATTGTGATCCTGTATATACATCGCAACTTCGCAAACTCTCGCGGAATATTATAAGCCGTCGTGTCCCAAGGCAGCGGGTTTCCAAATTTTTATTAGAAACGCATTTTTGAAAATATTTTTATCGAATTTACAGCGACTGGAGTGAAGGATGACGTAGAATCTAGTAAATGTAATCATTCGAAAGAAGACATTATCAATGTAAACTTGGGGAAAAAAATTGAGAAAATCCTCAGACTATATTCTTGAGCATGTCATAAAAATTTGCCAATGTTTCATTAATGCATCGTTTCATCGGTTCTACTGAGCTTCAATGGGTTTAATGATTTTATAGATTTCACATCAAATAGTTTATACAGTTAGTGCTAGTTGTCTTTCCCAAAAATTAAAACAAGCTCTCGTGTCCCAAGGCAGCGAGTTTCCTAATGTTTATTAGAAACGCATTTTCGAAAATCTTTTTATTAAATTTACAGCGACTGAAGTGAAGGATGACGTAGAATCTAGTAAATGTAATCATTCGAACGATGATATTATCAATCTAAGTTTGGGAAAAAAATTGAGAAAATCCTCAGACTAATTTCTTGAACATGCCATAAAAATTTGGCAATGTTTCATTAACACGTCGTTTCATCGGTCCTACTGAGCTTCAATGGGTTTAAGGGGGGAAATAGGGTTAGGACAGCGTTTTCTCAATGATTTTCATGAATTTTTTTATAGTATAAAAAATGAATATAATTTATTGAAACTCTGAGAATATTTTATACATATATTTAAGTATATACTATAAAATTTTTGAAGAATTTCTTTGAAAAACACCGCAGATATTAGCGACCCCATATTGCAGGTCACAATCAGACCTGCCTGTCAGATGAGTCATCAGACTCATTTTGCGTACATTCTGGAAGCCGCAATTTTCATCTGGAATCAAACGAGGTTGGAATTTACTTTTATTATATTATAAGGTTAGGGTTTGGCTTATAACAATAGAACGAGTCGGAATTTTCATTTAAAATTTTGGGAACATATTTTTCAATGGTTTTACTAACAATTTATGAAATAAAAAAAAAATCGATTTCTTGAACCGTCTAACCCTATTTCCCCTCTTAATGATTCTATACATTTCACATCTGCCAGTTTATACAGTTAGTGTCAGTTATCTTTTCCAAAAATTAAAATCCTTGGTGGAGAATCTAATTGGCGTTCTTTGCCGTTAAATATCATATTTACTGGACTGATAGGATGATAACTTAATCGGGTTCGTCAATATTAATTGGTTTTCAATCTTATTCGAAGTAAACGATTTAATGAGAGCGCTGAAGGATTAAAGAGGGTCCTGTCATCATTATCGTGCGTTTGTTTATCATTCATTTATTTCTATTCACTGTTTCGTTGAATATTACAGTTCGTCGTTTCCTATATAAATGTATGCTATATCTCGTCCCGGAATCACTGAACCAAAATAAGCAATTCACAATATACATGTATATATATATATGCGATGTATATTGCATCGTATATCATATATCTGCATTCCACATACATAGCGTTGTATCGTCAACAATGCTGATAGGGATTTCGCACCAGCCAACCTATACAGTCCATTGTCACTGTATGCGAGAAATTCTCGACATACGATCCTTATAATAACGATATAGGGAAAATGTTGTATGCGGTGAAGAGTTACGCGTGAATTTCGAGTGTACATACGGGTGTCTATCGGAAATAAATTGGTTTCAACGGCGGTCCGTCTCGTTACACGAAACTTCGCGGTCGACGCATTTAATTGCCTATTCCCGGATCACGTTTGTACATATGCAAGGAAGAAGAGAGATGAATGGGGAAAGAGAGAGTGAGAGAGAGAGTCCTCGTCCACATTGAGCTGCAACGCGTGACCGTTAACGATATAAAATTTTGCGTTGTTCGGTTGCGTGTTATTGATGGAGGGTCGCGCGCTTTGCGGTTGAAGAAACGCAAAAGCCACACGAGACAAATTAATTGGTGTGCATGAAGGCTCGAGAACGAAAGAGAGCGAAAGAGAGGCGGAGAGGGAGAGAGATCAAACAAAATCAAGTATGTACGAATGTATAAGGAATGGCAATTAACGAGTTCACGTTCACATATAAACACCAGATAGAGGGTTAAAGTTCATCGGTGAATAAGCAATTTTTTTTATCATTCGCCATATGAGCAACCCTGACGAAATTGACCAATCTTCCTCGTTATTACAGCGGACAATGTTATTTATATTTATATAATGCTTGATTGCCCGTTGTATATTTTTTCGGCTAAAAGTGTACGTTAGATTGACCGTTGCTGTTGGATTTTTCTCTCATGCAAGGGTTCATTAACTGCTATTACCAAATTTATTTTTCAATTGGCGACGAGTGAAGAAATAATTTATTTTAATTTTAAATATCATATGATATAAAGAAGGGTTTATGATTAATTGTTAATTCATCAGTGAAATCGTATTATTTAATAGACGAATTTTAATTTAGTTGCAAGAAATTCTACACTCAATAACTTTCTTTCAGTTTCCAATCTGTTCGTTATTACCTTTGGTTACAGTGTTTCCGTAATTTCTAAATGTAACTACCCCCCCCCCCCCCCCCACCCGCCCGCCCGCACTTCGTTCTATCTCTCTTATTCTGGTCATAGTCTCGGAAATTCTCACAACTGAGAAATTATTCATAAGGCTCTAGTGCGATGCTAATGAAATTCCTAGACGCTTGAGCTACGAAACACGTTACGGTCGTGTTCTCGGGTCTATAGACTCTTTAGTCACTCTCCTTTACGCGGATGCAAAATTGCTGACGCGCTGAAACGAGAGTGACTTGTATACATGTGTTTTATGGTTCTACCCTCGTTTCACGCTGTTTCTGACTCCCCGTATGTCTGCTGCAACTCTAGCATGCATGCGAAAGAGCAGAACATGTTTATATCATTTTTTTTCGTGTCATTCGGTCGTGTAACTATGTATGTGGCGTATACATAAATGTATAGATGAAGGCATCTTCGCGCAAGTATCTCTCGTCGAGATGTTACGCTATGTGCTTCCAAGCTACAATTTGTGTTTAATTATTCCATTTGCGGGATGCCAGCGACGAGTTCTCTCTCGCTATGTGCTGTTTGTATGCGCGTTCATTAAATATTGAGGCTGCTCTCGTTTCCCCAGAGCGCAGCCTCTCGATCGTTGTTGTTCATCTACGCGAGGGTTCTTCTCTTTTTACAACCCCTACGAGTTTACCACCAAGAAACACGTAGGGAACAAGAGGGAGAGAGAAAGAGAGGGCATGAGAGGGAGAGTGGTGAGCTTTATTGATGTATTTCGCGCTGGCAAACTGTAACAAGCATTCATCAAGGACCTATTCGATACCAACGTATCTCGATACAATACAGCGCTTACGAATCCACACGTTTTCACGATATATATGTCTCTCTCTATACTATATAAATATATCGCCGCCGCTGCCGTGTACATGAGTTGAGGAAGTCACCTTCACCGAAGAGGTGAAGGTGAACCGAAGAGCCCGTATGGTGAAACCGACCAGCTTCACTTTACGGGGTGACCCCTCGCCCGTATGGTTTGTTTGGGTTTCTCTCCGCTCCCTCCCCCACCGCCCTCCTTTCGCTACTACGATCTATGCTAAATCCTTTTGTCTCTGCTAAATGTGTATAGTATATTGACATATGTATATAAATACACCGGAGATTCCAAAGCAAAGTTTACACCCCGTCACACTCGCACTTTCTTTCTTTCTTTCTCTCTCTCTCTCTCTCTCTTTCTCTCTGCCCACTTCATCCACCTCCATAGAAACACAGCCACGAAGATCGATACTCTTTAGTTTCTCACGATTCTATGCCGGAGAGCGTGTTCGCCGAGTTGTTTTCACCTTCGCCATCGTTTGCAACTTGTCTGGTACATAGCATCGAAGGATGGAAGGAGAGCTGGAGCAGATTAATTGAGGATCTCTTCGTACATTCGGTGGTTAGCCTGCTGCTATCTCCTACTGTGTTAAATCATACTGTATAGTATGTACATCTGAAATACGTGTCTCGAGACTTTTCGCTCGAAACAAGTACGAAGACGAACACAAACGACGACGAGGAATGAGGAAAGAGTGATGGCAGTCGAACGAGCAACGGTCTTATACCTCTTCCCGGAATTCGTCTGTAAAATCAAAGAGACGATCGAGGGGGGTACTGCAGGTCGAATCTTTACCTTCTCTGTATATATATATGAAGTACTCTCGTCTTATATTTCATTTATATATATGCTCTGTAAGTAAACTTTCTGCGGTAAAATCGTGGGGCAAACCGAGCTAGACGAGTGCCGGACATGAAAAGACCTCTTATTTCTTAGAATCGTGAAAGCAGAGAGTATTTCGCTCTTTTAAGTAAAAGCGCGGGGCTTCACCTCCAATGCCCCTGGCAATGCCACTGGCATACTCGAAAGCTCTCGCGCGCTCTTTCTTTAAGAATGAAAAGACATCTTATCGAGACGCCGTCATTGACGTTTCTCTTACCTCTATTTTCCCGTTGTTATTATATTGTATACGTCTTACATAGCCCACTAGCACGGAATTTCACCAATGACACGATGACATTTTTTTTTCCTTCCTTTCGGTGAAAATATAATTCTCTTGCTTTCATTAGTATTTTTACTCCTTCCCTCAAACTTGTATGCGCGGGCTTAACTGTACTGTTCTCGGGAGATTCGTCGCATCGTTGGTCACATCGCCGGATCGCGAAGACGAGACGAGAGTATAATTGCGGACGAAAAGTGTTGCAAATCTCTTTGTTTTTCGTTCGTCTTTCAATTTGTATTCTCGTCGCGAATTTAGTCGACTATTATTCTTATCCACGGGAAAAAGATTGCAGAAATTCGAGTTTATATAGAGATACGAGAGAGAGAAAGAGAAAAAGAGACATCCCTGCTATTTCCGTCGTTGTATTCGCATCTTTCGTATTCGTGAAGCGTTATGAGATTTGAGACGAACAGTAGGGTAGAAATGTGGGTATACGAATTAGCAAGACTGCGAGCAGTCTGGTACCGTTATGTATAGTCGACAGTTGAGGCAGAGGGTTGTACGAAAAGGAGAATTATTAAACGCTCTATCGCGGCTCACGAGACGTATATAGTAATCCCTCGCGTGTGCCAGTGACTCTGTATATTACTTGTACCTCGAAAGAAAGAGAATAAACGAGTTCAACAGTCTTAAGATGATATTAAACGACCCGTGAATAAGGGTAGTTGAAAAATTCTGATTTATTTTTCTCAGGCAGTGATTGACATTGCCGCAATAACCAAATTCTTATCATACCCGTATAATTGGTTGAATGACAGTTAAAATTAGTTTTTTTCCTCAAAATATCAACCATTTTTGAAAAAAAAGAATTCATCCGATTTTTTTAAACCCTCGTCGATATTTTACACACGTTATCTTAGGGCTGCCGCGCTACTGACAAGGACCCGGGTGTCCCTCTCAGAATTAATTTTAGCTTAATGAGAAGAGTTCGTATCGACAAACACATTTGGAATGATGTCACGGAGACAACCCGAATGTAAAAACTCAAATAGGGGTAGCTTACTCCCTTAAAAGTGTTTCATTCCACAAATACAAAAATGCGTGAACTTCAATTTTATTTCTGCTATAAAACAGCATAATTTTCATTCCAATCGATTCGCAAGTTTTGAATGTAAGGTGCAAGAAGTACATGTTCCAGGGTGTTTCGACCCCTTAAAATGTTTTTTCTTTCATTATCTGGTACGTTCTTCATTCCTCTGCATAAGAAACATTTTAATTTTTGTTTCATCAAAATCGATGCACTGCTTGTTTGTGAAACTGCAAAATCGGCCCTTGACCTGTGTAACTTTAGGGGATGGTTTCACCCCTTGAAACCGTTTTTCCGCAGATAAAAAAAAATACGTGTCGCTTATTTTTCAATGCTCTATAACATCCATGAGTTTCAACAAAATCGGAGGGGGACAACTCGGGTACTTTCCTTGTAAGTCTACTAGAGACGTTTTGAAAACCCCCGTCAAAACCTAAAATCCATGAAACGGGAGCCAAGTTACGACCATTTGAAATTTCGACATTTTTAAGTTTCCGAAAAGGTGGGCAAAAAATGATACATTTTTGTTTTCCAATGTTTCGATACCCTATTCGATCGGAAATTTTCTACTGATTAAGAATAACGCCGAGTTTTTGTCGAAAACTCAAAAAATCAATGGGAAAAACGCGAAAATCGAAAAAAATCACTTTTTGGACGATTTTAAATGAAATTTCGAGTTTCTCAAAGAAATGGCTACTGAATTAGTTATCAGCGAGTCAAAATACATCGATATAGCGTCCTAAAAGAAAATTTAAAAGTTTAAAATTTTTTTGCATTTCGGCCAAAAAGAAGTGGCTTCACTAATTGAGATATCGGGATGATCCGAAATGCATTCTGTAATTGTGAGTGAACAGGCTACTATCGAAAAATAATATCACACCTTGTTAAAAACAAACAATAAAAAAGTACCGCTATTATTGAGATAAAAACGTAATGGGCAAGTCACCCGGATATTATAGAGCATGCACGAACAAAATTTCATTCAATCGCATTCAGTCGTGTCCGAGAAAAGTGCGTTAAAATTTTCGAAGAGACTTTAGCCTCGTCTATATTTCTTGCCTCTTCTTATATAACAGCTCGAGTTGGGTATATATAAGCGTCTTGACCCCAGCTCGAACCTAAACGTCTTACCCGGCTCGTTAAAAAATTCAATAGAAATTATTTGGAGTGTTCCTCGCATTCTGGTTCTCTCGAGCACACCTGTCCGTATCTCACGGTATATACGAGTAACAGTTTCTCGTAGAGTTCTCCAGACCGTAAACCTATACGTATATATGGTACGTCGGTGGGGGAGGCTCGTGAGTTGAGAGAGTAAGTCTCAGCCTCGTGCGGCTTTTGACTTACGTGCTACTTAGTCGCGAGCTTAATGGCGAAAGTGGAAATAAGAGAAGACGAAGAAAAAAAGAGTTGATTTTTTTTTCTCTTGCTCAACTTTTGTGCCGATGTACCGCTGGAAGGGTAATGTTGACTGTAGGGTAGGTTAAAGTAAGAAACAAAAACAAAATGAGCGAGACAACCCACCCACTCTCTCAGAGAGAGAGAGAGAGAGAGAGAGAGAGAGAAGGATGATTGAAATAAGGGTAGCTGTAAGAAAATATATGAAGAGAAATATAAAAAAAAATCAAGGGGTAGGAGAGAGTTGCATACGTCCAAAAGAAACGAGGTTACGTCAAAAAATGAGGAGATAAAAGTGGAAAAGGGGATGTACATTTACTTTTCAGCTTTTTCACTTTATTTTCAAACTTTGCAGTGTATTTTAAATGTTATAAAATTAAATACAAATATATTGTAATGTCACTATTGCAATAATGTTCTGTATATACATACCCCACACGAGATTCGTAAGTGGAAGAAACTAAGCATAGAAGAGGGGCGGTGGGAGTGATTCTGTAGAATCTGGTAAAGCTTTTCAGGAGGATTGGCGGATGAATTTCGAGCGGCCCTTTGCGGTAAGGTGTACGCTTGCGTACCTAGTACTCTATGTGAGAGGCCTCGGTGAAACTGAACCCAGAGTTTCTTCTGGCTGGTAGCCGGCTTTATACCGTCCGGACATAAATCCAATTAAACGTACAAAGGGACCGGTCCAAGCCGCAGCGACCACCGAGGATCATGGAAGAGCATTTCGGGGAGCGGGTAGGGGGTACGTGTAGTACGTGTGGGTATCCTCTCATGTGGATATATCTTCGCCGATACGTTATATATTGCCTGCTTTTATACTAGCCAGCAATTGTCAGAACGACGAGAATTCACGTTGTAGACTGATGGCAATCGAACTTTAAGATAGAAATATATATTGACTGCGGGCAAACGAAAGGTCGTAAAGAATACGTAAAGTGAGTTTTTGGGCTATTGTTGACAAGTAATCGATATATGGTAGAACTAGAACGCGTTCGATTTTAACATACCGTACAGAAATTTGTTAGGGAATCCCGGTTTCCAGCAAAATCCCGATAGCGATTTGTTAAGGATGCCCTAAAATGTCTCGAAGAAGTCTTTCAATTCCCGATAAAGTCTCGATCGGGATTTATCGGAGGCGCTCGAAAATGAGTATTCCCTCGGAGTTGCGGCTGGATCGCAAGACCGTGCTCCGGATTAAAATTTCGACATTTTTAAGTCTTTGAAAAAGTGGACAAGAAATGACAAAGTTATTTTTTCGTTTTTGCAATGTTTCGATACCCTGTTCGATCGGAAATTTTCCGCTGTTTACGAATAACATCGTGCTGTTGTCGAAAACTTAAAAAATCAATGGGAAAACCGCGAAAATCGGAACAAATTATTTTTGAGACGTTGGTCGGTAGTGAGACCATCCCCGATTCCTGATTCCCCGAGTGAGACGTACGTTCGTGATACTACGCATTCAAACTATAGATGGCGTGGCTTCGAGCCGAGTCCTCTATTAACTTTGACATTGGGAGACGAACATTCGTAGTATCACGAACGTCCGTCTCACTCGGGGAATCGTGCAGCTGAACACAGTTAAAGATCCGGTCCGGGATCCCCGTCGGCATCCATTTTACGGCCGTTTCATTTCGGTCATGGGATCTGATCGGATCTCTAGACGGATCCTTACCGATTGTCAGTGGTAATTACGGGAATCAACCTGACGGCAATTGGATTTTTTAATGCGCTACGATTGTTACTTGAGATACAGAAAAGGATATGGAAAGTGACTTTTTGAATACAAATTTCTTTGTAGAACCAAAGTATTTCGCTCGCGCACATTTAAACTATCTTCTCGAAGCGATTTCCTATAGTTCCTGTATCTATCGATGGCTTAATGTAAGAAGGGTGTATGTAGTGTATATAAGCATAGAGTAGCGTCTTTTTGACATTAATACCGACATATAATATATATTCTTTTTTATACAACTACTGCTGTTTGTGTTGACTATATGTCTCGTCACTTTGACAAAGGGAATTTTTGAACACCCTGACTTCTCTGTCTCCCTGACTGTACAGCTCGCACGACCGGCACTTCTAGCTCTGTCCCTTCCTTCCTTACTCGTCGTTCAAACAGGGACTCCTTGATTCGTTTGCCACATCGACGATTCGAAACTCGACTGTCGGCTATCCGAGTATATCTTTGAGTGACACAGGGTCCCACTTATATATAGCCATTACTACTACTACTACCACTATAATACCACTGTGCTTATATCGGTAACACAGTCGATACATACGGCAAGAGGGATAAGAGCGTTAGGCTATCTCCCCCAGTGAATTCGTAAATATCCCAGTACTGTCTTTCCGCACCCGGGGGCTCGATCAAAGAGCCTCCCGTATTTCCGGCCTGGCAAACACTGATTTCTCACGTTTCTTCGGCTTTTTCTGTCTCTCATTCCACTGTCGTCCTTCAGTCGCTCTTTGAAACGACTCAACACCCACACACTCGACTCCCTTTGCTATCTTCCCTCTATACTTCATCTTTCTCCCCCGCCACCCCGCCCCATTCTCCTTATCTAATAGCTCTCCCGCTTCGTTTTCCTCAGCATTCAAGACGGGCCGATTCCCAAAAACTTCTACTGTATCCCGCTTCGATGGACTTGGAAAATCCGAGTCCCGCATCAAAGGTAAATCAGCGAATATATTTATTTTTTAGTTTTTCGTAAGCAACCCCTTCTCCCTCTTGCCTTTTGCCATAAAGTTTTCAACGAGTTTTGCCGATTCAGTGGATCGTGGAAGTTCGTTCTTCCGCGAGTTCATGCATCATATCTCGGGATGTGAGATAAGGTGAACTTTCCCCTCTGAGAATATATTTCTACGAGAGGATTTTGTGCACGCATATACGCGAACCCCTGGGAAAAAGTGTTTGCGCGGTTGTTACAGGGTGCGCTTTCGTTACTTTCCAAGATCGTTGAATTTCCGAGTATATTTTTCAATCGAGAAGTTTAATAAAAAAAAATGTATTACTCTGAAAATGCCGTAGAACGTCTTTCGACAAATAAAATGAACTATCAAGATCGAAATGGCATCAACTATGTGGATTATTCTTTGGAAAAAGCCCGAATCTTTCTACAAAATGGTATCAATTCGTACACACTCCTTCTCCCCTTCATAATAGATACCTATAACTGTTATTAAACGCTCAGAACACACACTGTGTACTACATTTGATCGAATACGAGTAAATTTTGCGTATATTCACGAGGTTGTTTTGAATCTCATATTTTTTTTATTCAAAAATGATCCCACGTATTCTCCAAGCACGAAATAAAAAATAAAGTCTATTATTGGGATAAAATTCTATGGTGGGTGATGTTTATTTTATTGAACAAAGATACTTTCGCGATTGTTATTTTTATATTCTACCAATTTCTCTATTACATACATTTATCATATTACTTTCTTAAATTGGAAAATACTGTTTTAATGTCACAGATCGAGGTTACACCGGGGCGAGAAAAAAAAGTTATCCCTGCAAGAAGTCCAAAAAGACGAGCGAACGTTAATGAACAACGACAAAGTGTCGGTACAATGGAAAAATTGTCGTCGATCGTTCGGAAAAAAGAATTATCGTCAATTTCATCGAAGCGCAAAGCCAAGACGAAAGGTTCGTCGAGAGTGATCGGTGATTTGTACGAGACCTCGAGCGACTCTCTCGACGACGAATCGATGCAGCTGAGGAACTTGCGACAACGTCATCTCGAGGAGAAAAAAACGATAGATCGCCTATTAAAACGGGTCCTGTGTGGATGACGACTCTGATTTTTCGTTCATAATTTCACACTTAATTAACGCGAAATTACTCATTTGTATACTAACGAGGTGAGATATTTTCATTATTTAAGGTAGTAGTCTGGTAACTTAAGCCGATTTTCATGTCTTTTTTGGAGGGCATTTTTTTGTAGGAAAATACAAATGAATCGTTTTGGATATTTGGGATGTTTTTATTTACATATTAAAGATACAAAAAAAAATTTGTTTGAAAAAATTTAATAGTTTATTGATATTATTATTATTGATCGAAGTTGGCAGCCCGGGTCCTAACTTTTTTTCTACCGAACCGATTGCTTTCAAATTTTAACAGGCTACTCTACACACTTATAGTTCTCGTCGGAACCACCGAGAAATTTTTTCACCCCTAACTTTTTATTTTACAACCCCTTCTTTGCTAAAATAAAAGGACTTTAGCAAAGAAGGGGTTGTAAAATAAAAAGTTAGGGGTGAAAAAATTTCTCGGTGGTTCCGGCGAGAACTACAAGTGTGTAGAGTAGCCTGTTAAAATTTGAAAGCAATCGGTTCGGTAGAAAAAAAGTTAGGACCCGGGCTGCCAACTTCGAGGTGCCAACTTCGATCAATAATAATAATAATAATAAACTATTAAATTTTTTCAACAAAATTTTTTTTTGTATCTTTAATATGTAAACAAAAACATCCTAAATATCGAAAACGATTCATTTTTATTTTCCTACAAAAAAACGTCCTCCAAAAAAGACATGAAAATCGGCTTAAGTTACCAGACTACTACCTTAAAATATATATTTGACGTTTTTTTTATACCTCGCAACTTTTGATATTGGATTCTATCGTCCTTGATCCTGGACATTTTTCGACCAAGATGGAACGTTTAACAAATTTTGCCGTCTCATTTCTACGTAATTATTTCGATTTGAGGACTATGAGTGTTTAAAAGTAATAATATTCCTTCTCATTTCGACGTGAGAGGATATGGAAGTCTTGTTTGTCGGATATTGGAAACAAGTACAGAGTATTAAATCGCTACGGGCTCTCTCGTACATTCTCTGGGGGATTAGTTGAGCGATGAAATATTTACTCTTAATTCCATCGTTATAAATTATTCATCGTTGTCTTATATAAATATATATGTATATATACAACGGTTCTCACACAACGCCCAACGTTTTCCGCCGCTATATATAATACATGGTATACATTATATACCACGGCAAAGTGTATCGTGTATTTCCTGCAGGAAAAAAAAAAAAAGAATCGTGAGAGAAAGAGCTTTCGTGTTTTACCCCGAAACAAATAGGTTTCACCCCCTTCCACCTCGATCTCTCGTTGCTGCCTTGACTTTTATATGTATATATGTATAGTACACAACTAAACGAACAAATTGAATTACGAGAATGACGTATATATGGACACTATATATACAGTGATATATACGAGAGGTGGAGATTATTTGCCTGCTCGTTGCGGACGCAGCAAATTCTGATATTATTCATAGCTGTCTTTTCGCGCAGTACGTCTATGTACATATATATATATATATATATATATATATATATACGCATATATGCATGTACAGTCCACCGGACAAACGTATTTACCAAGCATATTGAATTATCGTAGCAACAAGTTTCATCATCGAGAGAGCGCAATTATTTTTCAAAACAATGAAACGAACTGAATAACAAATTAAGAGCGTCAATACGATTTTTTTGTTTTTGTTTTTTCGTCTGTAGAAATTGCGAGACTGAAATTTATTTTTCGTACGAATAAAAAAAGCCGGATTTCCGTCCAAACTCTATATTTTCAAAAGGGGATTGAATTCCGTTTTTTTTTTAATGTAGAATTGTTGCCAAGATAAAAAAATCATTTCGTTTTTGGAACGTATATCAATTATTACGGAACTGTATAGGAAAAAAATTGTGTTTCGGATTCGGTCGAGTGAAGGCGACAGCTTGGCAGTGAAAATCTGTATATGTGTATAGAAGGCGCACGCCAGCAGAAGGCACAACCTCGCGAATCGATCGCGCGTGCGTCGTCGGAGGCGCGCACGCCCGCGCCGCCACTCGACATTATATATGTACATCCATACATACATACATACATATATATAATAGATATATATATATATGTATAAATAACGTGTAGTAGCGCGACGCCGTGAACGTCTGGCGGCAACCGTGTCGATCCGTCGGGGGTTTTGCCTGGTTCGGGCGTAAACAAAACACGCGGTCGACAGTCCCGACAAGTCGAATTTTTTTCCGAGTGTGAAACGTGGCGAATCTCGTCGACGGAGAAAAGCCTCCTTGTGCTCGAACGCTGCGGCAAAAAGACAATTTTACTATCTCATAGAGGAAACTTTTTTGTTTTTAAGCGGTTGTACAAATATATATATATACACAAATATATTATAAATCATTTGGAAAACAGGGGGGTAGATTCGTTTTTTGTTTTTAATTTTATTAATCAGAGACAGAGTGAAAGGCGTGAATGTACGTCAATAGGGGTCAACGTTGTTCGCCAGGCACTTATTTCGCAGAGCCCGGCGCTGGAGAATTCTGTCTCGCCTGTCAACACACATCGATGCTTAAGGTAAGAGAGATTCTCTATTTTTGTTTTCTTCTTCCTCTCACGAGCGTCGCGCTGTCCGAAAAAAAAATGTAACCTCAAAGTCCCTATCTCGATTATCGTGAGGAACAAGAGAGCGCACGACGATGAGATATGGTGTGCGAGAGCGTTTACGAGGAATCGAACACACAGGGTGGTTCCCGGTGCGCGCGCCATCACTCTACTGCCACCGACGCGCGTTCGCCGGTTACGCCACCCTCGGCGTTACGAAAAACTACCCTCGGTGAAGAACGTTGGAGAGGGGAGATAGCGGGGTCGTTCGAAAGTAACGACGATACCGCATGCATTTTTTATTGTACACACATTCGTCGTACGGATTTTAGAGGCCGAAAATTTCGAGTGAAAATACCCGATTCTTCTTTAAAAGCAATCAAATTATCGATATGTGAGTATTTTTTCATGGTCGAAGTATTTATTTCACATGGTAGGAAGTTCGCTTCTTGTAAACAAAATTCTGATCCAGATAGACACATGGTTCAGTGTTCAAGATGTTTTCAATCGTCGGAAAATAATATTGACAGGAAAAAGGTGAGGAGAGGTTTCAGATAGAGAGCTAAAATTTTCGATACAAGGTTAACGATAATTCGTTACTGTCGATTGTAATTCAAATTGAATATTGGATTTTTATCATACTTTGATTTTCATTCTGTTTTGAAACGACGCGAAACCTCTAACTTGTGAGAATTTTAAGTTATCGTGAGGTAAAACTTTCCACACAGAGTTTGGTGAGAATCGATAAACGGATTAATAGTTCATGGAATTTTTATACTATTTTAAGCTTATCGATGAAAATGTTTTAAATCTGTTTCTTCATGAAAGTAATTTCATTCTATACTGATAAATTTACACACCAAACAATCAAATTTCGAACAATTAAGCTTAACCAAAGTGAATAATCCTCCATGTTGAGAAAATTGTTTACTTTTTACTCCATATTAGTTCCGCAATTAGAAACCTTCGACAATGACGAAAACAAAGAGATTGATATATACTTTTGTAAAAATTAAGCTTTGTAAAAAATGTCAAAATAAGTGTAAGAATGCACTTTTTTTCATTTACAGGATTTGTTGTTCAAATATTCGAACGATGTGTGATTGCGCTTGGTACTAGAAGACCGGTGTTACAACAAAAAATGTATTTGATACAAATAAATTCTATTTGAATTCAACAAAATGTACTTGTATCAAAAGAAACTTAATTCGTTGCATCTAATGCTATTGATGTGCGGCTATTGAGAAGCATTTTGTGTTATTCAAATAAAACTTTATCGATTAGATTCCGGTGTTCACCGTGTACTATAAACTATTTCGATGTTTCCACTTGGTCAGTCGTTCGTGAAAACTCGTTATAATTAAGCCATTCGCTCGCACACGTTTCAACATTCGGCTTCATTTCAACCTTTGTCTCTTTCTCATTCTCACTTGGCACATTCCCATTATATATATACGCGATAAATGGATAATGGAACGATTCAAACTGAGAAACGGTATTGCCTGATAGACGCTTGGTTGCGCTCATCAGCGCTCCGAAGGGTACTTCATTAACAGCTGGACTGCCGGTTTCGAATATGGAGAATACGGGGGAATAAAGCGCCGCGAATAGCTTTGAAGTGGCGAATCCCTCGCGGCTATCGTCCTAGGAAATTGAACAATAGAAATTACCTAAACCCTCCCACTTTGGAATATCGCTCGGGCATCGTCTGTCGTTGACTGCATTTCAGCGATACTCGTATAAATATGGGGAATTATGGTGCCACGAGCGAACTACTACAATTGCAATGAAATCCTAGTATGAAAGTTATCACGATAAATAGATCGATGAGATAGCATATGTGCAGTTTATATCATATTTAAAGTTTACGACGAGTGCACGATGTACTACGAGTAATTGAAAATTCGTTAAATTCATAAGATCGTCTATAGTTTATTGAAATTACCAAAAACGTTTTGGTTCACTTTGTCTGGTTGATGTAGAAATTTTTAATGTCGCACACAGCCCGTTCTATTTGTTCAAAGATTTTCTACAATTTCATCGAAAATAAATGTGTAATAATATTTACAGTTTACAAAGATTTGCTCAACGTGAAAATGAATGTGTTATACACATAGGACCGTCACTTTTTTTTTTGTATCGAAAATTATTCAACGTCCCGATCCATAATAACCGATTTTAAGGAATAAATTGATTTATTATGAATCGAATTTTGTAGTAAAGAGAAAAACGGATGAAAACTTTGTCTACTGGATAATACTCGTCGAAAATTACATTTTTTTTTAAATCTCCTAATCACACTAATTATTCATAGGCTGTTGTTGACGCAACATGTAGATTGCTCACATTTCGTTAAAACGCGAACTCGGATATTTTCCCGATAATATGTAGGTGACAGGTAAAAACAAAACGACCGTATTAATGGTGTCGAAAAGAAAAATTCTCACGTTCGGCAATAACGAGACAGCTCCACAAATATCTATATAAATCGATGTGCACTCGGAACGAGGTGAACACAGAGAATGAAATCGGATCAGCGTCGAAAGTCGATTTATATTTTTACGAACTGTTGGGTTTTTGTTAGTTTTTCGTTTTTATTTATATTTTCACGTGCGTCAATAACAGAGATCTCGGCGTCACGCCGCAGTACCAGAAATTCGTGGCTATCCGGATGAAGATTTTCCGGTGCATAGTTATTTCCGCGGCTGCGGAAATGGCAGAAAGTTTTTACAACGCTGAATGAAAACGAACGAGTAAAATAAACGAAAGTACTGACGGTGTGTTTATATATGTGTCTCTGTAATGGAACTGCTGTACGTTTATAGACGAGCATTCGTCCATTTCAGTTTAATATTTATGTTGTCTGCAACGAGATATATACACGTTGCTCGTCCGCCCTGGTGAGAGATGCTTGACCTCTTGCCGTTCATTTTCCATTTGTTTTGTTTGTTTGAAAAGTATCGAGAGCTATGAAAAACTGTACAATTCGATATATATACGACGTTAAGAGACATCGAATATAATTCGATCGCGTTTCGAAACGTTTTACGACTGCGATAAAACTAATATCCGGAAGGAAATATCTAATACCTATACGTTACGGTTTCGATAGCTATTGCCGTTACGTCGCACGGAAACGTTCTAGCGTGCGCTACCAGCCATATGATACATATGTACGTATATGCATAATATATAAAGATATGAGAGAAAGAGCGAGAGAGCGAAAAGACAAAAGTCCTATACGGAGCTTATCGTAAGAGTATTCTCTTCCATTTCCATTTGCCTCTTAGCTCCTTGGATACCAGCAACTATATACGCAGGGACCACTTTTGGCTCTTCGCCTGCTGGGTAATTCGTAATTTGCAGTGAATCCACTTTGCAGCCTACGTAAGAGCATTCCGCAGACTCACGCGAGAGAGTGAGAGAGTTTCTCAGTCTCGGTTCTCCCGCTTCCGCTCTTTCTCGCGCGAAAAACAATAACACGGCCGATTACCCCGAGAACCCTAAAGCTCCGCAAATGCCATCATTCCATTAGCCACCCTGGACGATAGCGTGAATCTCGTCGGACAACCAACCCCTTTACGAACTTCCGGCATATCACCGCGAATCGAACGTCATATTATTGGGAATGTTTCAAATATTTTATCTCCGAGAAAAGATATTAGAAACATTCATAATATCTCTCGACGCATTTATTTACATATATGTAAATAAATGTGTGCAATATACAGTTATTGTGATCGTTTAGTCGCGCGATACGCAGAGGTGAACGATAACAGAGAAAATAACACGTAATTACGTTTACATTTCATTATTAGCGAGTGGCCTCCGGTGTGTGCTCCGAGTACTCAAGGCTCCAGCATTTCGCGGACTTTTAATTGGCGCAGGTGAACTTTTTTTTTACTACCTCTATCGCTCGAGTTCTTGATTAGCTGCGAAAAAAAATGTACCCATGGTAAATACGGGCGCCAGCTGAAGTTTTACAATATTAGCTGTTTTATATTCGGATTACGCGGGAATAAATATTTTCTTTCACTCCCATGCGTGTACGCGATCAGAGGCGTCGATGGGAAAACGTCATTAGACCGTCCGACTATCAGACAGAAAGAGCATGATATGTATACATATGGGATAAGGAAAGAATACAAATTTGAACAGATACAAATTTGTATGGATAAACAAAATTAATTTTCATTCAAAATTTATCTTTCAAATCTCATTAACAAAACATTTTGAAACGGATGGAACGGAGCTATGGTGTCTATATGTTCTCTTGCACTCAGACGAACGGATTAACCCTTCAGATAAGGCGATGTTGGCCTGAAGGAGAGAACTGGACAGAAAAGAGTATAGAGAGGTAATTTTTCTTTCTCGGCTCAAACAGCAGAAAAAGGGTTTCTCCTTTCGAGAATGAGCTCATGGTACTTCTCGCGTGGCAGCGAACCAGACAAGGATATATATATATATATATTTATATATAGAGTGCCATGATAATTGGGAGGGGGTTGTAGCACAGAAGAGGGTACAACCGGTCTTCTCTTCGTCGGTAAACACGAATTTCGTTTCGCCCAAAGCTGCCAAGTACCTAATTATCTTAGTCGGAGGCGTACCCGCGCTCAGCGACCGTCAAGAGCCCAGCCAGTTTCCTAAGTATTGCATAGTTACATATATGTGTATATATGAATATATACGGGGGTATACTATGAAAACGGTACAGAGGGTGTACGAGGTCTGTTAAAAAAGTATCGCGAATTTTGAATTTCCGCGGGCTACGTATATTTGATTTTCGATTTTTTTGTGGCGTTAGGTCGCTACTCATGTCCCTCACTTGTACTGAAAAAATCGGCCATTTTGAATGTTTAGTTAATTGTTGACAGCTGTTTTGGTTAAACGTGTTTTGGCTTGTCTTCGATTTTTGCCTATTCCAAAAAATGGATCAAAGAATCTGTATCAAATTTTGTGTGAAAAACAAAATTAAGTGCGCGGCCGCATTCCGAATGTTGACTGTGACATATGGTGAAGCTACCTTGGACCAAAGCAACGTTTATCGGTGGTACAAAATGTTCTCAGAGGGCCGAGAAGATGCGAACAACGAAATGCGTTCCGGACGCCCGAGCACATCAACAACAGACGAAAACATTGATGAAGTGAAGAAAATAATATTGGCCAATCGTCGAATCACCGTTGGAGAAGTTGCTGAGGAACCAAACATATCGATTGGCTCGTGCTACTCGATTTTTACGAATGATTTGGGCATGAGACGGTTCACCGCGAAATTCGTGCCAAAATTGCTCAATTTCGAACAAAAACAGTGTCGCGTTAACATTGCTAACGAGCTGTTGGACTCGGTCCGCGACGACCCAAATTTGCTCCAGAGGGTCATAACCGGTGACGAATCGTGGGTTTATGGTTATGACGTGAAAACCAAAGCTCAATCATCGCGATGGAAGCTGCTTTTTTGGACTGGGCAACAATCGAAGACAAGCCAAAACACGTCTAACCGAAACAGCTGTCAACAATTAACTAAACATTCAAAATGGCCGATTTTTTCAGCATAAGTGAGGGACATGAGTATCAACCTAACGCCACAAAAAAATCGAAAATCGAATATACGTAGCCCGCGGAAATTAAAAATCCGCGATACTTTTTGAACAGACCTCGTATATGAGTGAAGCTCGTTTGTTCCTCAAGCGAATTAGAGCTACGAAAAAGTAGAAGCGTTTGCATCGTCTTTTGATACGCTTCGACCGAGCGTATGATGAAAGCGACAAACAGCACACATCGTCAAACCCTTCGGGCTACCTTTCCTTAACGTCGCTTTTTTTAAATTATATTCTTAACCTTCTCGTTGAGTGTGTTTGCGTACACCTTGGACGATTCCATGCGTGATGAGCCCGCCATGATAAAATTTTTCTTTCTCACCCTCATAATGGTCGTCTTAATTAGCAAGAAGGAAAGCACCAAGTGCCCAACTTCTTTCACTCTGCTATTTCATGCAATTTCTTTTTATCATTCTCTCCTGACGTGTCTTGCGACATTCGTATATTTATTTTACATTTAGAAGAAGAAAATGGAAAGAGTTTTCTCACAGTAACATAAGAGGCGGGAGTCGTTCCGTTTTGCTCGAAGAATGCAGAGACGGAGAGTCTCGAGATAAACCCCGTGATTTCTCTTGCCAAGCTCACCACAGTGCCCGAGTATACATATATGTGCACGTGTATATGCATCTGTGTATATACACGTGCATACATATATATACCTAATGACGACGACGTTGGCGGCACCTCACGATTTGCGGCCACATAATTGCATACCCACGGTCTTAAGGACGACGAGAGAGACTACCCTACGGCTTATTTAGTTATTCCGGCAGTTACGTAAAGTAAATGTACGCGCAACGTACAGGAAAATTGGAGACGCGCTAATTATCGCCCGGAGACGACACCACGTGACTTCCTGTACACGAATTGCTGTTATATGCATATATATACATTGACTGTTAGTAAACAAAAGGGCGGAACCCACTCTAGCGTTCGTACGGTCCGAAAAATACGTCGCGAATATTGATGTTGTTCTTTTAAATTTATTTTCATGTTTTACGAACGTTGAAAATGTTGAAATAATAGTGACAAAAAATTATTAGTCGCTATCAAGATCTTGAGCAATATAGATAACGTGTGAAATGTGATGGGAAATTTTTTTTCTCCCCGATTACGGTTCTAACGTTCTCGCGATCGAAAAATCACGAGACAAACATTTTTTTTGTCTCTACCTTTTCCTCGAGGATCGACTTCAATGTGATCGGAAACGTTAATTGATGGACGTCTCTCGTTTAGCACCGTAATGTTATAGCTTCGAAACGACACTTTCCAATGAAAACAGAAAAGGTCGAAGGAGGGAAAAAAAAGAACCAGAAATAAATGAAGATCGGAAGCTGAGAGGCGGGCGAGAGGGAAACGGGAGAGCGAAGAGCTCGCGATAATTAGGTCATCTCCATAAAATCTCTCTTCCCCGTCGCACCTTATTAACCCTCCATATACTTTCGAGTGCTCTTTCTTCTCCCTTCATTTCGTTCTTGCAGAGAGAAGAAAAAAAAGGAGAGAAAAAAAGAAGAAGAAGGAACGACTGAAGTTAAGGGCGGCTCGTGTAGGCGCAAAATATATCTTATCTCTTGTCTCTCATACTCTTCGCGTTTCCTTAATAATTTCGGTCCTTTTAAATTATTAAAATGTGTACTACGGCACTTGTATAACTATGTATATCTTATATCACCCCTGTATTAATGATTGAAAGTGATAAAAAAACGAGGAAATTGAATCGAAATCGAATAGCTATTCGAATTATTCAAAGGCTTTTAGAGAGACCAATCTATCCATGATACGTTCTCTCTCACACACACGCATACACACACACACACACACACACACACACACACACACACACACACACACACACACACACAACCCATGTGAATAATAGTAGTTATCTTTTTTCCCCTCAAAGATCCTGAAGCGATCCGTTTATTATCGTCATTCGTTCCTCATCCTTTTTCGGATGAATCTTTTCATACTGTATATAATGCTCTATTCTCATCGCGCCATTTATAGATATATAACAGATTGAACGGGGATGGTGCAATAAAACTTGATGGTTTTTTTTTCTGCAGATTGTTGATAAGAAGTGGATAGGTTGAGATGCCTGAGAGAAGGAACGAAGATAGAGAAATGAATGAATAGGTACTTGTATAGACGAAGAATTAAGGGATGTATATCCGCTTAAAGAATTTCCAATTCTCAACTTTTCAGCAATACACTGCGGTACACCCCGTCTATGCGCAAATATAGGCGTCTATCGGCATCGGGGGGGTTAAAGTAATGAATAGTATTCAATTTATTCGCAAAGCTGTCGACGACGACGCCGGTGAAGTAGAAAAGCTGTGGAGCTTCCGGTTTATAGAATAAATTGAACCGTCGTTGGCGTCTTAAAAGAAAGTCGTAGCCCCAATATCCCTCCCCCCGTTACTGGCACGTATAGTTCGATCTCTTTTAGTTGGATATACATCGTAGGAGGTTTCTCACGTATAAAGAGTGATAATGACTGAGTTGGCAGGCCCAAAGACTGTGTATATGTCTCACGTATTGGCATCGAAGCAAAAACTCCACCAGTTGGGAAACTTAGCGGACGTTAGTATGAGAGATAGTGAAGCGTGTGGTAAAATGAGAAAAAGGAGTCGAGGGAAAATTGAAAGCGTGGAGATTTTAGGCGGCTTTCTTCGTTCTCCTTTCATCCTTTTGCCAATACACCAAGAGCAGCGGCGATTCATCTCGTTGGAACGTTCGTTCGTTCGTTCGTTCGTACGCTTACTCACAGGCCCGAGTTTTTCCTCTTTGTCGCTCTCTATTTAGCATTCTCCGATACAAATTCTTCTTCTTCCCCGCGCCCCCTTCTCTTTCGCTCCATTCGCGCATCCTTCAATGGTTATAAACGGGCCACGCGAAGCTTTCGAAAATTCGTAAAGATCGATAGTGCTTGAATAAATAGTTTGACGCGTTCCCGGATATTTGAGTGAAAGAATGCGCCTCAAAGGTGTATAAGAGATATCTGCATATATGCATCTCGGTTCGCTTTTGTAAAAATAACTGTCTTGTGTACATTCCTGCGAAATTGCGAGGGATTGAGGACTAGAATGATTATAACAACTGGAGGAAAAGAAAGATGTACTAAAAAAATTTCAGAATTAAATTCACTATTATTGAAATTATTTCTATTATTCCGACCTTTCCTCGATTGGTCCAATGACAACGTCTATTTCCTAAACACTCGTGGATTTTGCTCGTGAGTTTGAACGACCCAGAGCGACATGACCGTTATCTCGAGCCAGAAGAGCTCGATGGGGTGTGTACCATGTGCACGCAAATTGATAATGCTTTAAGCTCTGTGCGGCTTGTGATTGTGTGTGTGAGCGGGATTTGGTTTTGAGAGAATATATAGGGATGCGCCGAGAGTGTGTCAGCAAACGCTCTCTCGTCAATGTCGCAAAATTATATATATATATATATATATATATATATATACATGCCATACAACCCTTCCCCGTTGATAACGTTCGACATGCTCGCATAATCAATCATGCTAGAAGCGTTTCCCTCCGCTTTGCGCATCGGTTGACCGTATATATATGGGTTATTTCACGATAAACGGAAGGATTTTTGATCGAGAGATTTACCGTCTAATTTAGCAAACGGTTGGTTTCAATAAACAAATAATAAGAACATGGCGAAAAAAAGATTTTGAGAAAGTTAATTTTTAAAGCATTTTTATTAAAACCCTGTGGACGGCTTTCAAAATCTGTCAGGCAAAAATTCATTCACTTCATGTAGAATATCCTATGTATAAAGATACTGTGCCACGTGGCGAACATACGGTGGTTGTGGGGGAGAGGTTAGTGGAGTTTTGACGGGGTAGAGGATGGCGATGGCTCGCAGAAGTGCCGATTCGGGGCTCTGCTATGTACCCTCGCTCACCACGAATCATCATGGAATATATACCTCGCTCCAGACGGGGTATTTCACCCCGTGTTTAGCATACACTCGACGCGTTTGGTTCCCCATGCACACAGTGCAATATGTACATACCACGTATGTGTATGTATGGACCGCGGTATATACAGGAATGTAACATGTAGGAAGCTCTCGTCGTACAACACACGTAGCTGACAAACGATCTTTCTAGTACACCTCGTAAGTCAACGATGTCTCTCGTAACACAGGAGGTACGAAACAGCGAAAAAAAAAGTTAATTTATTTGATTTAAACTAAATTTCTTTCGATTTGAAACGAGAATTTCGAGTGGAAATTGACGAACACGAAAAAAAAATAATAATAAGCGACCCTGACAGTAGTCGCATATGATGTGTAACATCTGACATCTCATCTTGGTAATAAGCAACACCAACATTATATCCCGGAAAAAAATGATTCAGGTATTATTTGAAATGATTTTTCGTAACGAAGAATAATTCTTTTTAATGAAAATTGTATTTTATTTAATTAACGCTAGGAGTAATGGAATTTTTTATTGGAGACAGTTATTTTTGTTCAATTTGGGGGAGAGCAGAGACATTTCATCGAAGTACTACATGCAGTCGCTGTTAATGTAGACGGAGAAAATGGCAACGATGGCAATCGTAAAGTTGCATGACTGACAACCAGATTTGGAAAAGCAGTAGTTGGGTCGGCGGTTGATATCTGTGAGAGAATTAAGTTCGCTGCACGTGCCCGAAAATCCCTGCTACGCTGAGTTGAATTATGCGCATTTTTTTTGGGTCTACCTTTCCAGTTTTTCATTATTCCTCACGTTTTTTCTGCCGGTAATCGCGCATATATATTCTGCTCTGGATTTACCCATCTCTGCAACTCACGAAATCATTAGAATTAAATTAGAATTATAAATATTTAAGAAATTATTAATATCAAAGAAATTATCCGTGTAATTAATTAATTTGTTTTTTTTTTATCAAAATAAAAAATATCAATTGAGCAGCGACAAAAATTAATCTCAAAAGTTAATGAAAGCTATTTCTTTTTTTTTAATCAGAATTAAAAATGTCAATTGAGCAGCTACAGAAATCAACCTCAAAATGTAAAAAAGCGAAATATTCAAATATTTATTCGAATAATTATTCATTACTACTCACTTGCATTTTTTATCCATGATCTGCACTTTTTTCAGACACATTGTCAACAGTAAATACATTTATTGATATAGTTTACACATATAAATTAGTTTATATAACAGCAGACTTTATACACAACGCTGTATGTTAAGGTAGTAGTCTGGTAACTTAAGCCGATTTTCATGTCTTTTTTGGAGGGCGTTTTTTTGTAGAAAAATAAAAATGAATCGTTTTGGATATTTAGGATGTTTTTATTTACATATTAAAGATTAAAAAAAAAAAATGTTGAAAAAATGTAATAGTTTATTATTATTATTATTGATCGAAGTTGGCACCTCAAAGTTGGCAGCCCGGGTCCTAACTTTTTTTCTATCGAACCGATTGCTTTCAAATTTTAACAGGCTACTCTACACAGTTATAGTTCTCGTCGGAATTTTTTTTGGATCTTAAATGTGTAAATAAAAACATCCTAAATATCCAAAACGATTCATTTTTAGTTTCCTACAAAAAAACGCCCTCCAAAAATAACATGAAAACCGGCTTAAGTTACCAGACCTCTACCTTAAGCGCACAGCTGATGCGTTCTCCTCTATTTCCCTTTTTCTTTCTCGTCACACACGCATACGCTGTTGGCTAACAGTACCAACCTCTCGGAAAATGTGTTGGTACCATCTGACGGCCAACGCTATCACCGCGCGCGCTCATTGGTCAAATCAAATAGCACGCGCTTCTCGGGCTTCCTGTTACACACTTGCGCCCCTTTTCACGAGATCAGTGCCACAGAAACCGAGCGGAAAGATATTACACATCAAAAATCAAAATACCAATTGTCATTCAAATGAAATAAGCTTGTACTGTATTAAAACAATGCGGTAAATGACTCGTGATCTCCTGATTGGAAAAAGGGTTTTGTTTCGATTTATCACGTACGCGGAATGCTCCATAGTATAGGACCAGTTTTTGGTCAGGAATATTTTTCGGAAATTTCACAGATAATTCAGGAAGACATTTTTTGTGGTACAACCGCAAATCCGCAAAGCATTTTTCTAAGACCGTCGTCGGAGATTCATGTTGTGCAAATCCCCACATTATATATATAGACTTTTCGCAGTCTGCATGATCCCTGCTGTCGTATTAACATGCAAATACGGATGCGCCGAAAGATCGTGAAGTATGAGTAACGCTATACTGGTGTGTACGATATTGTGTAACCTAGTGTACAAGTATTGGTAGTGCACTGCTATAAAGTATATCTAACGCGTTCGGTATGTATTGTAGAATTGTGTTTCTATACATTACTCTATTCGCCTCTCTTTCCCTTTCTCTTATCCCGTCACACCGCGATATAATCTCGCGGATAAGCAATCTCTGGCGCACGAGAGTTACGAGCTTTCTTCGGTAGAGTTGTACGATCCCCCGAGCCTGTTGTAATTTCGTCTTTCCCCATTTCATCCAACGATATATATAACGCGAGAAAAGCGCTTCTGTTATACTTTCCTCTTCGCTCTCTCCGAAGAAAGTCGTCGCTGGGGAATGCACCGAAACGAAAAAAAAAAAAACAAACTGCAAGTACAAATACCTCTCCAACAAATCGGACCTGAATGCCATACGGAGATCCACAAAGATTTTGTTTACTTATAATTAACTTTCAAAGAAGGTCCCAACAATTTGACAGAAATGTCACTTTACGCTTTTATTATTTTGGATGTTGCATGATTGCGATACCAATTAGTGTGAATTGAAAAATATAATGAAATATCTGTCGGAATGAATAAATAAAAATAATTAAGCAACAATGCAATTTTTTTCATTGTATTTGTCCTTTCTTTAAGTCGGAAAATGCTACGACGAGCTCCAGCAATACACAAATAGCTCACGCAGACTTTCGGTCTCAACGAGTTATTCCGGCGAGCATAAAAATAGGGAGATTCAGAGGTCCCTGCAACATTGCAGTTACTCGTTTGGGCTCTCTTCGAGAACTTTGTTGGTTTGTTGCTTGGTCTCTCCTCGGTTCCATAAAATTTTACGCGCTTCAGTTGCGTTCACCCTTAAGTATACGCTCCGGTAAGCGAATGGGGTGAAGGAAGAACCGAAGAAAGCTCACTGGCAGGGCTTGCCTGTAGGTTTCTAGGGTCTTTTTTTCTGCACCGCGAGCCGTACGCGTTCCAAGGAGAACCTTTTAGCTGTTTTCTGTTTACAGCAGATTGTAGCCTTCGTATTGTATACTATATATATATATAGACTGTGGCACAATGCGTACCTAGGAACTTGTTTCTTACATTGGCTTAGTGGCGTAATTGTGCACTATTATTGCGAGTGCACCACTGCCCCGACTCCTTTTCGCTCCTCTTAACGTCCTCGCCATACTCTTTAGCGCGTTTTATAATAGCTAACAGCTACACAGAGATAGAATGAGAGAGAGAGAGGTCTGCCAGCTACATACATTTGTAACCCTATTTCTGGGCCATTTACGTTCAGCAAGCTCGCGTTCTCTCGCCACGATACTTTCAGTGAAATTGTCGCTCTCTGCCGCGTATCAAACTACTCCCCCTGCCCGACTAAACTCTCTCGTTCTCCTGTTTCTTTCGCCTTCCTCTTATTATTATTTTTATTTCGCGTCCCTCTCGCACGAGAATTTAAACTTTTTGACGAGGTGTGTTAAGCGAGCCTGACAAGAGTGAAAGCTCTCTATTACCCCATGCTCGACGGCGATTACATAATCGTAGAATGGGTCGTATACTTCTCGGTATATGTTACAGTTAGAATTGTACGATGCCGTTTTCCTTTCGCCACAAAATCACGAGTTTGCGTGCTTTGGAGGTCAACGTTCCGACCCATCGAAATATGATTTTTTTTTTTTTTTTTTTTTGATAGAATGGATAAATAAAAAATTTTATATTTTTTCCATGTTTGGATATATTTTTTGTTAGAGGAACATTTTGTAAAGAGTAAGGCTTTGACTTTCCTTCAAGCTGGAAAATAAATAGGACGTGGAAAAGCCCGAATGTTAATGAGTTCAAAATTTTATGAGCGCAGAAACCACAAAGCTCGGCGAATACGCCAAGATCAGCAAGATTGCTATTGAAATTACAATTCATCTTTTGTTAACGTACTTTTTTTTGTACTTGCATTTTTCAAAAAAGACTATTACCATACTATTCAAATCGTTCTAGGTCATAATACAGTTGCTTACTCTCGTTGATGTGTACTATCCATTGAGGCATTGAAAAGTGATTTTTTTTTCATAAACTATTATATAAAAATAATAAAGTTAGTCAAGATGATACAAGCTATCAATGAACTTCTTTTCGCAAGCGTGATTTAAAAAAAATCACATTTTTTCAGTTATTTACGCAAAAGAGGCATGATGAAAGATTTCGTATCGTCCCAAGCACGAGAATATCTTTCTTGCTAGTGCTCAAGCTTTCGCAAGTTTCCCGTCGTCTCCGGTTCTCTACTTCTCTACTAAACATGCATACACTTATACACATTATATCTATATAATGTAACGATTCTTGTTATATATATACCGTTGTGAGAGAACGGAAACAGGAAGCGAAGCAGAGGGGGCACTCGAAGTTTGTGATGCTTCTACTCTTGTCTCGAAGGTTCGCTATATATATATATGCACCACCTGTCGTTATCTATATTATATATTTTACCGATATAAACCCACCACCTAACTAACTTCAACAGATGCCTGTATCACGTATGCTGGCGCCTACTAATACACATTATAAACTTATGTCTATTGCTATTGTAGTATATTAAATGCGGAGTTTGCTGGTTAGTTCAATGCTCACATCGTGTTCACGCACGACGATGAATGATGTTGTGGAACTTATCGTCATTATAAAGTGAGAAAACGTCCCTGTACTTTCATTGCTGCAACATCGTTGATTAGTCATATATTTGTGGGAATGAATCAAAAATGTTGGTTGAGTTTGTTATCGAATGAGAAATTCTTTGAAAGACAAAACGAAATATAACAGTTTTGCTCGTTTGCATTTCTCCGGTGTTGTTTCGTTCTTCAGGGGAGAATGTACACGGTGAAATTTGCCGGATAGTGGCAAGTTATCAGTAAGTACATCATTTCCAAACTACTTTTCTGTTATCTATGGAACACGCAGTCAATCGTCCTTCGGTCGATATATTTACTAAATTTTAGCTCGATCTGATCGAACCCCGTTTATAGGAAATACTTTGAATCGACATAACTTTTTCGTAATTCAGCAAATTCGAGCAATAATCACAATTAAACTCGAAATTGCAACATGCAAAGTGAAATTAGCACGGTAAAGCATCGATTGCCAAAATGACGAAGTAAAAATAAAAGAAGTTCAAATTATTGAAAATAAAATAATGCATGGCAGCAATTTTATTGCACTCAACGCGGTATACGAGAGGGGACCCAAAAAAACGGGAATTGCGCTGCGGCGGAGAGGGAGAGTGGGGAACCCATTGCTCGACCAGGTGTCCGTTGGGGACACGTCTCCTGAGTTAGTGTGCGAAGTTCTGTCGCCGTGAGTGCATCGGTTCGCCCGTGGGAATTTTTGTAGTGAAACAACTTTTTCCATTTCGGCGAAAACGTGATGGCCGATTGTCGAGAGCAACGCGCGGCTGTGAAATTTTGTTTCCTGTTGGCTGCTTATGGAGATGCTGCCCTAAGTAAAACCAGAGTCTACGAGTGGTTTTCACGTTTTAAAAATGGAAAAATGTCAATTGAAGACCAGCCCCGTTCAGGACGCCCCTCAACGTCAAGAAGTGACGAAAACGTCGATGAAATCAATGCTCCCATTCATGAAGACCGTCGCCGAACCATTGCTCGACTCTGTGAGATGTCTGGGATATCATGGAGTTCAATTCAGAGGATTTTATCCAAAGATTTGCACATGACCAGAGTTGCAGCCTAATTTGTCCCTTGCCTTCTCACAGACGAGCAAATGGAGCGTCGACTTCAGGCATGTTTTGAACTTCAAAATCAGCTCGAAGAGGACCCTGAACTTTTTTCCACGGTGATTACTGGTGATGAATCGTGGTGCTATGGATAAAACCCGGAAACAAAGCAGCAATCAAGCCAGTGGAAGACACCTCGCTCTCCTCGTCCGAAAAAAGCTCGCCAAGTGAATTCAAACATCAAGACAATGCTCATTTGTTTCTTCCATTGCAGAGGTGTTGTGCACGCGGAGTTCGTTTCCCCGGGTCAAACTGTCAACCAGAAGTTCTACTTGGAGGTTTTGAAAAGATTGAGGGAGAGTATCCGGAAGAAAAGGGCAGATCTTTGGTGCACAAATGACCGGTTCCTCCATCATGACAACGCGCCAGCCCACGCCGCTCTCTCCGTAAAGCAGTTTTTGACCAAAACTGCATGACACCAATTATCCACCCCCCCCCCCCCCCCCCTCAACGGATCTAGCCCCCTGTGATTTTTTTTTGTTCCCCAGACTCAAAAGGGACATGAAAGGAAAGCGTTTTGCCACTGTTGAGGAGGTAAAACTAAAATCGCTGGAAGGCCTAAAGATCATCCCGATAAGTGCATTAAAGAAATGTTTTGAACATTGGAAGGATCGTTTGCAGAGGTTGCGTTGTGGTCAAAGGAGAATACTTTGAAGGTGACTAAAATTTGGTGTAAAAATATTAAAAAATAAAGAAATTATGACGAAATTCCCGCCTTTCTTTTGGGTCCCCCCTCGTACACAACAAGAAAACTAGAATGGCAACAATTCGAAAAGTAAACTCTACACTGTATCAATACGCGTCACAATATCTCATCACGATATCCGTCACACTGATATGGTTATCTCAATTTCAAAATCATAATACTTTTCTCCACCTAATTTTCTCACATATCACTAGGGTATAAGAAAGCAAAATTATGATTGTAGATTGTATGACTGGGATATCTATCGATACATATCATAATTAATCAAAAATCATTATTTTCATCTCCATATTTCTAGCGTACTGCAGAATGAGTACGACTCGAATCCAATCGTGATTGCGCCCTTGTATTTGCGTAGTACTCCGATTAGTATCATAATTATACTGACAGCGCACGCAATAGCCAGGATAAGAGAACGTTTTATTTCACCTCATGTTATTTGTACGTTGAAGATTTTCTTTCGTGATTATCTCTTTGTTATATGTGCGCGCACAGGTACATACGAGTTTTGGCTTTGAATAGGTTCAACGATGCAGTGAAAGAGCGTTCCCTGTATATAGCCTGCGGGTTCGCATACTGGAATCTACGTTTTAAGAATTTCCTCCGGTTTTCCATGAAAGCATATCTTTCTCTCGTTCTACCCACGCTTTTTCTCGACCCGAAAGATCCAAAAACAGCAAGAACTCCGGGGGTATACCAGAGAGATCCCCTGCGATTAGGTATGCCCTGTTTACGTTTACCTAACCAACAATTCTCTCCCTCTTTCCCGCTCTTTCTCTTTAACCCTCCCTGTCTATCTCTTGGGTGTACGTGGCTGGAATTTAATATTCACCGTTTCTGGATTCTCGGATAAAGAAAATAAGCGTCATACAAAGAGTACATGCCAGAGCGGTTTCTGGATAGGGACTCTGTGCGAGCTATTCGCGTATGTATATAAGTGTACACGTGTACATATATTTATACGTATATATAGGGATATGTGGAGCACAGAATTATGAGCACGCGGTGACGTGTGTAATTTTTCTCTTATTTTTATCTCTTTTGGGCATCTAGTGTGCGGTTTATGACGTGGATCTCGAGGGCATGATAAAGGTGCGTTCAAATTGAATTTCACGAGAATCAACGATTGAATTCTTGTCGATTTTTTTTTCTATCTACGAAAACAAAAGGGTATATGGCGATAAAAATTCATGGGGTTTCTCTGGTATCACGTCCTATCGTTGGAAAATTCTCTCTGCATGTATATCCCCATCCTCGGATGCTGGTATTATATACCAAGCGTCCAACGGGGTATTGTTAAGCTAAGGGAGTTATCGCGCTCTAATTTACGAGAAAGACCCGAGGCGAGTCGTGGATTTAAGGAAGATTCGCCGTGTCGTCAGCTTCTACCGTAGAACACTTTACAACACAAAGACATCCCTTCGAGTAACATCTCGGCAATATTATTGCCTATTAATGAAAATTCATTTGCATGAGAATTTCAGTCAGAAAGACATGCAAATACGAACAGTCGGAAGAGACTATAAAGAAGAAAACAATGGAAATTTATTTGATTCTCGAAACAACCTTTATCAGGAAGCAAAACATAAAAGTGTTTCACTCGTAATCTAGTTTCGAATCGAATGATTCTTCACGACCTATAGTAATGAAGTAGCTATATCATAAAAAAAAAAAAAAAAGTTCTTTTCCATTCGTGTTTCAGTTGGGATGTCGACCGCGAAATCTCAGTCTGATCAGCGTGATCGTCCTGGCGCTGTCGAATATGTTTCTCACGTTTTTGCTACTCCAATCGGAGAACTGCACACCCGAGAGCTTGCCGAAAGAGATCGAGACGAGTGTGATGACGGACCGAAGTCTCGATCCATCGGAACGAGGAAATCGTCGACGTGGACCGCACGAACGTGAGGAACAATTAGAGAAGCAGTGTCCAACGACACAAGAATATCCACCGATTACGGATGACGATACAATGAGGCTCGACGTTAGATTGGGCAGATGGGATTCGAGAAGATTATTTCGTACGTTCGACTCGATCCTCGTTGGCACGGATTACTCGGATATATCGCGAACGAGCAAATCTTGCCTTGCTACGCAGACGTCACTGGAAAAACTTCACTCTCTCGTGCAGGTGGCACATCATTGGACCGGACCGATATCGGTGGCTCTATATGCCGCCGGTGACGAGGAATTCGAGGCGATACAACGTTATCTCATCTATCTTCGACGTTGTTACAACCCCATACGTGAGAGAGTACATTTTTCTCTGGCATTTCCTAAAAATCGTTCACCCAAGAGACAGCCGAAAATAATTGAATTACCGGAAAATCTCGATTGTGCCAAACCCGAAGCAACGTTAACAAAATTCGTCAGTGGGATATCGAACGAACAAACGAGCTGGCGAGCACGTAACGTTTATCCACAGAATCATATGCGAAATTTGGCGAGAAAAAATTGTCAGACAGAGTGGATTTTTCTGACCGACGTTGATGTTGTGCCGTGCGTCAATATGGCGACGAGACTCGACGAATTTCTCACAATAGCCACGAACAATTGTGACAAGTGCGCTTACGTAGTGCCGACTTACGAGCTCGACATTCGCGTTAGATTTCCCGCGAATAAAACGGACCTTGTAAGACTCGCGAAGAAGGGTCTCGCGCGACCTTTCCATCAGAAGGTCTTCATTCACAATCAATTCGCTACCAATTTTACGAGGTTCGAATTTGTTTTTTTTTTCTTTCTTCATTATATTGAATTGATGTTCTCATTTCGTTAGTGATTATAAGAGCGTTCAGCTTAAAGTCCTGAGTAAAAAATTTGCAAATAAGCGAGTAACAAAATATCGATCGTTTAAAATTTGTGCCTGCAGTGTTTTTTTCTCGAAGTTTCATGAAATATGCCTGATTCTCTTGTGTGACAAAAAATTACACGATAATAAATGTTTGGAAAAATTAATTCAACAGTCAATGGATTATCCAATATTTTAATTGCTTAATTCCAAATTAATGAAGATTGAATTACATTGCAGATGGGTAATGGACGTGAATCAAGGCGCAAAGGGTTACGAGAACGCGAAATCTGGCAAGATATATGTAAGTCACGACGTGACGAATTTCGAATTTTTCTACGAGCCCTTCTACGTCGCTAAGGACGTTGCACCGGCTCACGATGAGAGATTCCTCGGTTACGGATACACGAGAAATACTCAAGTAATCAGACAATACATAAATCAACCGATTAGATGTGCATGGAAATGTCTTTTTTTTTTTAAATAATTGATCAATGACAATTAAATATCAGACGTTTAACGATAATTTTTTTATGAGAAACATGAAAAAGTTTTTTCGAACGTCACAAATGTGACAAAATTTGTCAAATTTTATTGAGCTCTAATTTAATTGGTAATAGCAGTTTAACATTCGATACTGATGATGGCACGATTTTAACATCGCCGCATCACAATCACTTTTTAGACGACAAGATCATGGCGAAACAATGAAAAAAAATTAAACAAATTCAACACATTTAGATCTTACGAGGTCTGTTCAAAAAGCATCGCGAAGTTTGAATTTCCGCGGGCTACGTATATTCGATTTTCGATTTGTTTGTGGCGTAAGGTTGGTACTCATGCCCCTCACTTATGCTGAAAAAATCGGCCATTTTGAGTGTTTAGTTAATTGTTGACAGCTGTTTTGGTTAGACGTGTTTTGGCTTGTCTTCGATTTTTGCCTATTCCATGAAATGGATCAAAGAATCTGTATCAAATTTTGTGTGAAAAACAAAATTAAGTGCGCGGACGCATTCCGAATGTTAACTGTGGCATATGGCGAAGCTACCTTGGACCAAAGCAACGTTTATCGGCGGTACAAAATGTTCTCAGAGGGCCGAGAAGATGCGAACAACGAAATGCGTTCCGGACGCCCGAACACATCAACAACGGACGAAAACATTGATGAAATGAAGAAAATAATATTGGCCAATCGTCGAATCACCGTTAGAGAAGTTTCTGAGGAACTAAACATATCGATTGGCTCGTGCTATTCGATTTTTACCAATGATTTGGGCATGAGACGGGTCACCGCAAAATTCGTGCCAAAATTGCTCAATTTCGAAGAAAAACAGTGTCACGTTAACATTGCTAAGGAGCTGTTGGACTCGGTCCGCGACGACCCAAATTTGCTCCAGAGGGTCGTAACTGATGACGAATCATGGGTTTATGGTTATGACGTGGAAACCAAAGCTCAATCATCACAATGGAAGCTGCTTTTTTGGAATAGGTAAAAATTGAAGACAAGCCAAAACACGTCTAACCAAAACAGCTGTCAACAATGAACTAAACATTCAAAATGGCCGATTTTTTCAGCATAAGTGAGGGACATGAGTACCAACCTAACGCCAGAAAAAAATCGAATATCGAATATACGTAGCCCGCGGAAATTCAAAATTCGCGATACTTTTTGAACAGACCTCGTATATCTTTGGGTATATCTTTGTCGAGTGAAATGTCACTTCAACGTTGATATCAATAACCCGGTTTCCGTATCATGAAACTTCTATCCGTTCCAGACATTTCAAGTATCTCCACGTTGACGGATTTAATGTGATTAAATGAAAGAGCACCCGGATATCCGGTACTCTTAGCACTAGAAATTTCCGATTAAGGATGCATACAATATCGACAGATACTACGTACAAATTATAGCAAAATTGTTCGCGATTATCACGAAACATCAGCGAACGAAGATATCTCGTCACCCTGTGCTAATCAGAGAGTATCGTGATGAAATTTGAAGCAAATTATAGCATAACAAATCTGCTGAAAAAAATTATTCGCTCCTATCTTTCTCATTTTTCATAAAACAGGACCTTTATATTATTCTGAAAAAGCTTAAACAACGAAAAAGTGGTTGTTAAAAGTTTATTCAAAACCATTTTATTCAATTTACCACTTTTTTCGCAACATAAACGTTTTTGTTGCGAAAGTTTTTGTCTTTGAGTATCTGGAAAGGGGATTGCTTAAAATTTGTTGAAAAAATTTCATAAGCCGGTCGGCATTTTTCGTGATCGCGAAATCCCGTGGAATATCTGATATATACATATATACGTCTCGCACTTCTGGAATTTATACCGGAAGCGTGCCTCGATCGTTATCGCGAGAGAATGCCGGTTTGTGCGTGTGTTTGTACCACGGAGTTTCTCATTCACCGTGGCTTGTCGTGAGACTTTGGTTTAACGGGTTAGTGCGCGAGGGTGGTATGTCTCGGTCACTGTTCTTCCCGTGTTCGAATTCGCCATCCTCGCAATCGAGTCTCGCGAACCGCGTTTCTATCGCGTGCGGTTTCGCGGATTCGTCTGGTTTCCCGGTGCGGCATACCGCTGCGCATCGATAGTGCATAAGCCAGAGAGTGAGCGAGAGAGAAAGAGATAGTTTCTCTCCGCAAACATCTGGGCTTGGGTGTTGGGTAGGTGACTCACCACGAATGAAAATACCGATAGGATCGAATCAATTTTGTGCTCGGAAAATACCTATAATCGTTATAGAATCGAGCGTGTGCGATACAATCGAGCGTGCGGTATAATAATGAGCTTTAACAGCATTGATGAGCGCATACCCGCCACCTGCGGCATTCGAGGCGAGCGACGATAATAATCGTTGTAACGATGGATAATGAGATTATGTATTAACGCGCTGGGTTAGTTGTGGAGGAGGCGAAAAACGTCCGCGAAATTCCGTTTCAACGAAGTTGCGAAAGAGCTCGAGAGGAATGAGCGATGTTCGAATGAAAAAGCTATTAGAAATAATTTTTCATAAAAAATAACCACGAAATCATGTGCACATTTAACAATTTTTTTTTTGTATGAAAAAGTGATTTATTTATAAAACTAATTACACATCTATTTACTATAAATATCAAGCTGGTGAAAAATATTTTTTTTGTTATACAAAATGGCCGACTACTGCTATTTGCTTTTGGTATCCGTTTTTTTTTTGAGGTGCTCCGCGACGTGACATTTGGCTTCCACAGTTTTTGATTTGGAACAAAAAAAAAAATCTCGTTAATCTGCATGAGAATACCTAGAAAAGTATGTACGGAATTTATGATCAATTAAAAACTTTCCTCTTTATGAGCAGTTTTATACGAAATATTTTATTGGAAATTCACCTTTTAAGTTCAAACGCCTACAATATTCGAAAAAAATAATATTTTTCAAATTCCGTACGTACTTCTTTAGGTATTCTTATGTAGATTAACGAGATTTTTTTTGTTTGTTTTAGGACAAAAATTGTGGATGCCAAATGTCACGCCGCAGAGCACCGCGTGCCAAAAGCAAATAGCAGTAGTCAGACATTTTGTATAACAAAAAAACAAAAAAACATGGTAAATATGGAGTAAAGAGGACCCACTTCCGATGACCTTGTCCTTCATATATGATGTCAAGGGAACCTTCCTGAACAACTTTTTCCTCTGACAAAATTGGGGGCCGGTTTTTTAAAAGTTATTGACAAATAAAATTGATAAAAGTTATTAACAAATAAAATTGATAATTCATATAGCTATTTTCCTTACATATCAGTTCCAATCATCATGTCCTTCACATACGTTGTTAAAATAACCCCCTAAATAACATACAAAAAGTTTCATCCGTCGCTCATTGTTTGTTAAAAAGTTATTAACACAATAAGTTTCATAAATCGAGCATGAAATACTTTTACTAGTGTATGGCGAGCAGTACAAGTATGAGCGGGGGAGTTGCGGCCCCTGCAAGCCCCCACACACCAACCCAAAAACAAACCAAAAACAATCCAAACAAACATACCCAAACAACCTAAACAAACAATCAAACCCAACAAACAAACAAATAACCCTCCATCCGCACACACGTCCCACCACTCCCCCCACACGCCCCCACACCTTCGCACCCCCATTCTCTCATGTGTATTTGTGTTAGTGTATATGATGAGTAACATACGTATCAGCATGCAAGGGGCATTTGCGTTATTTACTATATTTACGGGGTGTTTAGGTTGTTTTTGGTTTTTTTTTTGGGCTGGTGTGTGGGGGCGGAGGGGGCGGGGCAGCCCCCCCGCTGATACGTGTACTGTTCACCACACACCAGTACAAGTATTTCATGTTTGAAACTTCTTTTGTGAATTTATGAAACTTCTTTTGTTAATAACTTTTAACAAACAATGAGCGACGGATAAAACTTTTTGCATGTACTCAGGGGGGTATTCTTAACAACACATGTGAAGGACAAGATGATTGGGACTAACTGGTATAAGGAAAATAGCTATATGAATTATTAACTTTTTTTGTTAATAACTTTTTAATAACGACCCCCAATTTTGTATACTGTTGAAGTTTGCATCGTTGGAATGCAACGAAAATAGATTTTTTACACCATTAATTCCCCTTAAGATTGAATTATCGATGACGAAAATCGTTAAAACGTTTTATTGGGATCTCCGTCAAGGACCAGGTCCTAAATGGGCACGAGAAGCAAGAGAAATGCTGAAAATAAAAATTTTTAAACCTATTTGCGTTGCGTTCCAACGATGCAAACTTCAACATCGTAATTTTGTCAGAGGAAAAACTTGTTTCTCGAGTAAAAACGCGTCGAATGGGCCTATTCCAAAGGTCATCGGAAGTGGGTCCCCTTTGCTCCATAATTACCAAAAAAATATATGTTATTAGCTCGATATTAACACTAAATAGATGTGTAATTAGTTTTATAAATAAAACGCTCTTTCATATAAAACAAAAATGTTAAATGTGCACACGATTTTATACCCGTTACCGTGGCCAGATCCGTTAATAATTGAACGAAGTTTATAGTTAATAAAAAATAATTTTTTATCGAAAATTCTACTGACGGAAACAGATATCATCTGTGGTATGCGAACGATCATAAAAGGGATAAATAGGGAGCAGAACATGTAGTTCATCGGATTGTTCAGAATTCAGACAATATTTTTTATCGAAAATTCTCCCGGACATAGAAAGATATGTGACACGTGAATAAACCGAATATAAGTATAATTGAGGAGCAGGAAACGGGTTGTCTATTATTATTTCGAATTTCATTTGTTTCTAGAATTACGAACGTGCGCATGTAGTGGAAGTGACTGATGTCAGTATACGAGTCGATCAACAAAACGCGATATATTTATAGGTCATGTACAAACGGTAAATGGTTACGACACACGAGCATTATTAGACAAACGAGAGTATCGCGTTTGCGTCAGAACCTAATCTCTGGGTCGCGATCCAATTGATTTTGGCTCCGATTTGATGGTCGCTTTATTCACCATTTGTCACTCACATCCGGTATGATGTATACATTGTACGATCGCGCGTAGCCCTGTTATTTCCCGTTTGCATTCAACATCGATGGCAACAGACAAAAGTGTGTAACTCACACAATTCACACAATGCTAGGTTGGGTAAGCAATTTTGGTGTTAACAGTCGATATATGGTGACTGATCGATAAGCCACGTTAGAATAGTTATATAGCTGTCGCTGTCCATTCGCCAGTAGTCATCGCTTCATTAGTTCGTATCACGCGCCACTAATTCAGCAATGGCGGGCGTAGCGGAGCAGGGATGACGGTACCAATTTGGTAATTGAAAGGTAACCCTTCCATTGAGTTAGTGAATATATCGGTAGCTACTGGCAATCAAAAGAGCTTAAGTCACGCATATTGAAATGAAAATTCGTGTACCTTACGTCCTTTTGTTTGCAAGCCGGTACTACGTACATACATATATACACGCGTTACTCTTTAACGTGTATTATCGAGGATCCATTATTATCGGTGTTCGAGTGACCGCATATATACACAACCACCGCATTCGGATCAATTGGTCCTCGTGTCTGATCTGTGGCCTTCAATTTCCTGCCTTCTAATTATCCATCGCCGTACAGCCGACACATTTAACCCTCGAACATTTCGTCAATCTACAAAACGTGACGATTTACCGCACATTTTATTGCAATTTCTAACAAACATTTTAATGGACTTTTTGACAATTATATATTTTCCTTATATATCGTCAATTACTACGTCAGGTGTGCTTTTTTACGTTGACTGTGTTTTAAAAGTTTGATCTGTCGTAATGTACACAAACATGTTGTATAAAAGGTTCTAAGTGGCGTCAATTGAAGAACAAAGAAGCGTGAAAGAGAGTTTTGCTTGTAACAAGAGTTTGATAGAACGCGATCGTTTTTTATTCATCCCTCACATCATCGGGCGGTTGATGTACATCAAGAGGATGCTTCGAGTTCTCTCTCTTTTTCTACCTCAGTGCTGCTCTTTTCGCCCTATCAATTTCCTCCGAGGGTAAAGCTTCAAAGAAAGTGGAGTAGAGTACGCGCTTGTGACGCATTTCATAAATGGTCTTTACTCCGCTCTGAAGAGTCTTCAATGGTCCTCGTTGATTTATCACCCCCTGCCCCCCCCCCCCCCCCCCCCAACCATTCCTCATCATGTTGTACATATTTACCACTCTATGTATCGGTGCCACACAAAGTATAGCGGTTTACACACTCGTCGTCCAAGAGAGTTGTGTCCCACGCGACGAGTGGTTTGAATGTGAAAATCGTGAAACGGAGTTTTTTCTCTTCATGTTTTAAACGTTTCCGATTTCCGACTCAAGGGCACGATTATGATGGAATGAAAATGGAACGAATGCCGCTTGTAATTATTATTGGTGGGAGGGGTTTAACATTTCACTCTTGTTCGAACGAATTGATTACTCGATTTATTCCGCGAGTTTGCTCTCGAGTGGCTTTTATTTTCATTTTCCAACGTTTTCCAAATACCCACTTTGTTTACTCTCGCGTCGCTCCTTTTTTTATCGTATCCATTTCGTATATCTGACAATTTTCTCTCGGCTTCGTTGAACAGGACGGAAGAGTGTGAAAAATAGAGGGCGGAAAAGCGCAAGAATAAGTACCACGATGATTTATATTAGAGGGGTGTATACTGCGGGACCGAGAGTTCAACTAGAGACACGACACCTTTATTCCCGAGAGGATTTACAAGGACGTGCGATCGCATAAAACTCAATTATCAGAACTCTACCAGCAGCTCTCTAGTTTTCGTTCTTCGGATATCTACCCATAGCTATATATATATAAAAGAAAAAAGGAAAAAGGAATAATCCACATAACTTTTACGAATTAAATGATGTGGGTTACGCATTTTTGTTTTCAAGTAGCCGATTATAAGTCCTGTGTTCCTTGTAGTTAGCATTACTACACGAAGAATCTCTTTTTTCGCGAGAGCATTTCTCGTCTCGCGATAAACGGATAAATGAAAAGAAAAAAAAAACACTACCCTCGATACTATGTTTACCAAAGTTTTCCATCTGCTACATATGTAACGGCACGATTCCGAAAAATCTGAAGGATTTTTTTATTCCCTCTTCCATGCGCTCACTCTTGGAGTTGCTCGGCATCACCGCTGAAGAATGAGAGCGTAACGAGACTGAGAAATGCTACTGGCTGTATAATATATACGAAAGCAAAAACTTTTCTTAACGAGACGGAGAGACAGAGAGAGAGAACCAAAGTTCTGAAAAACTCCCTCGAACAATTTCATTCCTCTTGCTCTCTCTTTCTCTTGCCGCTTCTACGTATCATTGTTAACGCCAAGGACTGATAAAAAGGTAACGTCAAAGTGAGTGGAGAGAGACAGAAAAATGAGCATTCGTTGTTGAAACACCCCTTTGACACAAAAAAAAATCTATGCTGACGGATAATATTTGTGGCAATGTTCCCGAAGCAACAATCACGTATAATTTTCATAATTTCAATATTTATTTTTTTGATCGTTGTGGAAAATAAAGATAAAAACTAGAAGATGGCGAACTTGCTAAAGTAAGATGTGAAAGTGGTACCCAGGTGTTGTCTGCGTTTTACCGATAAAAAATCCGAATATAATGACCGATAACGTCGGGGGGCACACAAGAGGCTAACAGAAAATGCATTGGTTCAATTTGTAGAGAGAGAGAGACAGCGACGCAGCGGTACAGAAAACATAAGCGAATCTCACCACGGATCTCTCGATCCAACCCTCTTTCTGTCTCTCTCCCCATCTACCGCCGATACCGAGCCGTGAAATTAACCTCCACGAGTACATTTCCCCAGGTACACGGGACGTAAACCATTCACTCCGCAGTGTCCAATTCCATTTACGAGTAGGTGGTACCTAATACCGCGGCCACACGCGGACCTCAGTTACCACGGACTCGATAGTTATATATATACCTGTATATTTCTCATGTCTCTGTGTGCTAGAGAACCGAAGTGTTTGAGGGAATATAGCGCGAATGGAGAATTCTCGTTTCTACTCTATGTATCCTGGGCGATGCATGAATTCGTAACGGACCATAGTCCAGAGAGCTTTTGAGGGGTTGAATGACCATAAACCACGACACGTTCGTCCTGGCGACATCAGCAACAATTTATTTATTTTTATTTTGTCGTTCTCTCACCGTGACGATAGCTCGCATGACGTTGCATACACTCGTACTTTTGAACAAACGCAATTCTCTCAACGGTCGCTGACACACACATATATTGTATATATACAGTGGGTCAAAAAAGTATTCATACACCTTGTTTTTTTGCGATAACTTTATAGACATAGGCGATACGCAAAGAAAGTCAATTTTATTTAATAGTACATCAGGTACAGAGATAAACTGCAAATGGAGAATTTTTTCCCAGGAATAATAGAAGAATTATGCAAAAAAAACGAACATTTTTGGGCCAAAAAAGTATTCGTACACTTACGATTGAGCTGCTAAACCCCGATATTCACTCACGGACGATCTGACCTCTGCGTACAATGTAAACAAGTCTTCGTTTACACAATGGTTTTGACCTATTCCATGCGGTAGTAGATTTTCAAGCTCTGAACAGACATGATGGCAAAGAAAAGCGAAATATCAATATCCATGCGAGAGAGAGAGAGTGATTTTTCTTCGGAAACGCGGTGAAAGTTATCGAAAAATTAGTAAAGAACTAAATCTAAGTTTCGCAACAGTGCAATATATAATAAAAAAATACGAAAGAACAAAGTTCACAAGTGCTCGCAGTTTAGCGAATGATGTCGCGTCAACATCGGGGAAGAGCGTGTGTCCCCAGACTATTCGAAACGTTTTGCATTCTGCCCAAATATACGGCAGAACTGCCCGCAAAAAACCATTAATTAATAATATAAATCGAGAAAAACGTTTAGATTTCGCAAAAACCTACGTAAAGAAATGTATAGAATTTTAGAAACGTGTCGTATTCTCGGATGAATCGAAGTTTAACATCTTCGGGTCCGATGGAAAAAAAATCGTCTGGCGGAAACCAAGTACCGAGCTCCAGCAGAAAAATTTAATACCGACTGTAAAGCACGGCGGAGGAAGCGTCATGGTTTGCGGCTGTATGGGATATTATGGCGTTGGCAATCTGGCTTTTATAGATGGTACAATGAATGCCCAGAAGTATATCGACGTGTTGCGCAGCAATTTGAAAGCAAGTGTAGATTAAATGGGCCTGGATGGAAATTTCTACTTCCAAGAAGATAACGACCCGAAACATACTGCCATGAAAACGAGGGAATGGTTACTCTATAATGTCCGCAAACAATTGATTACACCACCACAATCTCCGGACATCAATCCTATTGAAAATTTGTGGCACTTGGTGTATGTAGAAATTAGAAAAAGAAAAATAATAAACAAATCCGATCTCCAAAGAGTGCTTTTAGAAGAATGGACGAAAATAGCAAAAGAAACAACGCAAAAACTAGTAGAATCCATGCCTAAGAGACTCGAGGCGATAATTGAAGCAAAAGGGATACACACCAAATATTAGTTATAATTAACAACTATGATGATGTAGGTTTTCACTATAATCGTAAGTGTATGAATACTTTTTTTGCCCGAAAATTTTCGTTTTTTTGGCATAATTCTTCTATTATTCCTGGGAAAAAATTCTCCATTTGCAGTTTATCTCTGCACCTGATGTACTATTAAATAAAATTGGCTTTCTTTGCGTATCGCTTATGTCTATAAAGTTATCGCAAAAAAACAAGGTGTATGAATACTTTTTTGACCCACTGTATGTGTCTAGAGTTATTAAGCTGCAGTGAAAGTGGGAACGGGTTCGCGTACTATATTGTCGCGAAATATCGAACTTTCATAAAAGCAACACCTTATCAATGTTTGGATTAGATGTCCAATATGGAAGCTCTTTATTTTGCGTAAAGACAATTTCGACATTTGAACGAAAAAATACTTCGGTAAATTTACGGTACAAGGTTTGAACATTTACTTTGCGAAAAATTATACTAAAACAGTACAACAGTATCGGTACTTTCTCAGGTTAGCAAATAATTGTCATTGACGCTCGAAGAAAATGGGATAAGCTACGGAATAACATTTTCAAATTGTCTTTATATCGTAGTGTGAACGAACTACAGAAGCTCTTTTTCAAAGGTAGTACGAAGTATGAATAAAAATATATTTCATTCGTGAAACAATATAAGCGTTTAACTTTTATCACAAGGTTTAATTGTGTTATTTCAAAGGAGTTAATTAGCCTTGAAAGGTTTAGGTTCTCTTTCTCTCTCTCTTTACTTCGCTGATTGTCCGCATTAGAACATTAAATCTAATGCCTCTGCCACGTAAATGGTTACTATCTCTCGAAAGTTCTGAATAGCCACTCTAGCTCCCATACACTCCGTTTCGTGTATCTCTGCTTTTTTTTTTCGCTTCATGTACGGTTCTATTCATCATGTCTATATACATACGTCTGGCAATGTTCTATCGTCCTCTGGGCAAACGGTTCCCTTCCCCAATTCTCCCTTTTTTCCATTGCATTCGCTCACCAGTCTAGCTGGCCTCATCTCCCGCACGGTCTTTCTTTGTATCCGTTGATGGCGAGAGAAACGCGCGGGTGAGCGCGGGAGAAAAGAGCGAATGAGCTGACGGTAACGAGCCATCGTCCAGCAGCCCGTTGAAATTGTGAGAATTTACATTAACCCAACGGCGGTGGGCGCACATTGTTCTCGGGATTCCGGGACGGATAGTGTACCCCGCGCCTGTATGTAGCAGAGGGAACGTAGAAATTATAGACGCCCGCGACCGCGCTCCTGTCTCTTTCACCCTTGGCTTTCTCTTTCGTACCTTTCTCACGAGAGAAACTCCCCGCGAGCAGCCTCTCATTGCTGCACAAACGCACACACACACGCGCGCGCAACATACACGTTTTTTCAACCAAGCTCTCGACCTCCCTTTTCTTTCATCATCATCGTACGCAAATTTTGTGCACATTTTGACGCTCGCACTAGCCGTCATCGCGTATATGGTATATATTTTTTGGCAAGTTCAAGGGAGACCATGTCCACACTTTATTTCGAGATAATCTGTCACAGTCAGTCTGATGAATAGCGGTGATGTCAAATTACTGATATACCGAGCAGCGAGTTCTGGCATCGAGTTTCCTCTAATGCGTTTGTTGACGCAACGGGGCGCGAAGTCTGATATTCCTTCGAGCGTATCTCTCGCGAGCCCTTTGTTACGTGCGATGTGCGATTACCGACCAAAGACGCCAGCGAGTGTTTCCGGCAGAACAATGCCAGGAACAGATAGACAGCGAGAGGGAGAGATTAAGTGCATATGCTTGGAGAAATGTGCAAGCAAATATCACACCTACATATAATGTGTGTGTACACACGTATCTATATATCGAGAGAGTATCCCGGTATTTGCGGCATAATCCACCCCTATCTTGGGACCTCTCTGTCTAACGACAAACCCCGACTCGGGATTATTAATATAAACGCAGTGTCTCTCGTGTCTAATACGCGTACGACCGCGTTTCTAACATCTCACGAGATGCACGAGACATTTCTTGCACGTGACACGTGTCTTCGTATACTCTCGCGTTGTGTCGGTGTCTTACGAGTACGTCGCGAGCAATAATGTGCCCCGGCGTGTCTCTCGTGTGCACTAGACACGAAGGATTGGAAATGGTAGATGTATTAACTCATTGTCAATATAATTATAACGCTTGGTGAATTTGTCTGCCCCAATTCACACTCTCACACGGTGTGACATTCACAATCCGATAAATAAAGTGGAATGAAAAGTGCTGACGTCTCGGGCGTTCTCGGTTGGGCTAACGACGATGAGGTCCATTTAATTAAAGAGAAGCATTAGTTACGAAAAGATGTTAATTAAAAATGATTAATTTGATCAACAACGATTGTGCTCAAAACTTTTTTTCGAACCCTGAATTATCGTCGCGTTTACTAATGATTGTTTACGATGTGGTGGTGATTTATTTATTCACAGGTTTACGAAATGTTTGTCGCTGGTTATCAGTTCAAAGTACTGTCTCCGGTGTTCACGGGTCACTGGGGTCTTCAGACGCGAAAGGGACGACCGGCTTGGCGCGAACGTCAAAACAGTGTCAACAGAAAGCACTTTGAGTCCTTTAGAAGAGAGATTTTCGCGCGCCATCAGAGAGATCCGCCGAAGCTGATGAAAGGTGGGAAATAAGCGGTAGAGAATGAGAGCGATGAAAAGAGTGATGAAGCCGATAAAGAACGACATTTCGTCCCAAAGTTACTACTATAAAACCGCAACCATAATAACCAACACCGTCCATATCTTCGTCTTTAAGTCCTTGTATTCAATAGACATCGCGACAGACGAGTTGAACGGAAAAAAAAAAACACATTTTTCCCTACGAGTGCTTCAGCGAAAAGTAGAGAGATTGCTCTGGCTTCTTAAGTCGCTAAAAAAAAGCCGCACCAGACAGGAGCTTAAAGAAATGCCGCTTTTTTTTTCTGTACTTGTGTACTTTTCAACAGCGTAAAAATGAAAGAACTGTCGCCATTGTGGCATTCTACCCGAACATTACCAACGTAATTCGTACTGATAATATTGTAAAGTTTTATTCCGTACGTTTGCACAAACCTCGTATCACTTTGTCGATCAAGTTGTGCTTTTTTAAATTAATATAAATTGTATACACTCTCACAACGTGAGAACATTTACACTTGTATGTTGTCTACTTAAGGGGATGTATCACACGCTCCGACCACTTCGAAAACGCGACATGTACTTTCTCCGAAATGACACAATCGATCGGGACAAAATAAGCTTAGTCGCTGTAGTACGGTGGCGAAAAGTGACTAAGCTTTATTCATCCTGATCGGTTGTCCCGTTTGGGAGAAAATGCCGATAAGAATTTGCAGCTATCTCTCTCGCACTCATGTGGCACGTGGTACGTGTACGCCATCCTCTTAACTACTATTTGAATTCCTTCTATATTAAGGGTTCTTCATCTGAACAGTCACAATGAAAACTTAAATTTCACGCGTATCCGATATATCGATTTTCAATGCCTGAAAGATATAAATAAAGCAAAAAGGTTCTTTTAAAAAAAAAAGTATTCTTTTCTCGAAAACTTTTGTTCTTGTACGATATTATAATATCTCTCTGAATATATTGTATATCATATCTTTTTTTTTATCATTTTATCTCATCTAAATGATTTACGATCTTGAGAATTTTTCGTCGTCGTTGCTTAGATGAAGCATCCTTAATTGGGTCGTGATGAAAATAAAGCGGCCAAGTTCTAGTACGATCTCGGTAAGATTATCGAGTCGCGCTATATACATATATATATATTATTATTATTTTTTTTATTAATGACTGACGATCGAACGCGAGAAAGTCGCCGATTGTTCAAAAGCAGAGAATACTTTTTGAAAAATGTATTGAAGAACAAAGAAAAAAATAACCCTTTTGCAAACTGTTTACGATATACTTATTATTGTTAATAAGCGTAGTTTATAATTGTCCGACGGGGGCCGCGGCACTTTTTATAATACAAAAACGTAACATATACATACATATATATACGAAAAAAAGTGAGTGTATTTTGTTAGAAAAAGTGATCAGTTTACAATTACATATGTATATTAAGGAGAGCCCTTAACCCACGTACCCCGCCTTTTCGGACGATTGAATGCAAGAGTGAGATGGAACTAAAGTTTCTAACACATTTTTCCTCGAAGAGGTCATGATGCAATGAAAAAACAAATAGCGGGAGCGGCGTCTATCAATTATGCAGAAGACTTCACTATATTTTTTTTTCCATTCGATCTTTCCATACTAGAAATTTATTGAGGTTCAACTGCTGTCACGCCTCAACATCGAACGGACGAGTGATGGATAATTTTTATTATTAATATTATTTTTCGCAAATTTGTTAGACACATTGATTAATTCTTTAACACGTCTATGTATAAACGATGACTGTCGACGGGGGCTTCGGAGAATTTGAGCTGCATTAACGCGAAAGGTGAAAGAGAAAAAAAAATGCAGCTTTTTGCAATTGTGATGATGATAATAAAAAAAAAATGTATGTTGTGGTGAAATATACAATTCACGTACTTTCATTGCTCCCGACACTCCTATTCACGAATACCCATTTCGAATAATCTTTCAGCAACATAATTTTGAATAATTAATCTAGCTACACATTTTTTTAATTATTCGATAAATGTTATATTATAAAAATTTTGTTTAAACTATAATTCATGTTGTAAAATGATTGTGGATGTTTCTCATTCAATTCCAATGTGGGTCTACCTCTCATTCTTACTCAAAGGGGCATCGACGGATTTGCGAGTATTTATCACGGAGAATATTCCATTTGCGACAATGAATCCCGCATATTTTGAATCGCCGTGACTTACATTTCGGTAAAACGAGAGAGAAATAGTAAATCAATCGGTGCTTTTAGTTCGACCCTGCCAAGAGCGATAGATCTGGTCGCCACATGCCGGTGGTTGATGCTCCGATTTTGTTTTCGAGAGGCCAGGTCGCACCAGCATTGAATAAAACATGAACACTTTCGGCAAAGAGGATTCTCGTCATCGAGAATTTCAATTCGATCGATATAGCAAAACGTGAGAGACAGTGAGAGGGGGGAGGATCGTTCGAAAACCTTCCCTGCTCTCCTATTTTTCTCATATCGATCCCGGAATAATTAAATCGTTGCCAGGAATCCGCACGGAACTTTATATATTCTCCCCTTTACTCTATCGATACTCCTGGTCTTGGGAACTCGAGGTAAATACTAGATCTCGTATATAAGTTGTCGCGGGAACTCGTCTCTTATATGCAAAGCTGCAAATTTCGTATGACATGGAAATTCGCGAATTTCATCACTTTATTGTTCAAAAAACCAAACGCTTCGCAGACATTTTAATACCAAGTTAAAAGGAATAAGAAGAGATAGTTATATATACCGATGAATATAAACATTTTTTAAGTAATCGACAGAAAAAAAAAATGGAAAAAGATCCACTTTACTCCACATTATTGATACCACTTTCTCTACTTCCTTTTTATCACTTTCGTTGACCGAATGAAAAATTGTATCTCATACACATTTTTAAAATCATGCAAAATTAATGCTCTTGATCTTAAATTATAACGATTGAAAACATTAACGAAAAGAGACTGTAACCATAAAACTCGTGGCTTAGCAACTTTCAATGTAAAACAATAACAATCTTTTTTTCTTCGAAAAACTTCCTCGACCGTCACTAAAAACAATAATAATCAATTTGACAACTTGTCATTGATTATTATAACATCAAAGCATTCACTCACTGCTGTGGTCTAATCAGTGCCGTTCTTTCTCTCTCTTGGTTCCGTTTTCTTCCGCACATACGGGATATCTAGCAGTGGCAAATGGGGAGAGAAACACCGGGCGGTGTAGCTCGTTGAACAATGTATTCTCGTTTAACCCTGTGTATACACGCATGTCTGCTTGCACTTTCTGACCCGGCAACTCGCTTGCAGAATGGTTTAATTTCCTCCGTTACACGTACCTATATACGCCACTGCGCTTCGCTATCTAGCTAGTTTTATAGCATGAAGTGAAAACGCCGGAAGAACGAGAGAGGTTGTACACCACCGACACAGACGCACAGGCATACACTAAGGGTAAGAAGGCTTTTGGTAAATAGAGCACGTTCGCGTATATGTATACAAAGTTGGTACATACAGTAAGCACACGCTCGTATACAGAATATATCGCGTTCGCCCGACCGCGATATCTTCGCCTCTTACTACCATCCCTCTCTGACCAAATTGTTACATTTTCCCTCCTATTTTCTTTTACTTCTCTTTTTTCTTCCATCCTCCACCTTCCCTGGACTTTTTTTTACCCGTTTATTTCTTCTTCTGCTCCATTTTTGCCGGAGGCTTAACGAAAAGAAGAGGAAAAAAAATACACACACGCACAAATTCATTCACCCGCGCGAGACTCGAAAAAAAATGCTTTCCTCGGGGGTGTTTGAAACGGATAAGCTGGAGGTTTTTTCTCACAACGATGGGCAAAATAAAATCAAGTTCGTGGTATGCGGATACCATTTTTTCGTTGAAATTTGATTATACATGGAAATAGGAGTAGAGTAGAAAAAAATAAGGAAACTTTTCGAGCATTCGGGATAACGGGGGTGCAAAATTTCAAGAGAATCGATTTTCTTGCGCCGGTTTGTCCCTCCTGATGGAGAAAAGTATTCCCGTTTGGAGTTTGACGCAGCACGGAATAATTCCACTTGCCCACAGTTGATATGTATAAATAGGGTGAATATTTGAATATATGTAATAAAAAAACTCTTCTTTACACCTGGCGCGAAGACGCTGTCGCGTCTCTTGATATATATATATCATATTACACTCGGTCTCAATCAGCCACCCGTGATCCAACGACAACACGAATTGATGGTAAGTGATTGTTAAAAAAAAAAAACGAACTCATTCTCCGGTTCAATTAAATGTTTATTGCACAATTTTATTTATTCGCATGAACATTTAAATTACTCTTGAATTGTGGGTGATTGAATTTACGTGAAATACCTCATTTATACCTCTATACCGTAATTTAAATTTACCCTATATACATGCATCTGCGAGACTTTGGTGAGGCGAAAGTAGTAAGCATCCGTACAAGTCAGACGTTTGGTGAATGCCCATGTTGCTCGTACTCTTTGTTTTAATTGTATAATTCTATACATTTGTGCTCTCGGCAGTTCCGTTAGCATAGGAGATGTAATTCGGGAATCATCGTCTCGGTAGAAACAACGAGAAATGTCTGAGCAAAGCTAACGTTTCAACTTGATGAGAGAGAGAAAGAGAGAGAGCGACAAAGCTTCTCGGAGTTCAGATTCTCATCTGTTCCAACATTACCTGACTCTTCTTCTCTTCTAACTAATAGGACTGATTTTGTGCTCGTAATTTTGGATAATCTCGAGGAGACGAATTCCCGAGAGAGCTTCGAGAGGCAAACGTTGTTTTGATTATGGAGCGTATGCACGAGTAGATCTTTCAATTAGACCGGGTATTATGCTGATTAATCGCACATGGATATGGGGAATATCACGCCAACTCGATCTAGCGGTAATCCTCACAGATTTTCCGATTCATTTCGACAATTCTTGTCATCGCAATAATCTAAATTGCTAATTTAAGGGTCGCTATTGATTTTAATCAAAATTACACAGTAAGATCCATGGTGGAAGACGATTTTTTTCAACAAACGTTGAAATTTTTCTTCTACATTAAAACATTATTTCTATTTGACAAGGAGACAGCCTAAATAAATAAAAAATTGTCTCGGAGTTGTATTATTTTGAACGCATTTTCCACTATGATCTTTATGCCATAAAAAATCATATTACAACTCAGTCTCATTTTTTCGAAATATTCACGCTCCGCCTTGTCAAAAAAAAATTACCAAAAATTATATAAAAGAAATAAAGAAAGAAAAATTCTTATATTGAAAAAAAAATGTTACCTTGATTTGTCTGTGGAATCAAAATAAAGCATAACAGAAATATTCTATTGCAGAATTGAACGTGCGAATTTCAACAAAATCGATAACGGCCCTCCTATTCAATTTAACAATTTAGATTATTACCCCCACCAATTTTCGACTGGCTTAGGAAAAAACAATCAAACACTGCAACACAATACCAATTCGTGATATTTTGTTTCGAGAATAAAGACTCTTTAACTGTCGGGGGAGAAAGAAAGAAAAATGTTTTTCATACGTGGACAAGCTTTTTAAACTAGCCGAGATTAAGGAAATAAACTTGTGCTGAACGCGCAACTGCGAGACACACGACAATGGGGTATAGGGTTTCTCCAATTTCGTAAAAAGCTTCGCGATGTAATTTGACTTTCAAGTTTTTAGATTTTTTTTTTTTTTTTTTCTTTCCTTTGTGTACTTCAAAACTATGACGAGGTTCACTCTCGCGAAAATAATAAAAATAAATGATCTTATCGCGAAAGTTTCATTTAACACGTACACGTACTTCAAAGCCATAACCTCGCATTAGTGCGAGGGTTTATCGGGTTTTTTTTTTTGCGCGCGTTTATTTTGTTCAGCCTCGTGTCCCATATCGCAGGGCATTGAAGTTTTTGTGTCGCGGATGGGGCGGGGGAGGACTCCATCTGCACTTTCAATTTTAATCCACCCGAGTGCTCTTTCGAACTCTCGCGATAATATAGCTATTGTTGAACGCGCGTGCCTATGTATACGCGTACACGTGGTACATTTTCACCCGGTCATTCAGAGGCTCCGACGCAGTCTCGATTTTTTGCAGCCGATCCACGTTGCAACGTGAAAGAGCACTCGAGCATTCTCATTTCCTGTTTTTTTTTTATATATTTTTTTACTCCTTCCCTCTCTCTCTCTGCTCGTTTTGCCTCTTCTCTTTCGTGTTTCTAAATTTTTCCACGGAGCAATGTCGCGAGGCAAGCGAGGAAACGTAAACCGGTACGTGTGGAACAAACGGTTGTGAGTTCTTGAATGTACGAAAAAGAAAAAGAAAAGAAAAAAATTCGTCCACTGTGTACAAGTACTCGGTTCTTTTTTGTACCGTGTTTTTCCTCAGTTATTCAAGATATAAAAGAATGTCTCTGGTTCTTTCATACTAGGTACGCCTACATACCTACTCCGAATTAGGGTTATCGCGTCAAGGTCGTCTCTCGAAAGGCGCAAAAAGTTCCATGACGTCGTTCTTAGATAAAAGATCTACTACATGGTGAAACAAGCCACTCACGAGATCAGTTTGTTTATTTTTTTCAATCCTCTGTTTCGCTTCGACCTCGCGACTCGAGAAACTTGAAGCTTTCACGTATATGTATATGCTTTGAAACTTGAACCATGTGGGCGGGCAGAGTGAGAGATAGCTGACCTCTTAACATTTTTCGTGCTATCTAGATAATGAAAGAATCTATTTTTTATTATTGTGTGTTTCAACGTATACCCTTGCGGGTTTTTACGTATGACCCCCTTCCAATTTCCCTCCTATCACTATGCTAAGCTAACTTAACTTCCGTAGCATCCGCAGCTGTGTTTTTTAGCTACACTGCATCCCATTCGCCTCGGGCACGGTGAAACTGCGGAAAACCCGTGCCGATACGGACGGCTTTTATTTCTTACTGAGTTTCAGTTGTATTACACTCACATAATGTTATTTTCATAATTCATATGTATAGGATTGATCAATGACTAATTCGAAGATAAGTTTTTATTCGATCTCGAGTCTTCTCTCAATTTGATGGTAAATTCGTTTTTTCTTTACCGCGTTTTTGTTTTTTAGTTGTTTGTTAGCATTCAGAAACGTGTAGCTCGATTATGCAACAATAAAATTCTCCTTGCACCCTTAGATATCGGGACAATTTTACTTTTGCAGCGACATTTTGTTTGTTTTCTTAAGGTAGTAGTCTGGTAACTTAAGCCGATTTTCTTGTCTTTTTTGGAGGGCATTGTTTTGTAGGAAAATAAAAATGAATCGTTTTGGATATTTAGGATGTTTTTATTTACATATTAAAGATACAAAAAAAAATTTGTTTGAAAAAAAGTAATAGTTTATTATTATTATTATTATTGATCGAAGTTGGCACCTCGAAAAAAAAAGGGCGTGGGTGGCCCCGGTGATTTTGGCTCTTGATGTTATCTGAAATAAAAAATTCTTGATAATTCTTAATCTATAGACATGTCATTCTGGTCGGAACTACTGAAGTTAAATTTCATGGATAAATAACAAAATGGCGGATTTTGGAAAAAAAAGTCCTTTTATTTTAGCAAAGAAGGGGTTGTAAAATAAAAAGTTAGGGGTGAACAAATTTCTCGGTAGTTCCGACGAGAACTATAAGTGTGTAGAGTAGCCTGTTAAAATTTGAAAGCAATCGGTTCGGTAGAAAAAAACTTAGGACCCGGGTTGCCAATTTCGAGGTGCCAACTTCGATCAATAATAATAATAATAAACTATTAAATTTTTTCAAACAAATTTTTTTTTGTATCTTTAATATGTAAATAAAAACATCCTAAATATCCAAAACGATTCATTTTCATTTTCTTACAAAAAAACGCCCTCCAAAAAAAACATGAAAATCGGCTTAAGTTACCAGACTACTACCTGGGGGGGGGGAGGGTTTTAAAATTATTTTTTTGCATTTTTTTTTTCTTTCTGAATGAACAATATGTCGAGAATATTGTGTATACATTTTAAGTGAATCGGAGTAAAACTAACGGAGTTACAGCGTTTCAAACGACCGGCCGTGATACCTGATTTTTATACCTGCTCGGTAGCCGCTCGGTACGTATAAAAAACTTTAAATCGATTTTCCCGAAAACGTCATTTTTGAAGTTTGTGAACATTAGAACTCAAAATCTACTGAACCGATCCTTTTGAAAATTTAAACATTACTTCTTCACATAAATCAACAGGTAATCAGGAGTTTTTTTTTCAATTTTTTAATAACAAATTAAGCGCGATTTTTTGAGCTAAAATTGCGTTTTTCATTTCCAAGTGCTGCAAAAAATAGAAAAAAAAAAAAAAAAATACTCTTCCTGATTACCTCGAGAAATACATCACCTTTAAAATGCATATCAATTTTTTTGTTTCAGATGATCCGGTAACGAGTTATAATGTTCACCGCAAAACCACTTTTTTTCAAGGTGCCTCTGGAGATTCAACGTCACCTGCTTATTTATCAATATTTTTCATTGAAAATTTGTTCTGAGATACTTCAATAGTTGTACAATAATATGTAATTCTATTTAATAAAATTATATTACTCATGTCGCCGCAAAAAAATCATAAAAATATGCTTTTTTTTCGCCTTTAAAACCCTACCCCGCCCCTTAAGAAATTGTCCATAAGACAAAAAAAATAAATGGAATATGACATGAGAATAAAAATTAAGTTGATACAATAAAATATTTGAAAAAAAAAAGTCGCTGACAATGATCGTTGAAATGTAAAAAGTTATAGCATTTTGAGTAGACTGCAATTATTTGTGTGCAAAATAAAAATTGAGAAACAATTTATGAGATTTGTTTAATGAAGGCAATTATTGTACAATGAGTATAATTCGTCTATTTGCTACTAAAAATTATTGAATTTTCTTTTTACTAGAAGGTATTACACTAACATGTCGATACCCGTGATGTTTATCCCGTGGGTGCATAGTGATTTTCCGTCCACTACAAACTCTACGTTTCTCTGACATGGGTGAGGCATTCATTGAACTTTTTTTTTACTACAGGGTATTACACTAAGATGTCGATACCCGTGATCGCATGGGTAAGGCAATCATTGAACTTTTTTTTACTACAGGGTATTACACTAACATGTCGATACCCGTGATCTTTATCCCGTGGGTGCATATATGCTGACGTTTACATGATTTTCCGTTCACTACAAACTCTACGTTTCTCTAAAATGGGTGAGGCATTATATTCCTTATATTCTCTCGGAGATTCACAGGGTCAAATATTTGAGGATCGTTTCGGGCAGATGAAAAGCCCTTGAAGAGACGAGGGCAAACGCTCTCTGTCTCCCTCATCCTCTTTCCCATATCCCCTCTGTTTATCTCTCTCACTCTCTGTCTATCGTTGGGTCTCGGCGGAATTCCGCTACCTCATACTTCGGAGAAAGGGGCGATACGGGTAATCAAAAGTTTCACGTAACGGGGAGTCGACGCCCGAATTTTCGAAAGCATCGTGGCCGCCAATATCTCGGTTCGCGCTGCCGAAAACGAAGCGTCCCGAAAAGCGGTGTTGAAATCGTTTTGTAATTGATAGGAGAGGCTGTTTGTTCGCGTTTGTAAATACCATTGCATTAACGAAAGGATGAAAGAGGAGAAGGGCCCGAAGTAAACTTTGAGTGGAGAACTAGCACAAAGTTTCGAGTTGCCAAGGTGCATCATCCAACTATCGTTCTCCCCACCCCCCCTCCTCTCGCTCAGTGTTCAATTAGACTGTATAGTATGAAGATGCATGTACTATATACGCTGTTTAGCTTCAAAGCGCAGACGAATGTTTCTCTCTCGGAGTCTCTCGATTCCAGTCACGAATACCAGAAACTTCGCAATTAATACCCGGTGAGAACAGAAGACAAATAATACATTCTTTGAATTCAATAATTTTCGAAAGATTCACCGGAGCAATGTTATTGTTTGAAACATTTGGACTCAGAAAAGTTTATGTTATGATGTTTCACGTGTACGAATCAACCAAAAGTTTTGTTGCATCAGAATTCATGTACACTTTGCGATACGATAGAAACTTGAGAAAAAAAAGAAAAACAAAGCAAACATATTCAAGGTTCCATGAACATTGATTTTCCAGAATAAGAATGCAGAAATGTTATTAATACTTTTCTTTGTAATTGATGATGTTGAAGTTTGCATCGTTGGAACGCAACGCAAATAGGTTTTTAAATTATCATTTTCCGTATTGCTCTTGCTTCTCGTGCCCATTTTTAGGCCCAGTTCCTTGAGGAAACCCCATTGAAGCGTTTTAACGATTTTTGTCATCGTTAATCCAATCTTGAGAGGGATTAATGATGTAAAAAATCTAATTCGTTGCATTCCAACGATGCAAACTTCAACGTCATTTTAATTGTTCATTAGTTAACTTATATTTCTTATGAAATGAACTTACTAATTTGTTCCAGGTACACGGGATTTGTTACAGAATTTTCTATAATTTTCGGAATTTATTTTTTCGAAATTTAGAGAAATTGATAAAACGTCGCGAAATTTGAATATGATAAGAAAATTTAAGAGTCTACCGATGAATTGTTAAAAAAAATAAAATGTTTCGATCGACTATAAATAAAAACGTTTTTAGAATTGCCAATATCATTAATTTTTTCTTAAATTTTTATCGTATCGTTATTATTAGCAAATTTTCTATAGCAAAGATTTGTTCATTATTATCAAATTTTAAAGCTTATTTGGCACGATTGAAATTTAGAAACAAGTCACATAAATATTTGTTTTAGTAAATCCAACGAAAAGATTCCTTTCACAGTGTGTCGAAGTATTTTTTTCATTTCGTCAATCGGAAATTTAACGACAGACTGATTTTTTACGTTTTACCTACTTGATTTTTTACGTTTTACGTACTTGATTTTTTTGTCGACGAGCGGATCACACGTAGAAAGAAATTTTTTTTCCGATCGTTCAATATCTTCCTCCAGATAAGAGGGCTATCACGTCGCGACTGATTTTCCATTATAGCTCAAAATATTTTTCCACACGAGATGACGTGAACCCTTTATTGACGTTATATATTTCAGAAAAGCACTCACCTCTGAAAAAAAAAAAAAAAATTACATATTGTATCCCGGAGAACTGGCGGGGCGAATAGCTTTTGAGGTACTCACTTTTTTTTTTCTTCGTATCTCTACGGGCGAAATCGATACGAGGATTGTCATTCTCGGTATATGCCCTTCTCTCCCATATTTGAGATGTTTACTACACTGTGCTCACTTGACTCGATTTTTCAGGAAAATAACATCACGAAATAGAGAAACGTAACAACAACAAAAACGCAACTCACGTTGGTAATAAATAATGCACAAATAATTGGCGGAGAAATATTTGCGAGAATGGATTCTTCGGAAACGTTAAAAAGACGACGTCGCGAACAGCGAACACGCAAGTAGGAAAGAACAAGGGATACTACACGGTGCCGACTAATAAAGAAAAATATTGACATCTCCGGACGAGCCGACTTCGATGTTTCCTGACTGCTTGATTTCCCGGATCGATTCACGAGACAGCACTTGCGACAGCACTAACGCGATATCGTTTAATATTCGTTTATTCGGTCAAATGTTGTTAAAATAAAGATTTTCTTCAACACGACCGATACGTGGCACACCTACGTACGGCGTATGTTTTACTAGGGGTCTACAGGGCTTAACGCACGGACCTGAAATTTTGTGTTAACGGCAGTTGACGGAAGCCGGCGCTCGCTGATTGGCCGCGTAGCGAGTAACCGACCAATCACCGGGCCGAATGAAAAGCGATTAGCCAATCGTCGCGGGAACTACTTGCGTGCGTAGGATTTTTGTAGTGTGGCTTTTTCTTTATTTGCCTACGGTTTCCACTGTTCGGCGTTCACGACATCATTGCGGAGAAGCAAAAGTGGGTGAAGCTGTGTGTCGCGGCTCGTCGCTCTGACAAATATTCGTGAATCATAAAGCACATTTTGTAATCGGGATATATGGTGTTGTCCGAAAATTAGATTTATCGTACTTGTCGGCACGATCAGCGCGGTCTAATTTTTCTCGAATATCGCGTTGGGTACGTGAAAAAATTGCGCGAACGCCTCTGATCGCGGCCGAACGTGCTCAACCTCGCGAAATATATTTCCAAACGGACATTTCCCGTTGGTTTCCAAACTGGCATTTTCCGGCGGATTATCGACGAGGATAAGGTGAATATCGGGGTGTAACAGTCGATCATTCAATGTGAGTATGGGACAAACGATCGACGGCGTTGAGAATAAAAGCCCGCTGTTCGCTTTTGTGGGAGCGCGAAGAGAGGAGCAACGTTATCGGTCGTTTGATCGTTTATATTCATGGATTCATGGAAATTTTTTGCAACCAGTATCCACCTTTCCGCAATCGATAATACGTCGAAAAAATGTTTTTGTTTTTCACCCGTTACATGTCGATTATCGATTGATATCGATTTTCTGTAGTCGTCAGGCAGGGGCGTCGAGGGGACGGGTACAACGAATTGGGGGCAGTAGTTTAGTACAGCAGTACTACGCTAGTTTGCGTTGTCATTGTTTCGCGACGTGCGCGCGAAGAATGTTTTCGGAAAGGTTCTTTCTTTCATTGCTGTGTCTCCGCAAACGAAAAAATATTGTCTAACTCGTGAATAGTCGGGGTAGTGTGGGTAAAAACGAAAATTCGCCACGCGGTTATAAAATTCATTGTCTTTTTTTTTCGCGACTCATCCGCAATATGGATTTCGGAAGAGTTAGCAGGTTATATCGCGATTTTTCTTCTACATTTTATTGGAGAAAAATTCATTAAAGTCAGTGTAGTGCGTACTGAATTATCTAGAAGCTGCAGAGTTTTTAAGGACACGATGAGAAAGATCGACGGAGGTACATCGATGGCGGTTCGAATTCTCATTTCGACAATTCATTCGCGAAGACAACGAAACAAGTGAGTAATTTTACGATTAAATATACCTTTGTCGCTGCACCGTTGCACGAGACATTCGACATTTGTTTCTCAATCTTTTTACACGTTCGCGCGTTCTGTAAATAGTGTCTGAAAGAAAAAAAGATAACTCTTTAACGTAGAGGCTTGCGACACAAAAAGTTGTGTTGTACTTCGAGCCTTAAGGCTTTCGTACACGAGTCAAGAAATTATTCTCGCTGGCGTGTAAAAGTCCATAGAAAAATATAAAATACTGAAATTCTCATAGATATTACTGTTACTCTTGCTGAGCGTAGAAATTTATTGTAAAAAAACTTGAAACTAATGAAGAAATTCCGAAATAAGTCCAGCATGGGAAGTTTAGAACTACGAAAACTATACCCATACGTCAAAATTGTCATTAATTTTTGAGATATTTGAAATTTAATGAAAATACGAGTGGTACGCTATAGGCGCATAAATTTAATGCTTGATCGGTTTTTTTTTAATCTCTCGAATGCATCCGGATTCTTTCAATCTAGTAAAACCATGACCACGCAGTTAAGTTCCCAAGTGCATAGAAATCTCGAGAGAAGCACGTTGTAATCTTTTCAAAGATTCCTCCGTTCTTAACAACCCTTGTTTTTTTTTTAATAAATATATATGGACGTTCAAGCATGACGGTAAATAACAGAGGTATCCATTGTTTTCACTCATGTAATCGTACACGCTCTCGCGAGAACGTTTATAGCCCGTATGAGTATATAAGTTTGCGAATTGAAAGGGACTCGTGGCATCGCATAAGTAAATATGAGTTTATGTTGAACGTCCCGTGATACGATGTTTCTGAAGAGTTGAAACAACGAACGGGAGATTCTAGAGTCCCTCGTATTTTTATAGTGAGTGAAACGTATCGATGAAAGTATTATAGGTCGGTTATATATATATATATAGTTCCGAGTCCTTTCTACTTAAGGATGCGGGCGTATAAAGGCTCATTCAAAAGTTACTTTCAATGAAAGTCACGAGAAAATCGTGCTTCTAACATATGCTCACGCTATTAAGAAATACAGTCTTTATAATCGTTCAACAATTACGAAATTACAACCAGATTTTGAAAAAAAAAACCGTACGTAAAGGTGATTTGCTATTACAATTTTAATTACAAAATCAAATTTTTTCGTATTATACTTGTAAGACCAAATTTTCAAAAACTTCCAATCTGTTTTCTAAACTCAATATTTTTGGTAACTTCGATATGGTTGATATTTTCAGATTTTCATTTTATAACGGTGTATGAATATCTTCATTGGATTGTAATTTTTCGTCTGTGATGTTAATGACAATGATTTTCGAGACTAAATAATCTCTATCTAAAATCGAATGAAAAAAAAAACATTTTTTGCATTATACTCGAAGATAGTTTGCTTTGTGGCAATTTTTCAGAAACTATTTTTACTCGCGAATTTTTTTTTTACAATAAGACAATAAAAACATGTACATACATATATGGACATAAGAGTTTCAAAAGGTCGTTTTGTATTTTCGCGTTTTTAGGACGAAAAATCTTTTGCCCGAACGAGATTAACGTGTAAATCTTTAAAAGTACCGAACATACCGAAACCGACAAGGGCGGTGCGAGTAGTCTACATATTTGTCATATATTGTTCTCTCTGCAGGGTTGAAAGTTGGCACAAGATAGTAAAGGGGGGGGGGGGAAGACAGCGGTAGCTCGACGTGGGGATAACAAAGACGACGATAGTGTATAACAAGCGTCTCCGACTATGTTGGTTAAAACCTTGGACCCATATACGTACCGTCCCCACATCTACTACAAAACCCCCTTTTGCGACATAACGAGGGACTGAAATATTTGCTATGGTAATATCGTAATTAAAATGTAAATTACGTTCTGCCTGGCAAATATGTTTGTACGAATTTATAAACTTACTCCTCTGCACCATATATCTATATATATTATAATGTGAATATGTGTGTATATACACATATGCGTAGGTACGTATCAGTTTTCGGTTCTTCATTTGCTTAATGTTTACGTTTTATGATTTTTGTTACGTTGCGGAGATTTTATACATTATGGAGATTATATTTCTTTTAACCTCGCGCTGTCTCCATTATTATTCTTATACGGTAAAAAAAAATCTATTCGTTGAACGAAAACGAAATTTTTGATCGATTTAATTTAAATTACGATAAGGCGTGATGAAACAAATATGCTGTTAGTTTAATTTATCGAATTGACTATCAAGTATGCATTAATTAGTTATTGAAATTAAATAGCGCTGTTTATTTCGAATCATTCTCTGTCTCGAGTCACAGAGTGATTAGAGTGGGTTTTAGATCGAGGGGTGACTTCATAAATTTAGTCCCTTGCATATTTTCCAAGGACAAAATGAGCACGAAATTTCTGTGCTCAATTTTTTATTTTTTTCATGCTGTTTTGTTGGTAGAGCGATCATTTTCGCGAAAAATGGCAAAAGCACAAGTATCGAGAATAAAACAATAAATTAGCACGAAAAGAGTACTAAATTTTGATGTTAGTTAAAATCGATTGTATTTTTGGTTGTGCAGACTTTATAGACGCGTGTAGATATCGGTCCAAAACGCACCATGTATTAACACTAACCGCACTGTCACATACGGGGTCGTTTCACCCGTTATGCAATAAATTTTGATTTTTAGAAAGAAATTCTGAATTATTAAAGAAAATAATTTGCAACAAAACTTCTGATTTCTAAAATTTGTTGATTTAGTAAATTTTGAAAGGGATCATTTGACCCCCGCTTGGTACTTTTAGTGTTAACACTAAACCTACCACTACCGGTCAAATTGACCGTTTTTAAGTGGTTGTAACAGCCATACAAGGGGTCTCCTGTAGAGACGAAAAAGCTTTAACAGTCATAAAAAATCTGGCTATCTTATTACAGTACGAAGTACGATTTTTTCAGTTTTCACCCCCCCCCCCCCCCCCCCCCCCCCCAAGGGTGCTTTTCGGACAGAGAAAATCGTCCACATTTTTTTAGAGGTCGCTGTTAGGGACCTGGGCCCCAAATGTTCGCGCAAAGCTCGAGCAATACTGAAAATAAATTTTTTTTTTTAACTTGAATTTGTTGCGTACCAACGATGCAAACTTCAGCATCATCAAGTGTCATTAGGTTTAGTGTTAAGGTAGTAGTCTGGTAACTTAAGCCGATTTTCATGTCGTTTTTGGAGGGCGTTTTTTTGTAGGAAAATAAAAATGAATCGTTTTGGATATTTAGGATGTTTTTATTTACATATTAAAGATACAAAAAAAAATTTGTTTAAAAACATTTAATAGTTTGTTATTATTATTATTATTGATCGAAGTTGGCACCTCGAAAAACAAGCGCGTGGGTGGCCCCGGTGATTTTGGCTCTTGATGTTATCTGAAATAAAAAATTCTTGATAATTCTTAATCTATAGACATGTCATTCTGGTCGGAACTACTGAAGTTAAATTTCATGGATAAATAACAAAATGGCGGACTTTGGAAAAAAAAGTCCTTTTATTTTAGCAAAGAAGGGGTTGTAAAATAAAAAGTTAGGGGTGAAAAAATTTCTCGGTAGTTCCGACGAGAACTATAAGTGTGTAGAGTAGCCTGTTAAAATTTGAAAGCAATCGGTTCGATAGAAAAAAAAGTTAGGAACCGGGCGGCCAACTTTGAGGTGCCAACTTCGATCAATAATAATAATAATAATAATAAACTATTACATTTTTTCAAACTAATTTTTTTTTGTATCGTTAATATGTAAATAAAAACATCCTAAATATCCAAAACGATTCATTTTTATTTTCCTACAAAAAAACGCCCTCCAAAAAAGACATGAAAATCGGCTTAAGTTACCAGTACCATAAGTAGAGCTGATGCACGTTCGAAATTTCTGTTTTCCTAAAACTCGTGTATATAAATTCAAGTTTCCATTCTATACAAACACAATTCTTTGTTACACGGCATTTTAACACTAAACGTACCAAGCGGGGTCAAATGATCCCTTTCAAACTTTACTTTAAAATTGTATATTCATTGTTATTTCGTTCGCTTATCTCATTTTCTGTAAATTTGTTTCATTATTTTATTTGAAATCAGAAGTTATATTGCGAATTATCACCTTTAATAAATTGAGAATTCCTTTCTAAAAATCAACGTTTATTTCATAAGGGGTTAAACGACCCCTTATGCTAAGAATCGGTGTATGTGAAGTGCCGGTACGCTTAGCGTTGAATACAAAGATGACGAATAGTAGAGCGCTCCAGCTTTGAGCGTCCCTATATATACACAGCTTCTCGGCATTACTTCAAAACCGTAATTAGCGTAATTCTGATTACCATGTCGACAAAGAGAGGCAGGGATGTTTTAGTGGGCGGTACAGGCCCTACGTACCTGAGGGCTCGCGTGTGTGCTCGCCAAAAGTCGGAAACGCGTGTCTGTTTTTCGTGCATTCGTAAACACATTCCAACATCAAAGAGTTAATTCGCGCAGTTCCCAAAAGATGTGTACTATCCCGTGAAAGAAAAAACTATGTTTCGTTTCCGCCACTAATTAATTCGGCAATGTACGCGCGGGAGAAATTATTATTTTTTGTTCCAACGATATAATTACCATCGTATTCCATATCGATTCGAACACACAATAATACAACAATTAAGCCTCCTAATATCGCAATTCTACGTACATGTTGTAAGTACAAATTTAAATATAGTATTTATAGAAATGTTAAATTTTTTTTTCCACTTCCCCTTGTTCACGTTTATTCAACGTTCGATTCATTTTATTTTATCTTCATGACGAGAGGATCGACCAATTTCGTGCTCTGTGTGAGCGCGAGAGGAAGATCCTCTTTTAAAATTCATTCGACTATACGTACGTGGGGGGATGGATAATGCGCGAGGCTCTCGGGGGAGGGAAAACCGGATAATTCGAAACTGCGAGCGAGCTTATCGAAACGGAAGAAGGGGTTAGGAGGGGGGATATATCCGAGAGAGTGACCGGAAACGAGAGAGAATTCTGGGTTTTCGCGGCTTTTGCCGTGTCCGTTTAAAGAGGAGCGGCAGAGACGAGGGGGAAAATATAGCCGGGGTGGAATAACTGTATAGCCTGCAAAGCGGTCATCTGCTCCCAGAGGTCTTTCTCCTATATATACGCCATATACGAGAGGATAAAGTGGATATACAGGTCGTTCGATATAACTCCTAGGAATATCCCGCTGTACAAACACGGCAAGCGGGTATTGATAAAACGCGTGTGGTATAGGATAATAGGTATATAGAGAGACCGCGAGTGAGCAGTTCGCCTCTTGGCTAACCTCGGAATAACATACGTGAACATATATTTATACCGGGCCACGCGCGATCGTACAACTTTTATATGCACGAAAGACTCTTGACTTCTCCCAATGCTCTATCCCGCCCCTCCACCGAATCGCCCCTCGTACGTTATTGTCGTTTGATATCGAAATGAGCATGTACAACTTCAGATAGCAGAAATATCAAAAGAGAGAATGTCGTTTGCCCGAGGAACGCCGTGTGCTCTTTCATTCGTTCGTAAAATCAACCCGAATCTGTGACTCGTTTGAGAATGTTTTTTTTCCACTCATGAATAACGACCTGAACTAATTGATCATGTATTTCGTTCGATGAACCTTCACTTTTCACAATGAACTTTTCCTTCTTTTTCTTTTTTTAAATCCATTTGACGTTTAAAAAAAAAAATCGTTCTCGTTCGAATTTCATGAAACGGGTCAATGAACGCGTGAAATTGGCGCTAAAACCAGTACACACGTGCTCGTCAATTGTCGACTCTATTACCGATCGTTCCTCGATGCATTTTATATGCCATCAAATTAATTGTATTTTCCACCGCACGTGGAACGCATGAATTTTAGAATGTCCGCTGTGTGTTCCGGTTTAATTACTTCAGAGAAAACGCGCTTGTATGTTTTATGCGTTTGTGTGTGTGTGTGTTACTTGCCAGGTGATTCATCGCTGTACACGTTTGTAGCCTTCCTACCCTTCTCTATTTTTTCAATTATTTTCCCACCTGGCATACATGTTTCGTCTCTGTAGCCAAGGGCTCGAGCGTATAACGCGAGAGGGAACGAGAATCGCGTCATGTACCGAGAAACCTCATACATATATGAAGGTTCATTTGGTCTCGCTGAAAGAACAGAGTATATGTATATATATATGGTACACGACACGCGCTTTTGTATTTCCCACGAGGGTTCTTCAACTTTTCTCGTTGCCTAATTGTTTATCGGTGGCCTGATATCAGTGTTAGCGGGTTTGTGCTCATCGTTCAGTTCGCCATTGGAAAAACGAAAATAATATTTTTTTCTCTTTCAAATTTCATAAATACGATATATAGGAACATTTATCAAATGTTATCGAATTTTTATGGAATCACCACGTTGCATTAACTTATAATAATGATAATAATAATAATTATGAATATATCGTATTTTTGAGGCCAGCATCGACATGGCTTCGGCTTCGTTCGTAGTTTTTAATTTTTCATTTGTTTCCATTTTATTATGCATCAGGCAAAATGCGATTCAATAAAATTAGATTCATATTTCACTAGGTTTTAAATTGTTCCATTTTGCGTTCGTAATTATGTAAATTCTGATAATTTGAAATAGATTTGATTTCGATCGATTTCACTTCCATAAAATGAATTTTCATGCAACAGAAACCATTTTTTTCAACCAATTTTTGTTTCGTTGAGAAATAGAATGACAATAGAAACAAATAATAAAAAAAATGCGTTATTTGTGCCCTCGCGAGGATGACATCGACGGGATCTCTGTCTGTCTCTCTCTGATATACCCGGTTACGAGATTTTGAGACTTAACGGGGTCGTATTTCGCAGTTACCGATATCCGACATCACTCCGCAAGCTTTCTGATCCGCCACGTATTTCTTTTTTTTCTTTTCGTGACATTGTCATTGTTTTAGACGCGAGGAAAAGTTTGCTCTCGCGTTTCCTCCGAATTCGCGGTTCTGTACGAGGTCATCTCCTCTCTCAGTTGTATCATCGTCGAATATACATATATAACAACGTATATCGTAAACTCAGATCCTGCTCTGGCAATGGATCGCTATGTTATAGGCTTGGGAATGGAAGAAAACAAAATTGAGGCAGCATACACGAGCCGAAAAGACTTCTCCTTTCCCGACTCGTCTCCAACGCCGATCCTGACTTATTCGATGTGCGAACTAGTATACACGAACACATACGCTCACATCCACCCATATTTATATATTATATACTACTGTGGAATTGCACCCATAATATACGTAACACCGAATTCGCGTAACGCAGTTCCATCTATACTCGTATATAAAGACGCTACTAGACGTTTCATCCGTCGTTAAAATTTATGATCTTCCATGTATCCCTTGCGTGTACATATATGTATATATAGACGAAAGCGGGGCCGATAGTAACGGGGGGGACGTATGTATTAACAGTCGCTCCTGCCAACGTCCCCTCCGAATGTAGATGGCAGTAATAAAAATGTTCGCGTCTCTCAAAATTTAACGGTATTAAAAAACGTCCTATACGTATAAATATAAGGAAAAAAACGTTTTAAACGAATGCGATATGAGGTTTTTGCGACGCGATTATTTGTCAGTTATTATGTGCTCGAATCATTGCTGCATTGCGACACATTTATCACGCCGTTATAGCACCAAAAACGATAGTCAGTTTGATATATGAAAAAATATGTCCACGGATCTTTTCAGGGCATCATTATTCTCCCATCTTCCGCCTCTTCCGAGCTACCAAGAACGAAAAGCCTCGGAAACTGCCGCGAGAGCTTTAAAAATTGGAGATGCACACCCGCGGAATTCAACAGCTTCGCGCTACTTCCGGTCTCTTTCTTTTTTTTTCTCTCGTAACTAATGAGAAGTAATGGAGTAATTCATCACGAAAAATTCACGAACACTTTGCTACATTTCAAGAGAATTTTCTTTTTTTTTTCTGCCATCTTCTGTTATCTTTCATATTCTATTTTTATGTACATAAACGAAAGTGTCCAAATATCCACGATGTTTGTCCATTATTTGGGGACCAATAGATTATTGAACACCGAGTCTCTGTGATTTAATCAGTCAGTGTGTGGTGAATCAGTTTCATTGACGAGGAGAGCATCGCGACGGGCTGATTTCGTATATCAGTTAATATAGATCGACGATTTGCCGAGAATCCAAGATAGGATTAACGACGAAGTGTCACCAAAGATATTCGACAATGTTGCCACACATCTTGTCTCTGGGGGGTATTTTGAGTCGTTGCGATGAGATAAATTCGATGTTTGAATCATGATAAATTCAATTCTTGAGTGTCGTAAGAGAGAACTCGGTCGTGATGGTGTTTAGTGATACGTGAGACATATAATGGCGTTTTTTGGACCGTCCGTTAAAATTACGCGATATATCACTTGCTTATTTGCATTTATCTTCAAATTAATTCAGTGTTGGGTGTTGTATAAAAAAAAAACGTATACATACATCATGAAAGTGTGAGCGATCTCAAAATATTATTGATAACTAGCTGACCCGACAGACGTTGTCTTGTCTGAGCTATGAATATTCAATTCGAACTGGAATAAATAATGAAAAAAAAATTATTTTAAAAACATAGTGTTTGTTGTAACTGAAAATAAAAAATTGACTCCCTTAGTGTTTCTGTATAACCATGTATACCACGCGTTAGTCTATCGAAACTTACCAAAAATCGATATTAAATTAAACTTTTAATATAAGGCGTGATTGCGGTGAACTAACTGCGCTGAACAAACGCTTCTCAAAAAACTCACCCAACAAACTCAAAACTGGATAAACGTTCAGATCGAATGGACTGTGCACTGAGAAATGAATAAATGAATTTTTTGATCCATAGATGCCGACCGATGCATCTATTAAATCACATTTGCTTCGCGCGAACTGTCAAACGTGCGAAGGTTAAATAAATCGTTAAGTTTTCTGAAAAATTTCCAATTTTTTGCGCAATTTTCTTAATCTTTCTTTCCGTAAGAACCTTCTACGAAGTATTAGAAAACTTAAAAAAAAAGATGAATGAAATCGGTAAAGTCGTTCTCGAGTTATGGCGTGACCAAGGGAAATAGGAATTCATTTTTATATATATAGATATATCGGAAATATAAATAATGTCGGAAATATTATAAATGATCCACTCTGACGTATGGTCGCATTGTTTTTTTCTTCAAATAAATTTTTTTAGTGTTGTATTAAAAAAAATTATTGTACATATTAACAAATTGAGATCGATATTACGATATTGTCAATGATGAATAGTGGCGCACGTGGGACCACTGTTGCTACTGCTGTTGCTGGCTTTTGACGATGAGTCACCGGTAACTTTGATAATCCAGTCGACCATTTCCGGTAATCTGGCGTAAGCGGTCGGGTACTTGTAAGCGCACGATTGACTCCAGGAGGCTACACCTGCGATAACACGCAACCATTCATCCCCACTCGCGTCATATATACTACACACCATGTGATGCAACGTTATACGTATAAATAGTATATGTAAGTAAACAGAAGGTCGTATCTCACACGATTTGACGCGCAAAGTGGATGTGAGTTAGGACCTTTCGTTTGTCAACAGTCGACGTATAGTCAAGATCGATGTGATCTCTGTGTAAGTGGAGCACCACTACACAAGACTTAACACGGAGCTTCACCCCGTTGTAGTGCGCTGATTAAACGTGAATTATTACACCTGAGACGATAGCAACCGCGATTCTCTCGTATTTCCCCGCTCCAAGCCATGTTTACGAATGTTTAGACAATGACGATTAGTTTTATTAACAATTTATATATAATCACGCTTACCTATGATTACACCGTTGATAACAGCCGGTGAACCGGTATCACCGATGCACGCGCCATTTCCCATCTCGAACACGCAAAACATACGATCCGTTACCGAATTTTTCGTGTACACGGATTCGCAGTCGTCTTGGCTTATCGTCGGTACACTGTTGCGATTAAGCTGATCCGATGGCATGCCGAGGAGCTAAATAATTTTTAAAATTAATCATTAATTTTGTTTGTGATTATTCGGTGCGCAAAGTTTAATTGAACTGCTCGCTTGCATTTTCTTTTCATTTACATTCTACGAGGCGCCGAATTAGCGCACTCTTGGCCGTTTCTTTTTAAACTCACTTCCGTCGCACCCCAGCCAGCGATGTCCAAAACAGTGCCACTTCCGACGCTACCACCCATTTTCGGTAATTTGATCGGTTGTACCTTCTCGCTGAAAACTATAGCATCTTGCAACTGAAATAAAAAAGTGGCTAAATGAAGTAAAATAAGACAAACAAAAAATAAGCTCATAACAATTTCGGAGATTCGAACGAAACGAGAGAAACTTTAGTTGTTATAGTCCTCCCACTCGCCGGAACTTAATAAACGTAAATAAAATTTAGTCAATTATTAAAACGTCAGAGGAAAAAAGTTTTCTCATCATCATTTTATCCTATAAGTCCGAGCTAATAGATTTTCTTCTTATAACCCCACCTTCAATAATCCTACGTCGTAGTCCCACGTGACGTCGTTGTAGTTTGGATGAATCTCGATATTCTCGATCTCGTGAATTCTACCACCCGCGTAGTACAATTTCGAGCCAACCCGAACGTGAAATTGACTTGGTTTTTTTCTAGAGATATATAACGTAGCGTATGAGCCTAAAATTGTTCTATTTTTCTGACGGTTATAGTTGTATCCGCTTTTTTTTTTTTTTTTTTTTTTTTTCAACGGCAAATGCATATCTACCCGTAGCAGCATTTGGCAGCGGTTAGAATCCACTTTTCACCGATTATATTGCCACCGCAAAAGTGTTCAAAGTCGTGGCCAAAAAACGTACCATTTTGCTGAAGAGATACCTGGAAATTAGAAGGAAAAATAAAAAATAATATTTCCACACATTTATGTTCATAGTTAAAGAAAAAATCAGTCATAAACGTATAGAACAAAGTATATACAAATAATATTACTGTGGAATAATGAGTATGGCATAATTTTATCCCAAAAATTTCGAATATTTTGAAATTCAAATTTAGTGATAGGGTATGTAAATATTTTTTTAATAATAACAAGAAATAATCATTTATTATTACTACGTATGGATATTTCTCTATGAGTGCAGGCTCTCCGCCAATTATCCTCGTGTTACCGGGCCTCGATGGAACAAGTAAAATTTTCGCAATCGACATTTTTCGAGTTTTTTCTGAAACTGAGAACAATTTGACGATTATCATTGATAAATTTGGCAAATATTGGCGAATTTATTCGTGCCACAGTACAACAACTATAGTATTAACAGTTAAACGGATTTATATATAAAACTTCGATGTATACTTGGCTCGGATAGAACGGAGTTGTAGATGACGAAATGGCAAACGAACGCGATAGCGATTTGACGAACCATCTCGTACTGCACCGCGGAACTTCTGTGTCCGAACATTTCACACCATCAATATTTATAGAGCCGAATTAAAAGTGTTTTATCTCTTTAACAATATTTATATTTGTCTTCGCATTTATATCGCATTTAATTCTCGTATATATTAACTCGCCAATACAGCCGCGTGTTTATCGTTTAATATTAATGGAAAGTTTAATCTCGTGTCTCGGTTTTTCTCGGGAAAAGTGTTGCAAGGTGTTAATACTTTCGTCATATGCCGATCGTCATTTTTCCCGTCACGCATCGGTGTGGTGTCACAGAATGCCGGACGGGTGTCACAACAAGTTGAAAAGACAAAGCTTATTGAGACTCGGGTACGAGATCAAATGTTTTTGTCCCCTATATCCAGCAATAAAGTTGTCTCGTGACATGGATAAATGATTGACGTACAAAAATATAAGTTTCTGTCATTTGTACGGGACGAAATTAATCATGAGAAAAATAAAATAATTTCTTTTTTTTCAGCGGAAAGATTTATCTGACGTAGGACAAAATTTGATGATGCTGAAGTTTGCATCGTTGGAACGCAACGCAAATAGGTTCTTAAATTTTCATTTTCAGTATTGCTCTTGCTTCTCGTGGCCATTTAGGCCCAGGTCCTTGAAGGAGACCGCAATAAAACGTTTTAACGATTTTTGTCATCGATAATCCAATCTTGATTATCGATGACATGGTGTCGATTAATGGTGTCAAAAATCTGTTTTCGTTGCATTCCAACGATGCAAACTTCAACATCATAAAATTCGATTGTTTCTTCCCTTTTTTTTTGTTGCGTTGCTGTCGACACTTCGAAGATTGGGATACACGCATTAGATAATACCGTCAATAAAATAGTGCGAATAGAAATATGGATATATATATATATATATATATAGGTTGTTCTATATGGCAGGTTGGTAAATTATGCATTGAAATATGCCCGCTGACCGTAAAATGGGCCGATATAATAGAGGTAAAAATATTATGAACCGATGCTGGTGCCTCGTATATACCACATAATGTTGTGCCCAACCGTTAACGCGTCGTTAGCATATAAATCTGGTGACCCCCTTCAACAGAAATGTTTATTAGCATAACAGGGAAAACGCGTATCTCTTCGCAGTCTCCGTAAACCAGCATTCGAAATGAAAAGTAAAATTGAATTTTTATCGTTTCACAGTCTTGTATGCGTTCAGCTGTCGTACCAAATTTCTCATTTTCCCAGGAAAATTATAAGCCTCTTCTCGTCTTCACGATTCTGTTCAAACTCTCTGTTAGATTACGAATTAATTAATTTTTTAAAATTAAACTTCATTTCAATACGTTTTAAATACATTTATCGTTAAGTGGAAATTTTATTTTATTCTCATAAAATTTATTTGAATCCAAAAAAAGAAAAAAAAAAAGAAAACGGGATATCCGTTTTTTCTCGTGGAAGCTCAAGTCAGTTCAATTTTAACCAGTTACTATATAGTGTATACAGATAAATTTGACGAATCGATCACGGGAACAAGCCGGAAGCTAGACAGCAAGCGGTATATATATATATATATATATATATATATATACCCATGTTTATATTCTCATGTTGTAGGAAATATTGCCTGTATCCTTCAGAAGAATCGAATCGCATTCCTCGTGTCCAAAATGTCGGTAATCCCCTCGTAAATCCGGATTGAAAGTTGTTTTCCGCTCGATCGGCGTAACTTCTGTCCCAGCTCTATCTTTCTTTCACGTCCGTACGAATGACTCATGGCTTTCATACGATTTTATACTGCGAGAGTTTTGTATATAGGTTCACTAAACTTCATCGTTTTATCGATGGACAGGTCGACGAACGACCGAACACTTGAGATCTATATTATCGCGATCTTTATCTCGGAATTTGTCATATTCGTGTCAATTTAATTGCTCTTCATCGGGGTCGTACGACGATTATTTTACTTATTTGATTAATTAATAAATGAACATTTAATTACCGTATCATAGGCAGAATCATGTAATTGGTCGCAATCAAAATGTAACTCAATTTTCCAGACGTTACATTTTCATTAAGTTCTTTTTTTTCATTGAGAAATTCGTATATTATCATTATCCGTTTTTTATGTTCCGTTCTTTTTTGCGAATTTACTGAAATAATTGTCGAACAATAATTATGGCTCGAACGATATTCACCTTAAAAGTTATTAATATCATAAATAAATACGTCATTATGATTGAAACAATCAAGATAATTCTTTATGTGCATAGATGAATCAACAGAGGATCATTGAACGAAAATAATGACTTATAGAAAATTTAAAGAAAACCATTATTAACGCGATTTATCTATTAAAAAATCCAAATGACCATGACGTACCTCCTGAGCAATTCCATAAAACCAATCGGTTATTCGTGTTTTTTCCTTATTTTAACTAAACATTTATTGAACCGATGAAACGACAACTAATGACTCTTGAAAAATTCGTAACAACTATTCAAACAAATGTCAGTACATTTTGTACATGACTGTACGAATCCTCAAACATGAAAAGATGCGCGCTGCGAACGCAGAAGTAAAGCCTTGTTGAAGGACCTTTTAGTTTCAGTGTGGATTGGAGTGCGGAGAAGGATATGGGCTGCAAACGTCGTTGCGTTTGTTACCAAAGGTCCTTTGAGACCGACGTGCAAAAGTGTCGGAACAAAGTTTTGCGAGCACCACGAGGGAGATTCGTTGACTCCGTTGGCCGTGGTGCGATATATATACACACGCACACACACACAGACATATATATATATATATATATATATATATATATATATATATATATATATATATATATATTCCTATCTCTCTTCGTTTGTTGCGCAACACACTGCATCTAGAGAGTCGCGGAGATCCCTAAAACGTTCTCGAGGGTTTGCGGCTTTCTCCCGCTCGCGATTTCTCGTTTTGTCCCTCTTTCTCTATAAGCCCTCGTCAGATACATACATTCATACGTATACGTGTTAAGCCTCACTGCAACGCTTCGGGCTTACATGCCCACTGTGCCATGAGCTGTTTCGAGCCTGTGGGAGTCTGAGGCGGGAGTGAATCTAGTATGTTTCGAATTTTGAACAGATTACAACGAATTAACTATAACGGGAAGTTTGGACGCAGAATTGTATGTATGTGTTTGACGGTAGGGTTGAAGGTGGATCGTTTCTCGGAAACTAATTGCAATTTGGAAATGCCTGTTTCCCTAAAGAAGCAGTTCAGCGTTCACGAAAAATCATTCCGGATCGAGATCCGACCGAAATATATTTACATTGATGAACTTGAAATCCAAAATGAAATAGTTACTCGCACGAAAATGAGCGAAGATAAGTATCAGTGTTGTTTTGTGGGTATATACATGTATGTTCGTATTAAATTCTCATAAAACAATATTATCATGATTTCGTGTTCAATTGAATGTTTCGACCAAAGAGATGAGAGTAAAAATACTTCATGCATGTTGCACATTATATTAAGCTAGTGTGCCCTCTCTCGGTGTGTTCTCGCTCGAACAATTTCTCGCGAAACTTCGAACGGTGTTCTCACACCGCATTAGACTCTCTCTCTCTTGCCCCTCGCGGCTACTATCCTCCGTTTTCATACTCACTGTTGTACACATCGATGATGGTAACCGCAAATAGTGTGTATATCCGTGAAATTCACGATATCGCCATATTGAATTAGCGAGAAATAATGTTCGTACATCGACGTATTGAGGTTCAGTGAAGTACTGCCGAGCGTGAATTGAGGTTCATGGAGTATGTAAATACGTGCTTGAATCGGTACACGTCGAGATACCAAACACACACATTCAGAGCTCAAAGCATCGAGCATGACGTCATTTATAATCTACGCTATGACGGGTTTGATCCTGAAGCTGATCGGTTTACCACCAGAATCACCTAATGCTCTCTTTGTACACGCACATATACAAGCATTTCGTACATAGATGTACGCATCCTAATGTACGAGGTCTGTTAAAAAAGTATCGCGAATTTTGAATTTCCGCGGGCTACGTATATTCGATTTTCGATTTTTTTGTGGCGTTAGGTTGGTACTCATGTCCCTCACTTATGCTGAAAAAATCGGCCATTTTGAATGTTTAGTTATCTGTTGACAGCTGTTTTGGTTAGACGTGTTTTGGCTTGTCTTCGATTTTTGCCTATTCCAAAAAAGCAGCTTCCATTGCGATGATTGAGCTTTGGTTTCCACGTCATAACCATAAATCCATGATTCGTCACAAGTTATGACCCTCTGGAGCAAATTTGGTTCGTCGCGGACCGAGTCCAACAGCTCCTTAGCAATGTTAACGCGACACTGTTTTTCTTCGAAATTGAGCAATTTTGGCACGAATTTCGCGGCGACCCGTCTCATGCACAAATCATTGGTAAAAATCGAATAGCACGAGCCAATCGATATGTTTAGTTTTCCTCAGCAACTTCTCTAACGGTGATTCGACGATTGGCCAATATTATTTTTTTCACTTCATCAATGTTTTCGTCTGTTGTTGATGTACTCGAGCGTCCGGAACGCATTTCGTTGTTCGCATCTTCTCGGCCCTCTGAGAACATTTTGTACCACCGATAAACGTTGCTTTGGTCCAAGGTAGCTTCACCATATGCCATAGTCTACATTCGGAATGCGTCCGCGCACCTAATTTTGTTTTTCACACAAAATTTGATACAGATTCTCTGATCCATTTTTTGGAATAGGCAAAAATCGAAGACAAGCCAAAACACGTCTAACCAACACAGCTGTCAACAATTAACTAAACATTCAAAATCGCCGATTTTTTCAGCATAAGTGGGGGACACGAGTACCAACCTAACGCCACAAAAAAATCGAAAATCGAATATACGTAGCCCGCGGAAAATCAAAATTCGCGATACTTTTTGAACAGACCTCGTATACGTATCTGCACTTTGTGTACGGTTACCTATGTATTTTGCTCTATATTACTCCTTCTCGCTATCGTCTGTCTCTCGCACGTGATTAAGCCAAGAGAAGTCTCTTGGCGGAAAGCTCGCGAACACACGCGCTATCTATACCCCACAAACGTTCGGGCATTAATCCTTCGCGTATTTGCTCGTATATATATATTATACGCTTCTTACTCTCTTATCATCGCCGATAGACCGATATATATACAGCCGCGCATGCAACGATCCGCGAATTTACACAAATTCCCCCACACACACACACACACATTGAGTTGAGCGTTTCGAAATTCGCATATACGAGAAAGAGGGAGAAAGAATGAGGATCTTCCCGCTGAATCAGTGACATCACTTTTGTCTACACAACTTCCCGATTGTGCAGCGGGCTATTGACTAGAGCTTTTTCTTGTTAATTTCTACCTTTCCCTCGCGCACTTCTCGTTCACCCGAGCCAAGCGGATGAAATTATTTATTCAATTCGAGGAATACGGGAATTGTCGAGGAAAGAAATTCACGCACTATCGATGTTTCCTACTCCCGCGTACGGAACATAATTGACGCCCGAGGAACCGTAGAGAAATGGTGTTCGTGAATACATTTGATATTAATAGCAATACATACGAGTTTTTATCTTATTATATATGTGTGACACAATTTACGTCAAGTTTGCAAATTTATAATCAAGGTATAGCGCGGTTCCGAGATTACACAATGTATTTTGGGAAGGACTATATGTCGGTTTTTGATAAAATATTTATCGTCGAATTTATTTTTCATCAGTATTTATTCTTCTCACTCCTTGCATTCTTCTCTCATGCCTGGATTAACTCATGGTTCATTTTTCATTAGTATAATTTGAATAAAGAGAAGAGAAACAAAAACGTCTTTTCCATTAAAATATTACGGCGACTGACGTAGAATACATTTGGCATGCTCATTTATCTGACGAGAGGCTTTCATACGTAATTGCAGTTTGTAATTTCCGCAATTTTTATCCTGGCATGGCTAGTTATACGAGCGATTTTGATGGAAATCCACGAAGAGATATCGGTCGAACTGTGAATAACTCGGGAGGTTGGAAAATTTCATTGCTTTCACGCGGAAGTTTGATTCTCTTTGTTGGTAGAGGAGAAAGAGACCAGAAAGGGAAAGAGACCAGAGACAGAAAGAGGTCAGAGAAAGAGAGAACCAAAGCGTAAGTGAATTGCATTATCTGAATTCCATGTTTGATCGAGCGGTCGAAAGGTCTTAAAATGGCTACTGAAGTGATGGTCGATGGTCTCCTTGTTTATTCGCAGGAATTATTCTCGACGCAATTATTCGAATTATTGAAACTCCCGTGTCGGATAAACAAAAGTTTTAAAAGCTGTTTGTAAATTTTTTAAATTGGATGTTAGATCGAGAAAGCGACATATTTGGGGGCCATTAATGGTACGCTTCTTATGGGGCGTAAACGCTGATGAGAAGGGCAAATATACATATATATGGGACATTCCCATCAACGCTATACATATATTTACCGTGGAATAGCTATGTAGACGGGTTTCACCAGGAGTCTCCAAAATATATCCTGTATATCTATCATTTGCCACATTCCCCGCGCGAACATTTCGCAAGCATTCGTACGAACTAATTAATGTTTACTCTGGCGCTTTTATGCTCTGCTACGATTGGCAAATACATCTATTGGGTATACAACCGCGGTTACTCTATCGCGGTCATGCCGCTAACGCGGGCAAACAAACTTCGATAAATATTTCCATCGAATTGAGGACGGCTCCTCTGCCGTGTATCTCGCGTTCATTTTATCATCGATAGAGTAACGATTCAGCGATTTTAATTATAGCATTTGCTGTTCGCCAACGGCATGAGAGAAGTTGCCATAACTTTTTACTATATTAATGGAATTTTTATCGCTACATTGAAAGTAATTGATGTTTGAATGTACTACATCATTTTTTAACTTCAACAAACATTTGTTCGAAATTCATGATAAAGGTTTATAAAATGTTTTTTTTCATTTTAGCGAGGATTTTATCAATGCGTAAGCCTTTTGTTATTTGTGTTTCCTTTTGATAAAAAAAAATAACAATTACCGCGAGATCGTTCTTTTCTAACTAACGCGAGTTTTTATCGACACTGCCAATGATAGATTGCTGATCAATCACTCTATCGTTTATTCTATGTAGTAATTAAAAATTATCAACCGATCAAACTCACTCTCACTTATTTCGGGCGTTGATTTAGCTGCATAGAGTAATTTCCTTGACTTAGGTCGCGGGGAAAAACGGGGCTTCTACCGAAACAGGTACTTCTGTTAAGGTAGTCTGGTAACTTGGGTTAAAAAAATCGAAAAATTTTTTTGTTGCTTAATTTGAAAGTACAATGTCTTGAGAATATACTGTGAAAATTTCAGACCGAAATTCGAGTTTTCGAGAGCGCCTCGAAGTTTTTCTCAAAACAGTGTTTTTCTGGTCAGCCCGGGTCCTAACTTTTTTTTTCTACCGACCGATTGCTTTCAAATTTTAACAGGCTACTCTACACACTTATAGTTCTCGTCGGAACTACCGAGAAATTTTTTCACCCCTAACTTTTTATTTTACAACCCCTTCTTTGCTAAAATAAAAGGACTTTTTTTTCCAAAGTTCGCCATTTTGTTATTTATCCATGAAATTTAACTTCAGTAGTTCCGACCAGAATGACATGTCTATAGATTAAGAATTATCAAGAATTTTTGATTTCAGATAACATTAAGAGCCAAAATCATCGGGGCCACCCACGAGCTTTTTTTTCGAGGTGCCAACTTCGATCAATAATAATAAAAATAATAATAAACTATTAAATTTTGTCAACAAAATTTTTTTTTGTATCTTTAATATGTAAATACAAACATCCTAAATATCCAAAACGATTCATTTTCATTTTCCTACAAAAAAACGCCCTCCAAAAAAGACATGAAAATCGGCTTAAGTTACCAGACTACTACCTTAAGCCATGTCCTGAAACTTACATACGTATAGATCCGTGGTATACGTAATGTATGACGTTCGAGCTATTGATTACCGCGTTGATTTCACAAAAGCAAACAGTCAACGTTTGTTTGCGATCGCGGAAGTGCACGAAAGTCACATATATGTATACGGATTGACGTATAAATATATTACCGGCTAAATATCAAATGGCTCTTATTTTCCCGAATTTAACATGTGAAACGTTGTTCGGTACGCCCTTTCGACTTTCAACATTGGATATATGGACTTAGCGTCATGAACTCAAACATCCAAGAGAGAAGCAATTGGCACTCGGCTGTAGTCATACGAGGAATCTTTCGAAAAGCGCATGATATAACGTCAATTTGTGCACTCGTTGCATAATTCCATTCGAGACATTTCGAAATTCAACAAATCACAAACGGAACTAATGTGACTAGGCGTAGGTGCTACGAAATTGCACCACAAAAATATGGAGAACATTGAGTGTTTTCAAAATGTGTTATTTCTGATTTTAGTATACGGCCTTTCGTAAGTTTATAGACTGCCTCGGAGAATGAGGGACACCAAACCGAATGCATTTATTTTAACAAGTTGAATAATTGCGCAAGATCCTACCCAATAACTTTTGTTTGGTTCAAATCAATCTTTTTTCTTCCACATAATTATATTGCACGCTAATTAAATTTATTTAGATAAAATAAATCGGATTTTCGTAGTATATCGATGCGATTCCAGCAAAACGTGACTGTGAATGGTGATTCTAGTTCTTGGCACTAATGTCCAGTCTTGCGTGACGCGTTATAATGATCGTGCATCTAGTGCCCCTCGAGCGACCCCACTATTATAACAATGTCTCCCCAGAACTGTGTTAACGAGTTCTTAATGCTCTGCAAATGCAACGAATTCAATTGTATTTACCGCACGCCCACGGTTAGTAATAAGAGCAACATGCTGTGTTAGCCTTGAACGAATAACACACAACCGGTGAAATTATTACTACGGGAGTAAGTTGGAGGAAAAGTAGAGTGTATGGTAGTAGCCCATTGGGCATTTTATGCGGTGTGAGCGGACCTGACCACAAACTATCGCGAAGGAACGTATTTTGGTAGGTGACTAATTGCGGTCTTTATACATAAGCTCTGTAGTGAATAAGTACTGTTTGATACTTCATACCCTTCAATTAGATGTTGGCGATAGTCACAAAGGGCAATATTGACTGGTCTACGTAGGACATAGTTAAAAAATATATTTCTGATAAAGTATTCGTTACTTAACTATTTCCGACGATGTTGAAGTTTGCATCGTTGGAACGCAACGCAAATAGGTTTAAAATTTTTTATTTTCAGCATTGCTCTTGCTTCTCGTGCCCATTTAGAACCTGGTCCTTGGCGGAGATCCTAATAAAATGTTTTAACGATTTTCGTCATCGATAATTCAATCTTAGGGGGAATTAATGGTGTAAAAAATCTATTTTCGTTGCATTCCAACGATGCAAACTTCAACATCATTATTTCCGCCTTCCTATCGTTTTCGATAATATGTGTAATATTTAAGTGTCTTCGGAATCTATCCTGTAACGTTTATTTCGCCTCTGAAGATGCTCAACATTACAGTGCAGTTTCGCCAAAACTGTGTTATTGATGTCACGATTTTTCAATCGATAATTCAATGTTAAATACTCTGGCCTGAAAATGTGACGGCTCGTATTTTATTATATAGAATATGGACGTCGATGACATGTTCTATTGCAGATAAATGAGCATAGCCTACATACAGATCGATACAGACGTTCAAATTAAACAAAATAACGTTTTACATAATTCTCTAAAAAAAAAACACTGATTACGATTAATTCTACTCATCGTGTATCCCGATATTAATTATGCAATGATTGTTATTCGAGGAATCTTGTAACTTTTCTTTTTCTTCTTCAAAACAACCGTTAATCATTATTTTCTTGTGAAATCCCCTTTAATGGTTTCCCATTTCTGATTTTTGTATTCAACACGCGCACCGTTAATACGAGCGGAGTGTTTGCCCGAACGATCGATAGTAGCAGCCGCGGGAGAAGTATTTGGAATGTTGGACTAATAGTTCAGCACCTTGTGTATATGCAAAATGTCCAGAGTTGTGTACCAAAACGTCACTTAACCCCTTCCGCGATAGCGAGGAATTATGTGCATGTGCGAGTTCCCTTCTCACTCGCGATAGTGCATATATACATATGCATATATATACACAGGCGTGAAGCGTTTTCCGGATTCCGTTCGCGAATATCGCAACGATGTGCACGGCAAAAGGCGAACGTTCCATGCCATAGACTCTGCAAATAGACGTTTATCCAACACACTGTTCAAAGTAATCCTCTCGTTTCACTTTTTTTCTTCTTCATCGCTCTCAAGCTATAAGAGAAAAGTGCATTGTGAAAATCTATGAAGTCAACCTTGCCCAGCGAGTGTTTCTCGAGAGTCGAGCACTCTCTGCTCACAAAGCGTCGTTTTAAATCGAGATTTGCCGTACTTATCGTCCTTTTCACGGACTTTTTTTTTCCTTCATTTTCATTTATCTCTCGCCGCGGAGGAAACGAACGAAGGCCAATAGGGCGGTTCAATTAACCTGAATATTATTAGAATAAAAGAGAAGCCCCTCGAACGGCTGAGCTCATAGTTCTAAAGACTAGTCTTCAGGATGCATTGTTTCCATAATGTCACGTTTACTCTTCTCGTAGCTTGTGTCTTGAGAACTCGAGCTGCTTCACTCGATCAAAGTCCTCAAGGTACGTGAATAATTTTCAACAAAAGACCATTTTTAATAATCGCTTTAGTGCATGCCAATTCTTATTCTTTGATTCTTTTGTGACTATCTCCATCTCATTCATAATTTTTATCAGCAATGAACTCTAATGAAATAACCATTTATTTTATTACTTCTTAATTTCCGTTGGATATTGCACGTTTAAATAGACACTACAGACTACGACTACGACTACGGTCGCATTGTTGGAGGCGAACCGACCACCATCGAGCACCATCCTCATCAGGCAAGTTTTCCCGCGTATTTCGTCAAGTCCTCTTCTCCTTCATGCTGCATGTCTCTAACTAGCAGACTCGTTTTTGTCCATCGCTTCATCCCAACTTGTCCCTTTGCCGAGAAAACGAGGACTTTGCCATGAAATTTATCGTATTGATCGATTGCTGAGCTTTCTTTTCTGTTTTTTTTTTCCGATTGGAACATGTCAGATATCTTTACGACATAACGATCGTCACATTTGCGGTGGATCGATAATCAGCGAAACTTGGATCATCACTGCTGCTCATTGCGTAGCTCGGTAATACATTATCCGTACTCTTTTCATCCATAGTACCCGACGCCTTTTGTGCCATTTTCACTTTAAAAATTTCGTCCGTGCATATTAATTTTATTCGGTGTGCAACTTTTGTTCCAGTGCTTTTTCGTCATCGGTGTCAATCAAAGTGGGCACCTCGAGACTCACGTCTGTTGGAAAAGTCATTGACGCGAAAAATATAATCATTCATGATGATTATTCCAGTAGCACCTCCGACTATGACATTGCTCTGATCGAGGTAAGCTATAATATTAAAAAGAACGATGAAAACTATTCGATTGATCGACGAAAAATCAATTTCGATCGCGTCGAGCGTCTTTTTTCATGTATATCGATGTAACGTTTTAGTTAGAGGAACCTTTGACATACGACGATACCATAAAACCCATTGTTATGGCACCTTCCGAGGATCACTACGCGGACGGTTCTTACGCAACTGTAACTGGTTGGGGACTACGCATGATCAAAGGAGCGATAAGCGATCGATTGCGAGAAGTCGATGTACCGATAGTCTCGAGTTCCAAGTGCTACAATCTTTACAAACAGCGAAGGATAACCGATAGAATGTTGTGCGCTGGTTACATTGGCGAAGGTGGCAGGGACGCCTGTTTCGTAAGTTTTTTTTTTCAAATAGTTTCTCAGATGTTTGTCGGAAACATGATACGCAATCCGAAACTAGAAAGAAAGGAAACAAAAAAAAAAACAGTTTGCTGCGGTGAGAAGAAATATCGAGATTTTCCGGAGAATCAATTACTGCATGTGCGAGCCCGAGAGATGAAGAGAGGGAACGCGTCTGTGCGCGCGTTCGGCGCTAGCACTAGACTAAATCCCCGGGGAATTTCTGTTTTCGACGTAATATTTCTATTATCCAGGATACGCGCGAGAGAAACGATATCCCTGTGGCGCCCAGGATGTATTTTTCTCTTCGACTCTCATCCTCGCGCGAGAATATTTTTTCTCTCTCTCTCTCTCTCTCTCACTCTCTCACACGCACAGACGCTCTTTTGCAATATCTTTTTATTCTCTTCATGCGCACATCCTGTCTGTTTTTATACCGCTATACAACGGTCTTTCGTTCTCTCGTTCATTCTGCACCATTGGCCGGGGGATTTCCATTGTTTTCTCTTCTATTTAAGGGTGACAGCGGCGGTCCTTTAGTACAGAATGGCCAACTGATCGGAATAGTGTCGTGGGGATACGAATGCGCGCATCCCTCCTATCCTGGGGTTTATACACGCGTCACGGCTCTTCGTAGCTGGATCACCGAACAAACTGGCTTGTGAGGGTACAAAAAAAGAGAGGTTCCACCGACATCGATTCTCTTCATCGACATTTCCATGCGTTCTTGTGTTTGTGCGGGACCACAGAGAGTTTGACAAAACGTGGAAGTGACACATACACACACAAATACACACAAACTTCGTACTTTCTCATATCACATCGCCACAATTTTGCTCACTCTCATTTGCGATTTTATCACGAATGAATGTGTTTTTTTTTACCAATTTTGCCACGCTTCATCGACTGTGAACAGTTATTTGCCGTCATGTTATATATGCGAATGACAATAAATATGAATCGGAGCGAAAAGTGCTGTTTTATTTTTATTATTACCCAATGTCGTTTAATATCACGTTAGGTCGATTTTTTATTTTCGAATAATTGTTTATCCTTCTCGTTTAAAATGCAACGTTGGTCAAATTAATGCGCTTTTGGTTATTCACGCAAATTGTAATAAATTTCGAGAACGACAACCGGATGATTCATTTCACACGATCATGTTTTGAATAAAAAACCGATATATTTCATTGTGAAAAATGGATTGTAACATTGATGTATTTCGCGTGGAAATCGAGGAAATATGAGGGAGAGTCAGTCTTGCGTGATATGATGTGATCTGCATGACTGAATTAGAGAGAAATGGAATTACCATACAAACGCTAATAAATTTAGTGGGAGAATTGCTGAACCAAAAGCAGACCATTTTCTCTTTCTCTGTGTGCTTAGAGCTTCTAGAGTTCATCGAGCTTCCAGTTATCGACTAGAAACTCAATAATTGATCGTTGAACAGCTTTCTCACATTCGCCCCGATGATGTGATTATGAATATGTATTTTATTGATTGACGAACTAAAATCTTTGCATATAGTCAAAAATGTTCGTGTAAAATACTGAAAATGTCTATATTCCGGTTTCGTATCTAATACTCGTATATATCTATACGAGTACGTGTATACTCTCAGTAAATACGCTTGAAATTTAATTAACGGTGTCCACGTACAATGGCTCTGGACTGCTGGGAAATTGGTCAGTAAACGTTTTACCCCTCGTTAATATTCGCTATGTTGATTGTCATATCGACGAATCGCGTGTATTGTAGCCGTTTGTCGTATTCGATAATCCCTCTCCGAAAATATGTTGGAAGCTCTCCTCGTCGTTGAATTCCGCACTGAAACGTTATTACGTCGATAGACAAATTAAATGATTATTAAACTCAATGAGCGAAGAATGAAATTTACCAGCATTTACATCGATCTTCTCGATTACAACAATGAAATTTCATAATTATACGTACATTCTATATTATACGCGGTTTATACAATTTCACGCGAAAAATCAACATTGAAAATATTCCCTTTTAACGAAGAAGAAACATCATAATATTTTTCGAATAATCCAGGTATAATGTAAAAGGATTATTTCATTATAATGAATATAACTACTGTTTTTCACGAATTATTCATCCGTTAAAAAATGATTTTTAATTATTTTTTGTTCTAATGTTGCCGATCATTGATACATAATAGACATCCAAAAGTGTTAACGCTTGCTGTTGCATGAATTAGTAGTTAAGCTGGGTAGCGTGCTCGTAGAAATTCGTGACTCGCGTTCATACCGTTCGACCCTGGAGAAATTGGATTCTCTCTCTGGGGGTTGGTGTGAATGATCTTGGGTGAACGAGGTGAGATGCATCTAAAGAGGGTGCGGTATATCTGGCTGAGGCTCGCATTGTTATTGTTGGTATTAAGGGTTTCGTGCGTATCCGACACGCGAACGTTTCAGTCTCAAATGTTTAACGGTATGCCAGTGGAATAAGGAGGTGCCACGTCCTCTTGCTGGAACAGCTCGAGTGTGCCATCATCACTAATCTCGTAGCAGAAGCATTCCCACGACGTGTCTATACATATAGCAGCGTCGAGCTTTCAGAATTAGAATAACTACAGCAATATATATGTATACCGAGTGCTTTTAAATGGAAGGGCGTAATCCACACCGCCATTTAAGGTAGTAGTCTGGTAACTTAAGCCGATTTTCATGTTTTTTTTGGAGGGCGTTTTTTTGTAGGAAAATAAAAATGAATCGTTTTGGATATTTAGGATGTTTTTATTTACATATTAAAGATACAAAAAAAATTTTTTTTTTTTAAATTTAATAGTTTATTATTATTATTATTATTATTGATCGAAGTTGGCACCTCGAAAGAAAAGCGCGTGGGTGGCCCCGGTGATTTTGGCTCTTGATGTTATCTGAAATAAAAAATTCTTGATAATTCTTAATCTATAGACATGTCATTCTGGTCGGAACTACTGAAGTTAAATTTCATGGATAAATAACAAAATGGCGGACTTTGGAAAAAAAAGTTTTTGGAAAAAAACTTTTTTTTCCATAGTGCCAACTTCGATCAATAATAATAATAATAATAAACTATTGAATTTTTTCAAAAAATTTTTTTTTTGTATCTTTAATATGTAAATAAAAACATCCTAAACATCGAAAACGATTTATTTTTATTTTTCTACAAAAAAAACGCTCTCCAAAAAAGACACGAAAATCGGCTTAAGTTACCAGACTACTACCTCGACACGTTTAGCCACTACGTAGTTACCGTCTTCTTTTTGCTAGTTATAGCAATCGATATAATGTATTCTTGGAAGGATATTTTAAAAAACAAACGTATTTGAACGTAGTGTTTGGGTTTTCTTTAAGAACATTTTGTTTTTTAACGATGCTTCTCATTGAAGCTATCAAAACGGTGAAAATGTTTACAATTTTTTTGTATCGCTAAACATTATCCATCTTAGTTTATTTTTATTCGCATTATTCCTGCGAATGTGTTCTTCAGGTTTTTATGTTCCCTCGTTCGTCTCTTACCATTCATTAGGTTCCCTGTATAATTCTGAAAATGTTACAAATTACAATTGTTCATAAAAAATAAATTCTTTATTTAAATTATATCTGTCATTACTTGAAGCAATATTTTACCTTAGGTGGGACATTGTTAACGTTGAAGCACACTGGGTTTTATATAAGCTCGACACGAATATTGGGTCGTCGTCGGCGTCGTCTGACATTTCTGTGAATGCGTGCTGGTCGCCTTATGGAGGACACATGTCGGGTCGCGAAAACGATTTTCTCCGACAGTCAGTTTGAGATCTTCATGACATAACGTTCTCCTATAGCAAAATCCTTCAGTCTCGCTTCTGAATCGAATAACCGTGTCGCCACAGTTATTCTAGCGAATATTCGTGTATGTCCATGTTTTACGACAGACGTAACGTCTGATCTCAATTTATCAGTGGATCGGACGGTGATAATTATTGTTCTTCACCTCGTTATTTCACTTACAACTTTTCTCACTGATTTCATAATGAATGAGGTGGCCAAAATGAGCAGCGAGCGTGGTTCAACATTTATAATTAATATGTATATGCGTTAATGCCAGGTCGACGATCTATAACCACGCCAATGAAATTTTTGCCTCTCCTTTTGCGAGATCATCGAACCAGATAATCCGGTCAATTCAAACTCTAATATGTAAGAATAGAGGGATCGTTGAGACACTTATCGTGAAATGACTTACGGGTACGATAATGCGTCCCTCCATCTCTACGGCGATTGTACAATATCTGGCTTAGACTTTTTATATACATATATCAATACATTATACACACGTTCCACGAGACATTGTCCGCCTCTATCGGCTGTCGAACGACACGATACTTTTCATGAAGTAGATCGAATGACGTGGCTCGCTTTTGCGCCAATGTGATTTATGGAAAAGCGACGTGACACGGGTTTAGCGAGAGGCTCAATCTATAGAGGCTTTAGGATATTCTGATTCTTTCATCAGGTGTCATATATATTGTCTCGCTTCGGTGAGTGCTCAGCGGAGTGAATTTTATTGGAATAGACTTAAGATCATAAACCCATCGCATACTTTTTATTAATCAATTTATGGTGTGAAGGAGAGACTTCAAGGAGAGTGTGAAGGAAAAAAAATCTTTTAGGAAAATTAAAAAACTCGCGGATTGAAAAATTGTTCGCACACGTTGAAACGCACAATACACATTTGAGCATGAAACAGAGTGAACTAAATCACATGATATTTTCAATACATTAACAAATTATTATTAAATATAGTTGTAATGACAACGCATTCGTTATTGTCATTACAGTGCGTATTCGTCTCCTCCTCGAATATTTTATATATTTCTTTTGTTTTTGGGTAGAGACAATGACGAAATTCATTGTCATTATAATGACATAAGAATCGTTATTGTATTGTAAAATTATATGTATTTATGTACTATTGCAGTCTGTGCGGCGTTAAAATTCATATTCAAATTCATATGAATGTATGTATCGTTACATAAATCAACGCAACGGTTTTATAACGCGGGAGTTTCTATTAATCTTTGAAAAAAACTGTCCTTTCGATAAGTGATAATTGTTTTATTTGTAATATTTTTTGCATTTAGCTAATATTTTAATAACGATAAGAACGTTACAAGGATTTAACAGAATTTTTGCCTAGTATTTCGTGAATTGATACCGATTCATATATTGTAGATTCATCAGATGCCGGTGACGTTTCTTATCCAGGAACGCATGGAAACTACGTTACTGTAGACACCGGGATATTTCGGTTGTGCGCAACCGTAGCCCCACGAAACAATGCCATAAAGCGTGTTGTTGGCCGTTAATGGCCCACCCGAGTCACCCTGGCACGAGTCCTTTCCACCGTTGTCCAATCCCGCACATATCATTCTTTCCGTTACGTTGTTAACGTACGCGTACGCGTTCGCGCAAGACTTTCGATTGACTATCGGAACGGATACTTGCCGCAATAAGTTTGAGCTCGGTCCTCCTTCCTACGATATTATTAAGGGAGGAAATAGGGTTAGACGGTTCAAAAAATCGATTTTTTTAATTTCATAAATTGTTAGTAAAACTATTAAAAAATATGTTCCCAAAATTTTAAATGAACATTCCGACTCGTTCTATTGTTATAAGCCATTAAAGTGAGTAGCTCTTCTTCAGGCCTCGAGTGCGCCACGTGTATAACCGAGCGTACTATTTTTTCAAACGCGTTTTTCTGAAAACGACTTTTTTGAACTTGCGTACACGCTAGTTTGAAAAGTTTTCAACCAATCGCTTTGAAAATTGGCAGTTACTTTCTTCATAGTATTGCGCTCTATATGAACCTAAAATCGGAATATTATCATTATTTAAAATAATTTTTTTTTGCAAATAAAGTTATAAAAAATGGCAAAAAATCATGCTTTTTTGTTTTGAGCCCTGTAAAAAATTTAATTTTCTATTTTTTTGATAGCATTTAGGTTCATATAGAAGAGAGACATATAATAAAAGGAAATTCCAACCTCGTTTGATTTCAGATGAAAATTGCGGCTTTCAGACTGTACGCAAATTGCTGACTCTGATTGTGATCTGCAATATGGGGTCGCTAATATTTTCGGTGTTTTTCACGGAAATTCTTCAAAAATTGTCTAGTATATACTCAAATATATGTATAAAATATTCTCAAAGTTTCAATAAATTATATTCATTTTTTATACTATAAAAAAATGTATTAAAATCATTGAGAAAATGCTGTCCTAACCCTATTTCCCCCCTTAATACAACAATAACATATTTTACAGCAATATAAACAAAATAATAATTATCGTTTAATCATTGTGTGACATCTTACTTCAACAGCTCCCCAACCGGTCACGTTCACGGTTGTATTTACAGCAAGTTCAACCGTGGCTAATTTTATAGCCTTTGTGGAAGAATTTAATGCGATAACACCATCGATCTAAAATAATAATACCGTTGTTCAACAACGATTATAAAATTCAATGTGCATGGAATGGTTTTTGTTTATTTAGTTTTTATTCTAATTCTGTGCCTGTCGATCATTCAATGAGTTTCAGATATCCAACTTTGTCTCTCTTTGGCAAAACTTACCTCAACGAGAGCAATGTCATAATCGATGATGTGTGCGTTGTATTGAGGATGTCTTATTAGTCTCTTAACGGAATATTTGACACCACTATTTTTGTTGCTACTTCCGGCAAGGATCGTGTAGATCGAAGCCGACCCACCGGCACAGTGGCCGGCTGTAATAGCCCATTTGTTGCTGATTATCGAAGCTCCGCAGTAGTGATTACCGTACAATTGTAATGACAACTGATGTGGGTGCGCAGTTATCGTCGTTTCTATTCCACCAACGATTCGATGATCGGGCATCGGTGGCCTTGCGACATATCCTTCGATAGATGTAGAACATTTATTTAGAAACTCGTAATAACGTAAAAATAATAATACTAGCTTTACAGGCTTCAAATTAACTTCAGCACGAAATGAAAGTATTTGAAAAAGTATTTTTCATCACCCCATTTTGCGATAAACACTCACCCAAACTTCCAATACACAGGAAACCGAGAATCAAGACGAGCAACATGTTGGAATGAATTTTCCGCCGCATAGCGTTGCTCGATCGGTTACTCGAGCTTTTATACCGATCCTTTTATCCATCCCTCCTACATTTCTTCTCGTTCGTCTTCTTTTTTTATGATGAAAAGGTGTATATCTCGCGCCTCTCTGCCCATCACGCGGTGCGTTTACTACCGCTTCTATCGGCGGCTGCAGGCATTCGATCGCTTGCGCAATTTTCAATGGAACGCCTGCACAATCTCGCACAAAGAAAGAGAGACGGTGGAAAAAAGAAATATTTAAGAAAACTCGATATCTGCCGGTGCCACGCTGATAACGTGTGAAGCTGCGATATTTTATATTAATTGTTGACGTACGTCAGCGAGGAGAAAATAGAGTTTCGATCGAATCGATAGACTCAGAGTTAGAGTTTAACGAGGGTGATTATGATTTAGAGATGATATCGCGAATTATGATTGATTCTCAATTATGCTGAGGTTTATCGATTCCGAATAATGTTATACTGCTAAACATTTGAATAATAATCAAATATGAACAAAACCAAAAAGAACATCGACCATTGATTTTGTTTTCGAAGTCATTTTATTATTATCATAGGATAATAATAAAATGACTTCGAAAACAAAATCAATGGTCGATGTTCTTTTTGGTTTTATCATAGGATTATCATAGGATAATAATAAAATGACTTCGAAAACAAAATCAATGGTCAATGTTCTTTTTGGTTTTGTTCATATTTGATTATTATTCAAATCTTTGAGAAATCTTAGATGTTAGAAAAGTATTATTGAATTAAACATTTTGTCCGTGCAAGGAAAGTCTATTTCTTGACAAAAATAGAATCAATGTTCTTCTAAATGGTCCCCAATGCTCTACTGCCCGATGATGTCAAACGTCGGAATGTAGCAGAGACAGTCGTGCTTTTTTACTTCTATATAAATAATAATTTTGACATTATAGAACACCCGCTAGTTGACATTTTATCGCGAGTTCAAGCTGTACTCGTTGAGTGGCGGTTAATTGTGTCGATGTGTTTTATTCAATGTTCGATACGCAATCATTTTCCGTTAATTCCATTTCAGTGCATTTCTATTATTGCTCATACATATTGTGTGTCTATACATACACTTTCTTCTTGAAATTTGTTCTGTGGCAGTTTAATCACATTGCATTAAAGAGTAAATTGAAAAAGTATTTTTGGTTCAACGAATACATGTAAAATGAATTGAGATCCGTTAGAATTGAGATTCGGGTCGGTAATTCGATCATATAAATGAATATTTAACACTTAACAAAGAATTTTGCTGTCTAGATTTGTGGCAATCGATATCAATCGCATTGATATCGATTAAAATCTTTTTGTTTTCATCCGTAATCTCGTCGTATTTAAGATATCGAATGAATACATTCTCGAGCGTCTCACATGATGATATAACAAAAAACAATGAGACTGAAAATGTTGATGCTCGTGGACAATTGGTAGTAAGGTCGCGTGAAATGTTTCCTGAGAGATCTGGGAAATTCGCGATCCTCTTCATTCAACAGTTATAGATAAGGAGGCCGCGCGCATGTAATTTTTTTTTTAAATGCAATCATTGTTGCATTTGCCATCTTATCGTGGATTTAGATCTAGAACGCATATACAAGAACGCAGTTTCTATTGATTGCAAATCTACGTAACAAGATAACGATTTTTTTTCACTTGACAAATGTTGCAATTGTCGAACACGCGTCATCGGACGATTTCGATTATTCCTTTTACATTGTTTTCAACGACTTTATCGGTGAATTTTTTTAAAACCTCCTGTAGTTTTTTTTTCCGAGAAAGCTTTGCGGACGATAGAGAAGAATGATGAAGTGTTAATTCGATTGTCGGACTATTATACTTGACGATTGTTGAAGGCAGCTTTTGTCGATAAATGAAACTTCTCATCAAATTATTTTAACTCCTTTATCGATTGACAATAAACTTAGTTAATACATCCTTTAACTTTATTCAATTTCAGGTTAAAATTTTTGCTCGAAGTTTTAAATTGGCATGTGCTGCAGTCATTCAAGACATTTCGAGAGAAAAAAAATCAAAGTTTTTACAGTTGTTTTGAAATATTTTGAAAAAGTTGATATAGAAAATTCGAAAAATAATAGTTTTCACGTAAACACAGCTCGCTTCACAAGGAAGTAAAACATACCATTTTACGTATTTTTTATTGAAATAATTTCATGAAATTTCAAGGGATCGGTTGGATTAGTGCGCGCGGCAGCTAGGTTGACGTAAATAAATCCATTTTTCTTGTTGCACCTAATGTGATCATCCCGTGACTGCATTCAGAACTTTCCTTGCGTCAGCGCAGTTCGCAAAATCCCTCGTAGAATATGGATTCATGCAAATTGTTCACTCGTTTGCAAAAGCGTTACGTAGATAACCTGTACGTATATACATATATATATGTATAAGAACAAGGTAGACGAAGTTGAGTAACAAGAAAGATAGAGAAAAGACATAGCGGTCGTCGAACTTCGGCTTGGATGTCACACTGTTACGATGAGTCTCGAGAAACACGATTAGATCGATCGTACGAATCTATATTTGTCTTTCGTCATGCGCTTCTGTAAGAGCTAACATAATAGTTGTCGACGAGCTTCTCCGATGTATTACCGTTATTCGATCAAGCTTTTTCCACGAAAGCATTACCACCAATGCACTGCTTTTCCGGTTTTACGAGACGCACACGCAAGAACGAGCGTTTTACGTTTTACGTTTTACGAGAAACGAGAATGCTTTTTTTTTTATATTTCATCGATTTGTTTTTCGTAATCCAGCGTAGGCGATGTGTACTCGGTGTACCGATATCGACTGTTAAAACTCCATATAGAGTTTGTGTCCCACATTGGCTTTAGCGTGTGTAGCGATGTAGAATACACCCTTTCGACCTTTAGCAATCTATATACGTTCACATTTTTCATTCCATGTTGTCCACGTATATTTTTCTTTTCCCTTCGTCCACTTCGTTTTATTTTTTAAATATTCTTTTTCCCTCAAATATCCTCGGATTACCAGATAGCGAAAGAGGAGGAAGCGGAGTTATCGGGGAAAAAGGTTGCTCTACATTTTCCGACCAACGAGGAGGTAGAAACAAAAATTCTTGTACATCACCGGTAACGCTGTGATTATCGATATTCTCACGATATGAGACTTTCCAGTTGTGATCCGTACAGCTCGTATACGTCGTGTTACTCGTCGATGTGAAATCGATACGGGTGAATTTGATTTAAAAATGAATTTATGATATTCATAGAAAAATTCACGATTTTACGAAACAACTAAAGACCGATATAATTCGATATTACACTTCAGCGCATATCGAATATATCACTGACGGTTATCACGGCTTTTTTTTTGTCATTTCCAAGCCTCGTAACTACTGACGATATATTTTGTTCAATTTAATAAGACACGAACTTCGATCGTCTACTTATTCAGCTTGTTTCGTGGTGAAGAAACAAAAAGAAAAAGTGAAGAAAAATCGACGAGCGAGAACGAGAAAGGGAGAAAAAGTGCCGAAGAAAAATAGGAGAATATGAGAAAGTCGAGGAGTCACAGCAGCCGCTTCGGCACTTGCCTATGTACATTCGTCACGAGACAGCTGTCTGGCGATTAACATATAAATCAAATCTGGCCCGGTGTGAGAATTGCCAGTGACGTGTGTGGTATATACACATATCTCTTGTCTCTCTCACACCGAACACCGCAAACCGCCCTCTATATATACTATTACGCCGTACAACGTCCCATGCGGAACACGGAAAAGCGCATATCGCGCGCGTTGTCGAGCGAAATCCACAAGACTTCTATCTTCTCTCTGGCCACATAGACGCGTATCTCTATGTGGGTGTGTGTTATGTCTGATATTTCTCGACCCGCTGTCGTCGTTGTCGTCGTCACGTATGTATCGACGGGGTAATAAGCAAAAGGCCGTAACAAACATCACACTTTACGCATTGAATCGTGACATTTACGCCCGTCTATTTGCTATAACAGTCGATATTATATAGGGGTCGATATGTAAAACACTCGATATTATATAGGGTACGCGGATTTGTTCGTATATATGTTCACGTCGACGCGTGTCAATGAGGAACGAAATCGAGATTTGCACGAGCGGTTTGTAGCTGCGAAACGAAGCACGGAAATTCTATATACATGCATGTACTATGTACATATATGTGCGCATATAAAAACGAGAGATTTCTTGGAGAGATGGTGCGTGTACGTTATATATTGGACGTGAGAGAGAGTACGAAAGAATTAAATGAGACGAAACGAGATAGAAAAACGAAAATCCGAGAATAAAAACGACTGTGGTTTTCTCTTTCCACGTTCTCTCGACAAACATGTGGTAGAGAAAAGGTGAATTTTCTCGCCACGAGGTTATTTCTCGAAATCAAACGTATCTTTTTCCAATCGTATTACGAAGAGTGAACGATATATAAAGGTATGAATATAAATAAAAGAACAACGGATTTGGCTTACGTGTAAAAACAAAAAAAGAAAGTAAATTTCCCAAGTGGAAGGATCGTTGTTGGATTTTGTATTTTGCCAAGGGGCATTCGTTTGTCGGTTAGGAGGTTATAGGTCAAGGGGCTCGAGTGCCCGAGGGATGCGCTTCTCGTTGAGTGGTCGACAGGTCGATAGGTATATATACGAGGTATAAGGTACATATATGGTGGCGAGAGACCAATGATCAGAGGAAACTGGAGAGAGGAGCTTTAGCGAAAGACGCTAAGCCAGGGCAATTTGATGAGGGGAAAAGCGGAGAACGAGAAGAAAAGTTTACCTTCCAACCAGCGCACGATCGACCACAGAGTCAGCAGGACAGGCGTCTTTCGTTCGGTTTCATAGAGGAGAGTCACAGCATGATGTGTGGCCGTGGTGGGATAGGTCATGGGTGTCGTAAGTCTGTCGCTGAACGGAGTAACGAGGAGTCCGAGACCTCTATTTTCCTCCCTTCGATTCTCAGTCTCCGTCTTTATAGTCTGCCTTTTCCACAGAGAATTCTAACTGGACGGTTGACCTCCTAACGACTGCACCGCATCCTTAAACTTTTCTTTTACCGTTTACTTTGTCATCCCCCTTATGGTATACACACACGAACAACATACATATATTTCACGTTGAACCGCATACATCGTCGAGCATCAACGGGTTCAAGTGTGATAACTCTACACCCCAAGATCACAGCACTTCGACGAATGCAATATTTCCAGACGACATCACACACCTTCCAGCATTACTTCCGGAATATCAAACTAACACAAAAGCTCTGTTAATAGATTCTCGATATGTTGGGGAAGTTTTATGCACAATTTATTATTCGACATCGTGGAAGTGGTTTTGTTTCGATTTAACTGATAAGATTATTTTCTGGAATGACAGATTGATTTTCAATGAAGTATGTAAACATCGCTCTCATATACTTATTCTATTTTTTTTATTATTTCTTTTTAGGGCATCCCTAACAAATCCCAATCGGGATTTTGCTGGAAACTGGTGTTCCCTAACAAATTCCTTTATGGGAAATTACATTTTCAAATCTTGACTTTATGTAGCCTTCGTATTGAGTAGATATTTAATCTCGGCGTTGAAGATCTGGTTAAGAGATTTTGCACGGTCTTTTGTGCGATCGATTGGTATCGAGCATAATTGTGCGAAAAAAATCTGGCAAGAGGGTGTCCCCCGACCGGAGCTTTCAAGAGCGGATATATATAACTGATGTGTACTTACTCGATGTGATGTAATGACGCGAGGCTTTCCGTAATTGCATCGAAACTGCCGATAATCGGTTAGACGAGGGTCGGACGGTCATGGTTGCGCGCACCACATTAATTTGAGTAGCAATTAGGGTTCGTCCCCATGACTGGATGTTATATCTATATATCCATGTGGGTGCATATACACAGGCACCTGAGATGCTCTGATTCCATCATATACGTATTTCGAGGATATTGTCCACGTTGCCCGGGCTCCTAAGGCCAAATGGGAGAAATGTCTAAATAACAACGGAGATGATCAACTTTCACAATTAATTTTCCTACCATTGAGTTGAATGATGAAAATTTATCGAGCGTATTATGAAGTTTGATTGTTAGTGCGAGAAACCAAAAGAGCAAGAAAAATATAACGAATTAGTTTCGATCAATATATACATGTGTTTACTAAAAGATATTTATTTTTCTTTTTTTTCCTCAGATTCCAAATTTTTATTCGATCTCCACAATGAGTCGTTCCAGTTTCAACGAACCGTCCGTGATTTCAGTGACGCAAAAGTGAGTAACCACGACTATACAATTTTCTCAAATTTGCATCTGCCGTTCATATGAAAATTTATTACGTTCTAATTTTTTTTTTAATATTACGTTTATCAATGTTACGAACTACCAAAAAAATTCTATACGATTAAACAAAAAAACCATTCTCCGAATACTCGCGCTCTTTGCGAGGGAGAAAATGGTGGCGTATACTCGTATATACTCGTAATTAGATTTTTCCATATATTTTTCTCCGCTTCCATCGTGCCGAAGTTCTCATTCGAGGGATTATCTAAACTACACGGCCGAGCCGGTATGTAACAAGGAGTAAGAAAACTTTGCAGTTCGGCAAAGTTCTCTCGTTTCATTCACATTCGGTAAATTATATAATACACATAATATAATAATACAACTGTGCACGAAACTCAGTCTTTCCGGCTTCCTTCTTATTGTCTGTTTTTCGTACTTCCTTTATTGGCATCTCACGAACGTTTTTCACACACTTTTGGCTTGAAAGTGGTAGTGCATAAACATATAAGGACGTGTGTAGGCAGATATCTATGTTATATTGGGGTTGTCTTGGTTGACAAGAAGTTGCAAGAAATGGCTGCGAGAATCTCGAGCTTCCGTAATTTACAATCAAACCTCGTTTCTCTCATTCACATCGTAAGTTCACCTGCACCTTTACTTTTTTTTTGTTCCTCTACCGTCGCGTTACTCTTTTTCGTGTTTTATTTTCGAGGAGTGTTACGTGGCGGCTACCGGTGAAATATCAAACCAGTGACTATAAACGACGAGATGGGCGTTTTACGAGAAAGCGCTAGAGATAGTGAAAAAGAATAGTGAAAAAGAATGTATAGCAACCTAGTACATTTTCAAACTATATATATACTCCCAGAGGACTGGATATAATTTACTCCCACAACCCAGCGTCGAGCGGCGCGGCGTTGAAATTAAGGGGTTTGCGCGCTTTGCTACAGCACGAATACACAACGATATGAGAAAGTCTGCTTGGCTGTGCGGTTTCGGATTTAGAACCTGTGCTTGGCGCTTTATTTTCTCGGCATACGTGTGTTACCTGCACGCAACTATTACATGGCATGTAAAAGCTCGAGCCTTTTATATATACACAATCGAGGGAGGGAGAAATAGAGAGTTGTTGAATCTAGAGTTTAGTGTTCATTCCGCTTGTCTCGTCGTGTTGCTTGAGAGGCATCTAATAGCACGTGAAAACCGTTTTTCCTCTCTTCAACGTTAATCCCAGGCATATTGTCTAGTAAGCGCGCGAGACACAAAAATATATTTACATGCACGACAGATTACGCAGAGCATATTTTTTAATAACGAAAAATTGAGAGAATGCATTCTTTTTGCTCCGCTTATGTCAGTCGATCCCCCGAAATAGATATCTCCAAAATGGGGTAATCTAGAATTGAACTACTCTAAATATTAAATCTTTTTTAGCGTTGTCGGAGACCATAATAATTATTCCTAATGCGATCTTCGTCATTTCATTTAGGCGTAGAAAAAAAAAATTAATAACCGGAAGGACATAATAGTTCGAGTAAATATTGGTCTTTATCCATTTTTTTTTCATTCCTTGTACCGTATGATTATATATTGTAACGAACAATTTACGAAATTGTAAGTGCTCTATATATAACCACACCACTCTTACCGCATCAATGTTTATATTTAATTATAGTCGCAGGCTAATTTGATATTGGGCCATGATACACAGTCACACTGCAATGTCCCAGAAGAACCAGAGAGAGAGACGGACTGACTTAATAATTAAAGGAGTACCGACTCAATAATTTTCATTTCTCGTTTTCTACTCTCTCTCTCCCTCTCTCTCTCTCTCTCTCTTTGCACTCGGTTAGTTTGCTCAGCTATACGAGAGAGTCTCGACTTTTTCAGTACCGCGCTCTTTCGCTCAGAGTCGAGCAGTCCCCAAAATGTCTGCCGTTCGCTACCGGTAGCTAGGCGGAGAGGCGAGCACATTCTCTGAAAGGATAACATAAGGGTATATAACGCGTATACCAACCGTGAATACAGGAGGGAGCGTAGCAGTACGCCCCCGAGACATGAATATTACATATTTGGCCTCGGTTAATATTTTATTTTAGGCATTGTCCGTTGATGAGACGCAATCGGCGGCTCCGGCGCATAATATGGCGAGAGGAAACTATTATAACGTACAGAATGTATGCACGTTTATTAGAGTATGCACGTTTATTAGAGCGTTCAAGTGGCGAAAGGGGCGTAGGGAAAAGGAAAAAAATTATATGACGAAGGAAATGTGAGAGCGAACAAACTGACAAGGAAAGTATCCGAGGTGTTCCCCTCCAATTTTGTTGAAATTCATGTATGTTATAGAGCATTAAAAACTAAGCGTATTTTTTTTTATCGGCGGAAAAACGGTTTCAAGGGGTGAAACCACTCTCTAAAGTTGCATAGGTCAAGGGCGATTTTGCAGTTTTACATACAAGCAGTGCATCGATTTTGATGAAACAAAAATTAAAATGTTTCTTATGCGGAGGAATAAAGAGCCCACTAGATAATGAAAAAAAAAAAAAAAAAAAAAAAATTAACCCTACATTGAAAACTTGCGAATCGATTAGAATGAAAATTATGTTGTTTTATAGCGGAAATAAAATTGAAGTTGACGTATTTTTGTATTTGTGCAACAAAACAGTTTTAAGGGGCTAAGTTACCCCTATTTGAGTTTTTACATTCCACTTGTCTACTTGTCATTCTGAATCTGTTTGCCGATACGCACTCTTCTCCTTAAGCTAAAATAAATAATTCACCTTTTTTTTTAATTTTAAGGGGTCGAAACATCCTTGAACATCTACTTCTTGCACCCTACATTGAAAACTTGCGAATCGATTGGAATAAAAATTATGTTTTATAGCGGAAATAAAATTCTTCTTTCCTCATTCCTTTGTTCATTCCTTCGCATAAGAAACATTTTAATTTTTGTTTCATCAAAATCGATGCAGTGCTTGTATGTGAAACTGCAAAATCACCCCATGACCTGTGCAACTTTAGGGGGTAATTTCACCCCTTGAAACCGTTTTTCCGCCGATAAAAAAAAACACGTGTCGCATAGTTTTTAATGCTCCATGACATACATGAGTTTCAACAAAATCGGAGGGGGACACTTCGGGTACATTCCTTATGAGTGACGGAATGAAATTGGATTGATGAAGGAGGTGAATTTGTCAGAGATAAAAACTTGTAGCGTCATCGACCAAACAAAACGGATTAAAAAAATAATAATACGGTTCGTCATTACAATTGAAATGATTGATCTCTGATTTAATAGCTTATTTGCGTATTTCACAATCGCAATGAAATATTCACTTTTAATGAAGTTGATATGATTCTGTTGACCAATTGTCTGTATTCGTTTAGTCCGATTCGAGCGAAAATTCGGCATGAAAAATATCGATGAATCATCGTCCCCCGTCTACGCATTCGCAATGAAACGTAATGACGTAATATAATCAACGCATATATATATTCCCTTTCAGAATCCACTCTCGCGGTGAATATGTGGAGAGCACTTTGTAATTTTCATTACTATAAAATTGAATTAATATATGATGCAGCCCGTATCTATTAGCCGCTATGTCATTCTCGTGTGGCCTTCGAAAGTCTGCTTCGCATGAAATTTCCCATTGATGTTCTATCTCTTACTCTGTCTCTCTCTCTCTCTGGTGAATATTTGTGGCTATATACGAGTATATTAGATAGACGTACATACATATTTCATCGTCGCCATTAATTCGAGAAAATCTTCATTGCTTGGTGCACACTCGGGATTCGACAGCCCAAAAAGTCTATAATTTACATAAAGACAACATTTTTTTGTTGGCTCGGTGGGCGTGCCTGCTTAATTAATAGAGCTGATTCCGTTATAATTTTAGGCATAAAGACCCTTGACTGTTGTAAGTCACGTGTATGAAGGATTATTATTTCGGACTGTTAATGGCAGTATTCACTGTCAGACAATCAGATATTCCCTAGAGCGTTCTCGTCATTAATTATTAAAATAATATGATGAATATCCGAGGCTATACATTCATTGTACATATCCATTACCACTATATTATTCATCACCACTCACGCCAACCTGGATTTCGAAATTGTTCCAAGATATATTTCTACCTAATCGTTTATGCACGTATGAACATATATGTTCATTTTGGTACAGCCCGACGGGTTCATACGAAATTGTTGGTCTAAATACATGGAGATTTGACTGGACGATTTGCAAGACTATGCTTGCAAGGTCCGCGTATATATATATATACAGAGCTATAGGTATAAAGCGAAATGAATAATTAAGTTCGGTGAGTGATTAGGAAGCTCGGTAGGTAGGAACTAGCTCAATAATTTACATTCCGACTTTTAGGAGCCACTCTATACACCGGCGGATGTATCAGCTACCGTTGGGTAATGTCGGTCGAGTATGAGAAATCCTCGTCTGGCGTACGCATTAGTAAGTTGGAGAATCGCATTAGAGAGAGGTTAGGGGAACTATGTGCTACTAGCATACAAGTATATAGAGATCTAACAGAGAAAGATATATACATCTATGTACATATGACTATAGTGAACTATTTAGGATAGTTGGTGCCTCACTTCCGGTGCGTTACTCCCGGATGTTCGCTCGTTTTGTCGTGCTTCGTTAGAATAAACTACATACATACTTAACGTGGGAGTGTCATAGCATGGGGGGAGGGGGGCTTGTGAGGACCTGCAATGCAAAAGATGGACATCCTACTGTACGGTGTGCTGTCTGTATTGTGAGAGTAAATTATTCCGAAGTGAGTCCCAACGGTAGCCGGCTGCTCTATGGAGACGTTCCTTCGCTTATAAGCATTACAGCTTTCTCTGAAATGGTTCGAGACTCTTTGTATATTCATTTTGAGAGTTTATCCATTCGTACCCTCCTCCCAATGTGGCCACGACGATCTTGTTTCTCGGTTTATTTCTTCGAGTTGTGGCTCTCGCACCGAGGCAATAAATGTGACGGCAATATTTCGTTGTCGTCGTCGTCGCCGTCGTCGGGGAAAAAAGACCGAGACCCAAGAGAGTCAGGTATCGCGAAATAGAGGGGTGAAACATCGTTTTTCACGTGGTGTCCAGCCTCACCCCCGAGCACATAATACTACACGCTGTATTATACCCGAAAACGGTATTAAGAGATGAAGAAGAAAAGGGAACGTAACAAAAAAATGTATTCTCGCGTGTTGCAAGTGTTACAATCGATTGCGTCATTTTTATAAGCTTTGATGACTTTATGCAGCAAATTGTACATGGCGGATAGATAGGATCTTTTGCTGTTACTATTTTTAATTTGTCCGTCACGCTAGGGTTCCTCTGTATGTTTTGGACCAAAATTATTCGAGCTGCTTTCGCATAGGCGTCTTTAAAACCTCGTCATCCTTGTCGTCGTAAAGAATTTTGCTCATACTGGAATAGTCTCTGATGTCAAACAAAAACCTTTCAGTTAATAGTCTCCCTTACCTAATGATATATAGGAATTGTGGGTCGGGTACATCAGCTTGAGAGAAACAGCGCGCCACCACCGGTAACATATCTCGGTGAACGTGTCCCGTTAAGTAACACGTCAAGTGAATAATGAAGGTTTACCGTATATATACATTCAGAGTAACCGCCTTCCCTCTCATACATGCTCCGCTATATGTACATCCAGTTCCTCGACACTAGCCGAGTAATATATATATATGTGCACGCATCCACGTTCGGTGAGAGCGAGAGGGTCTGAGGGGATGCTCGAAAATGCGAGGTATACACGATATCCTCGTCGTGGGAGCAACAATTTCTTACGCTTTATATAACCTAGAGCGTCGTAACACGCGTGTGTGGAGATCCGCTTCTGTTCCCTTCGCGGCCTCTAAATTTTCTCTCCACGCTGACTTTACTGCTTTAGCTCCCCGTGCTCTTTTTTTTCTCGCTCTAACTGAAGTATACACACCTTGGTGATCTCGCGTGTGCTCCGACGAGACAACAGCTTTTCTATCACATAGACAACCGCCATTTTTGTTTGTTTAAAAAAAAACCTACCGTGTTCTCAAAATGTGCGCGAACTCTTTCACACAGGTGTACATTAGGGCGATTTTTGTTTTTCGACTATTTTTTTTTTTCAGTCCCCACCCGAAATTTTGTTGGATATATCGAAAAAGAAATTCCCTGAAAGTTACAGCCCCTAATATTAATTCTAAATACTTTCCCTTAGCGTGAGAAGATTTTCCATCTAAAATACACGTAAATCGAATTTTTGTTTTTTTCAAATTTCTATAACTCAGCCGCATTTTATGCTATCATATTGTTCTTGGTTTCGATTTACTCAGAATAAAACAAACTAAAAAAGTGCCTTTTGCGGCGAAAGTGTAAATTGTACTGGTGAGTTGGTACGGGTCACTGAAGTTGATTTTTACCCAAAATTCTCGTTTTTTTTTGCTGTTATCTCTGAAACAATTAAATTTACGAAAAAAATGCAAATGAAAAATTTGTTGGAAATTTAATTTCCTACAAAAAAGGTCCTATCGACCCCAATTGCTTAGATTAATATTTCTTGAGATTTTGACCTTTAACTTATGAGTAGTATAAAATTTATAAAATATGAAATATTAGATAATAAAAAAAAATAAAATAAAATAAAGTTCAATATCTCAATAAATATTAATCTAAGCAATTGGGTCGACGATAGGACCTTTTTTGTAGGAAATTAAATTTCCAACAAATTTTCCATTCACAGTTTTTTCGTGAAGTTAATCGTTTCGGAGATAACAGCAAAAAAACCAGAATTTTGGGTAAAAATCAACTTCAGTGACACGTACCAACTCACCAGTACAATTTAAACTTTTGCCGCAAAAGGCACTTTTTTAGATTGTTTTATTCTGAGTAAATCGAAACCAAGAACAATTTGATAGCATAAAATGCGGCTGAGTTATAGAAATTTGAAAGAAAATAAATAAATTCAATTTACGCGTATTTTAGATGGAAAATCTTCTCACGCTAAGGGAAAGTACTTAGAATTAATATTAAGGTCTGTAACTTTCAGGGAATTTCTTTTTCGACATATCCAACAAAATTTCGGGTGGGGACTGAAAAAAAAAAAATAGTCGAAATAAAAAATCGCCCTAGTGTACATATAGCAGGTATATACTTCAATGGAAACTTGTATCCTATGAAATTATTGAATATTATTGGGGGGGTGGGGGGTGGTTACGTGTTTGGTGAAACAAGCAACGTTATGCAAATGTGCGAGTGCGGGAAAAACTTAGTTATGCCGCATGGAAATCACCGTCATTGAATTGTCGACGCGTACGCCGTAAAATGCATTTTTACGCAGCACGAAAAATGTGAAGCATTTTGATTTTCTTTTGTCGCATTTTCACTCTGTATAACCGAGCTTTTGATAGAAATTTAATGAAATTAGCAATCAGCGTTACAATTTTGATCGGAGAGACGCTTGTAACGCAGTAAGTTTTGTTTTTTCGCCCATTGTCGGGAACCTAAATTACAGCTGCATGTTTAGTGCACCGTCTCATTCTTAGACATATAATGCAAAAAAAAACGTTTGAATTTGCATACGAGTATATACTTTTTAATGGTGCGATTAAAACAAGACTACGAAAAATTATTTTGAGCAAAAAAATCGTCCCACTTCATTTGGAATACCCCATATATACACATTCTTCCCATAGCGCGTTCTGTAGCGAACAAACGGTAATCAACTTTTGTAAATCCGTTTATATGTATATATGGCATTAGAATGTTCTATGCATTCGAAGAAAATCGCTTTCCTTCACCAGGTACGTATTCCCCTGTGAAACAAGTAGAGAAAGACCGGTGCAGTCGGGCCAAGAACAACGACGGGACACACCTTCTGTATGTATCGCGGAAATTCTCTCTGTCTCTCTCTCTCTCTCTCCCTCTTTCTCGTATCCCGTAGCGAACGCACGTGCGACCGGTGACTCCACTATGATGCCGGTAGAAGATCCGGAGGGACCGAAAACTTTGCCAATTCAGATAACTCTACCGGCGTCGTGCATACGCGCTCTGTCTTCATTCTCGTCGTTGCGCAACTGTATATACTTTTACCGGCCTGTGCAATGGAAGTTATATATATACATATATATAACGCTCAGTTGAGTACTTCCAGCCTGTCTCATCTATTTGAACGTCTTGTGTGTCTCATTCTCTCGCGAAACTTGCTGTAAGTAATAATGATCTTGCTTCTCAAAATGGGAATAACTAACAGCATGATAAAATCATTTTTTTAAGGACTTTGGAGCTTTAAATAGAAACCAAGTTTGCGATCGGAAATTTTCGTTGTGTTTCAAGACAATACTGAATATAGCGTGTAAAATATGAAATAAATTCGCGGTTTAGTTCTATGAGACATTCGCTGTTGAATTTCAGTATTTATTCGAATGGTTGAGCAATGCTGTTTTAGGACGTAAATCGTTTTGACGTTTTCATAATGAACATAATAGAGTATAATTCATCGACTAGTTTTTAGAATAACTTTAGTTTGAACTATAGAGTATACAGAATACGTTAATTCTGAAGTGATGAGATCGTACGAGATGAAGAACGAGTATTCCTGATGATCACGTTCTGCTTAAAATGTAAGATAAAGAGAGAGAGAGAAAGAGAGAGAGAGAGAGAGAGAGAGAGAGATAGAGACAGCCAGACAGAATTAGAGAAGAGATAGGAATTGCTGTAACCATAATCGGTACATAGAAGTAGCGAAAAAGCTCGACATATATAGTACCTGAAATTTGTACGACGTCACCCGAACCTTTACTACTAGATACCTACTATTTGAGTCTTTTTCACACGAAGTTCCGAGATCTGCAAGCAAATTCTGCAGCCTGTGTGTGCTTTCTGCTGTTGCGTTGGCGTATATTACGCGCGAACTCAAACATAATATCACGAAAAGCTCTCGTAGCCCGGGTCAGGGGGAGGAAAGAGGAGATCCTACTGTAGAACGTTGTCTAACAATTAAAAGGTCGTAATGCTCGTCACTTTATGCCTTACATCGCGAGAGTTGCACCTTTTTAGTTGCCAACAATTCTTGTATGTATATGCACGTGCTGCATCTACCGGTGGGAGATTTCCGCAATAGAGAGAGAGAGAGAGGACATCACGAGAGCGTGAAGAGGTTATACCTAACTCCGTTTGACAGGCGTTTAATATTACGCCAAAGTTTCGGGAGTCGGGCATCCGGACACTCTACTATGTATATGCATATATCTCCGTACGTATATACACGGAGGGTTACCGTAAACTGCATATCGTGACCTTTGCCGTGTGACAGAGAGAATGTAGGGTTGTTCGTTGAGAGATGGCGGAGAGCACGGACAGTCGTTAGGATTGGTCGAGGATGAAGGCGCAAAGGGTGTGTTACCCAAAGCCGTTCTCTCGACCCATCTACTTCATACTCCCGACTCGTGTGACGCTAACTCCGTCGCTCGTTTCGCTATTGTTGCCGGTGTGAAACGAGACAAGTTTTCCCACTCACGTGTGCTCTCCGATGAGTAACCCGAGGATATATACGTCGAATGGAAACCGGTTGTGTATTCCCTCCAGAGCTTAACGAAAATCCTTGGGTTAAAAAGCGCGATGTGTAGTGCCTTGACATGTTTAAATTGTAGTCATGTAGCCGTCGATCTTTTTTTTCCACTCAATATTTGGATAAAAAGTTGCTTCACGCGCGATACTGCTATATGTATATACGATGGGGGACCCAAAAAAAACGGGAATTGCGCTGCGGCGGGGAGGGAGAGTGGGGGAACCCATTGCTCGACCAGGTGTCCGTTGGGGACACGTTTCCTGAGTTAGTGTGCGAAGTTTTGTCGCCGTGAGTGCATCGGTTCGCCCGTGGGAATTTTTGTAGTGAAACAACTTTTTCCATTTCGGCGAAAACGTGCTGGCCGATTGTCGAGAGCAACGCGCGGCTGTGAAATTTTGTTTCCTGTTGGGGAAATCGGCCGCGGAAACTACTGTAATGCTTGTGACTGCTTATGGAGATGCTGCCCTAAGTAAAACCAGAGTCTACGAGTGGTTTTCACGTTTTAAAAATGGAGAAATGTCAATTGAAGACCAACCCCGTTCAGGACGCCCCTCAACGTCAAGAAGTGACGAAAACGTCGACAAAATCAATGCTCTCATTCATGAAGACCGTCGCCGAACCATTGATCAACTCTGTGAGATGTTTGGGATATCATGGAGTTCAATTCAGAGGATTTTATCCAAAGATTTGCACATGAGCAGAGTTGCAATCAAATTTGTCCCGCGCCTTCTGCAAAGGAAGCGAGCAAAGAGAGCGTCGACTTCAGGCATGTTTTGAACTTCTCAATCAGCTCGAAGAGGACCCTGAACTTTCGTCCAAGGTGATTACTGGTGATGAATCGTGGTGCTCTGGATACGACCGCGAAACAAAGCAGCAATCAAGCCAGTGAAAGACACCTCGCTCTCCTCGTCCGAAAAAAGCTCGCCAAGTGAAATTATGACGAAATTCCCGTTTTTTTTGAGTCCCCCCTCGTATAACTATTTATATCGAGAATGAGGTGGACAATGTACTCGTATAGAGAGAAGTATATATTTCGTATATATGAGGTATTCCAGCTGGTTTGCAATTACTTTTGACCCAATTTTTGTATATAATTGTATATTATCTCATAAGACAATGTTCGAGAGATAAAATTTTCACTTTTGATCGAAGTTTCCGATTAAAATAAATGCAAAATATACGATCTTAAGAAAGGTCACCCGTCATTTTGCAAACTGGAAAAAATCATTTTTCGTAAAATACGTCATAATCGATTTTACTATTAATTTTTTTTTCACGTTAAATATTTCGTTTCGGAGCAGGAGCTTTTGAGGCTTCGGGAGAATGCATAGTGGCCTCGTATCGTCCGACAGTACGGCCGCGACGAGTGACACATGCGCTCATCGCACGTCGAGAGTTGTATAAAGCTCTCTTTTTGTCGTTATACTGACCAACAGAGACACCAAAGCCGGAAATTGAGATAGAGAGGGAGAGCTTGAAAGGTTCAAGAGAAACGAACTCCAGCGAGCAAAAGCATTGCGGTGTTTTGTGACAGCGGGTGCGAGTAGTTGAAAACTCGAGAAAGAGATTTTCTGCCAGCGATGAAAACTATTTATGAATGTACGTACCACATATAACCATGCAGCAATACATACAATTATTTCGAATGCAATGAGCTTTATTTATGGATGACGTGTGATGAGAGCTTCGACGTGGATTTCGCATGGCTCTCGTATAAACCGCGAGAATCCTCATGCACAATGCCGATGTACAATACGGGTTTGTCAATGGATCTATTTTCGACCGTTACCTTCATAATAAATGTAGATTTTATATGCAGTGTTGAGGTGAAAATGCATTTTATATGCACGAATTAGTATCGAGGTAAAAATGGTACAGCTCTGACGTCGAGCTTTACAGAAATATGAGGTGAACTTTGCAGGAAATAAACGTGAGTTGTACGACCTGCTTCCATAAATAACACGGTGCGCCAAGAAGAGGAGATAATAATAAGCGAATGAGTAATATACCATGGGTTATTAGTAACTTTTCAAATTACTATGACGCTTTTTCCATAGCTCTCGCATACTCCCAGGGAATGAATGCGCAGGCAAAAAGCTAACGGTTAATTTATGAAGATGCACGAGTGGAGAACGTGCGAACTGACTTTTGCCTCTGATACAGGAATAAAGAGATAGCGAGAAAATAAAAGGCGAACGAAAGAGAAAAAAATACGAGAGAGTTAGCCGGAGAAACGGAAGAGGTGCTCTGTTAGGTGCGCGTTGAATTCGTGTATATATAGACACGCTATATATACGCGTTCGTTCGCGTCGTTGCAAAATTTGCGAGAGGAGAAAGGTTTTAAAAATGTTTCTCGCAATGGTTACCCTCTCTCGTCCACACCTTTCAGCGACTAACATTTGTGCAAGTCGTGGGATTTATGTTTTATGAAATTTATGATCCGTCCACACGGCGTTGCTTGTCACGAATGTTGAGTCCCGTTCGAGGACCGTTCGCCCATATTCGGCTCGTTCTCTGCATACAGTATGTATACGAGAGTAGATATTTCTATATATCACACGGTATACGTCGATACACGATGGCAGCAAATCTTTCGTAGATTTTCCGAGCAAATGCGCGAAATATTATAAAAGATGACGCGCGAGCATGGTGAATCGGTAGGTCGTGACGGGATTACAGAATTCTATAAACTCGGGATAATCTGAAAATGTACCGATGACAAGATCATGAATACTTCCTTTTCCACGTACATTATATATATATTTTGTATCGATCGTGGAAGCGACTTAAAAATATAAATTTGTGATGCCGGTCATGTCACTCGACTCGTCATATCCTCCCGTTCTCTGTCAGTGAGTGTGCGAGCAGATTTTCTTTGAATATTTTTCAATCCGTATATCTTTTCCGCGAACTAACATACGATAAATGAAACTGCGATGGCAGAGATTGCTGATGTGTGCTGGGTTCTTAACGGAACCTCTAGCTGCTTCTTCAATCCCTCTTCGATTCCGTCATTAAGGCAGCACTCATGATTTATTCAGATGACCGTACTCGAGAAGGTCAACTCCTCGGTTCGATAGATATATAAATATATATCCAAGCAGGTTGTGGTTGCCTGCGGCGTAGCACGGTTCTCTGGAGTCACTTGTTCATTCAGTTGATTACATTGGGCTGGTGGTACGCTTTTCCTCCAAGTATATCTATATATATATATATACTTGCCTTCCCCGCGGGGCAGGAAAGTCTGAGACGATCGGAATTCAGCCCAAGGAAGAAGACGCCGAAAGATAGTTTTCGGGTTCTACCCTAATGTTGGCTTACCCATGAACCAACTAATCCCAGGTTGTTTGCGCGTTCTCTTTTCTCTCGTTCTCCCATGAGTTGTCTCTCTCCCTGTGCAGCTTTTCCGTAGCTACTGTTCTCACTCTTTGCAACGAGTAGAAATGGTGCAGAGGTTCATATACCCTGACCACGAACTTTCCTCCTCGTCCCTTTTTTTAAACTAACCCTCTTTTTGTTTTGATAGTGGCCCCATCATGTTCCTTTTCTTTTTTATCGTTCTTCTCTTTTTATTTTGTCAACGATTCTCGTTCAGCCTAGCCTCGCAAATTTCATACATTCCATTAATTTAATTTTTTTTTTCTATAACCTCACAAAAATTTGACCTTTTGCATAGTTGTGGCAGCAACTTGACTGTTTTTTTTCAATCATTTTAAGGATTCTCCTTAAATTAACGCCTGTAACCGTTTTTTTTGCACTTGTAGTAATCTCTGATCACCTATCACCATGAGGGTACAATGTTGAGTGAATTTTGCAGATTTCATTGAAGAACCGATATGTCGAGACTGATTGGTGTGCTGAATACTCCGATATGGAGCTATGAAGTATGTCGACCGTATAGAATAACGAGAGGTGGTTATAGATATCAAATACCTCGGTCCGTACCCCGGAACTGCGGTGGTACGGCTTGTGAAATCGGAGAATCGAGATATTCATGTTCAGTACGGGCTTTCATCTACCACAATGATTATTATTCATTTTGACGCGTCTACGTTGCTTCGTACGGACGCTATGTATACGCGAATCGGGGGGATACACTCATTCTGTTCAATGCATACCGATCTTGCATGTGTCACCGCGCATGGAAATGATTTCCTCGAAAATCTGATCCGCCTCTGGTCTGCCACGTCGCATCTGCTCGTTAAGGATGTATTCGTCGATTGCTTTCATCACATACACGGTAACGCAACAGTTCGAGAGTGATAGAGAGAGTGAAAGAGAAAAAAGAAAACATAAGCGCGGAATGGTGTACTATTATACTGACAACGGAGTGTATGTCGGGTGTGATTCTCCCTAGCTTATATCCTCCCCCTCTATCGCTCTTTCTCTTTGCGCTTTTCCATTGCGAATTCACAGCGAAATGATTCGATCCTAAAATGCAGATTCTATACTGTTTCGATTCGAATACATTTCATGGTGAATTCATAAATTGAACACATTTTATTAGGGCAAGAGAGGAGTTACAAATAAAATTTGTATCGTTAAATGTTTGCGGAGAAGCAGGCAGTAACGACGGTGATTGTCACTTTGCTAATATATATTTTTTTTATCGATAATAATATTTTTCATCAACCAGTCTCGATATTAGTTTCTAACCGTTTGATAGGTATACTCGGTATTGATCGTGATAGTATGTCTTTGAGGTGGAAATTATCTAACTTACTTGGTTCCCGGGAAAATAATCTTTGGCAGAGGGGCTGAGAGGGGCAACGCTCACGTGTTTTTTGAAAAACGGTATTTCGCGGAATACGGGATCTGGGGGGGGGGGATAAGAGTTAAGAAAAAAATGAACGTGAGCTACGTTCCTCGTGCTTTTTTGTCGAAACACATCAAAGAGTCTTCAGGAAGTTGAGGGCGAGTAGAGGCACGTCGGTTGTTAGCCTAACCGACGGAAAAGCCAAGCTAAGGAACGGATGATATATATATATATATATATATATATATAAGGAAAAACCCGGTGACGCAAACCCTCTTTTTCGTCAATATTTACCCACCGGCCATTTGAGCGATGAGGCAAATATTGTTTCAATGGTTCATTGCCACATCGGTTAGTTCCCTTGATATATTCAATTTTTTGTGCGCCTCTTCAGCAAGCATGCTTTCGTTCTCATAATTCCGCACATTAACTTTCGTCCTCAATCTAAGAAGCGATTTTAGTCTTTTGGTGACTGTCATCAAAGTTCACCACAGCGTCCAAGATCAATTAACCGTTACAAATGTGACAATTGCAAATCGTCTGCGTGGAACATAACATTGAAACAGTGTTCGCGTTATTATGAAGATTATTGCCGAATCTGTATTCTTAAGTCAAGCATAATTTAAATTGCATTCAGAATTTTTATTTTTTGAGTTGCGCCATAACCACGAATTGATACTACGAAGACAAGAATAATATATGTAGTCTCAACTATATGATGATCAAGACTGAAAATATCCTTTGCCGAGAAATTATTTTCTCATGTGGAATTATAAATCATTATTATTTTGCATTCTAAATGAGGAAACAAATATATAAATATAAGCAGCATCTGAATGGTTTTTTAGAACGATCAGGCGTTTGACGTTTGCTTGACATTTGTGTACTCTGCTGTATGCAACCGCAGAGCTTCCAAGTCGTTGTGTAAAACTATCAGGGTCGTTATCAGCACGCTCGTCGGCGATTCGAAACCCCCGAGGCATTCGTCAGCTAACAAGATCCGTAGGATTCGTATCGGGTACACCTATAAAGCGGGTGTAAGTATATATGTATCTATACCATTTTCCGGGGTAGAGCCAAGAGAGAAAGAGAAGCGACTTATAGCCACCGTCTCAAACCCTCTTCGTATTTAGCCGAAGGCTCCCTTTAATTAAACAAAGGCTGGACCCGAGTACTATTGAAGGAATACAAAGATGTAACGTATATACGTACATGTATATATATATATGTATATACTAGGGAGGCTTCGCCCCCCTACGCGCTCCGCGCGCCCACCCCTGCCCCCCTCAACCCTTGTACACGATGGCGGCGGCGGCGATATATTTATATAATATATATATATATATATATATATATTATACTCGAATTAAATTGCAAAAAAGCAGCTACATTTAAGTGAAAAATCATTTTTTCCCGCATTATATATATATATGTATATATAATTCGAGTCGGGTCTTTGATTAATTAATATGGAATTGTATTTATTAAATTAAATTGCAAAAGAGCAGCTACATATAAGTGAAAAATCATTGTTTCCCGTATTTTCTCCTCTCAGAACTAATCGATTATCTTTAATTGATGGAATCATAAATAATCAAAGGGTGGATGGTTGATGTCATCCGATGAAACATACAAATTTTTATGCAAATTTGTATCGCCAGGCTGACAGTTTATATCCTTCTTGTAGATGTGCGTGTGTTTTTCCGTTGATGCATTAGTGAAGATAAATCAATGAGTGCGCCGCACGCATGTACTGCTGTAATTAATTATTATACACGAACGGACAGGCGTTCAAGCGCGCGATCGAACAATTACGCATCCGAAAATTATAGGTGGAGGGATGCACTGTGGCACGCGGCACCATTTTATGTATTATTGTATAGACATATACAGTGCATAAATATAGAAGCAGGGAGGGAGAGAGAGAGAGAGAGGAACGCTAGCGTTGCTGAACGGCGACGAGGGGTATTTCGGGCTTGTCGATGATTGAGGAATATTATGCTTCCAATTAGCGAGGAATTGGAGGGTGGGCGCGTTCGTTTCACCTCTATGTTCCGATCGATCAATTTATAACCCTTTTTCATTCTGACCCCACTTTGCTTTACTGACGAGAGAGAGAAACGGCCCGGGTGGCTTTTAATCACCGTCTTTTTCGACGGTAATGATAATTACGAAACGATTGGCCCTTCGTGTGTACGGTGGTGCACGCGATAACAATCGAGAAGGGTGGAATAGTATTCATTGATAATAATTATGACGATAATAATAATAATAATAATGATAATAATAACAATAATAATAGTAATAATAATAATATATCTGAATCGGTACGGAAAATTCGGTTAACAGTGCATCTTAACGATAATCATGCCAATATTCGATTATATATTAACAACCTAGTAATTTCGTGAGCTCCACATGGTCAGAAAGAACTGGCTTAAATTGCCCAGCTCTATGGTTTTTTCTTTATTTGTAATGTTCTAACGCATGCACTTTTCGGTTTTTACATTCCTTCACTATGCGTCACTTTTTTTACTTTCATTTCCCGTCACTCTACCTGTCACCACGTAGACTGTACAGCATTCACACGAGGGCACGGTCAAATTGGTGGAAAACTTGTACCGACACAGGCGATCCCCTCGACAAAACCTTTTATCCGACGAATGCAAATGAAACGTTTTGTTCTCGCATTGTACTCAATATTCTCGATTCAAGTTTGTTCTCCTTTTAAGATATGCTGAAATATCAGAAATGGAGTTGGGCTCGCAAAATTTGGCGTTTGAGTGACGAGAGAGAGAGAGAGAGAGAGAGAGAGAGAGATACATAGGATATATGTATAGGCGATTGTATGAAAGGGCTTAGAGAGAGAAACCGTAGAAAAGGAAATAGACAGTAAAATGAACGAGAAAAATGGCGATTTAAATATATTTCTTCGTTGGTGCTCTATAGAATCCCGAGAAAAGCTGGAGAACATGGTGTGGGAATGAGAGAATGAAGTGCTGGAAGGTCGTAGAAGAGAGGTTTGACTTTATCGCGCAAGTTTTCTTCCACCGGGTTGGACCCTGAGGATGTCTAATGTGCGGACTGTATAAAACTAGTGCACACCGGGCCGCATTTCTTCGTGCCGCCTCTCCTTTTCAATGAGGAAAAAGGAATGTAAAGCACCAATTAAAACGAAATGCGTTCAACGAACTGTTCAACGCTGATTAATTTAATCAGCGGATATATTTATAGCCCGACCCGAATTTATTTCCGGACTCTATAGTTCGTGATCCCGGAAATTCGAATGCGCGTTCTCGTAGTTTTCCATGCACATCTTTGAATGAATAATTCTTGTTAGGGCTCATTTGAACGGTTCATTTATGAATGGCAACATTCAACAAAATGTTGGGCTATTGAGACGTGATTGAGTATATTAAGAGCACAATATATTACGAGTTTTGATTTCTCACAGAAATTTCTCAATGCAATTCTCAAAATTTAAAAACCTTCTATAATAAAGAAATGCGAGATAAATATATCGAATTATGAAGCCCGTTTATCGTTAATCTGATTGGTTGTCGTAAAGCGCGCGTAATTCAAACACGATTTCGTTCACCATGAAACAACATCTATAGTATACAAAGATTCAATAATATCAAAGATTCAATAGATTATTGACTCTCGCCTAATGCAATTCTCATAATTTAAAAACATTATAATAAATTATGTACTATTTAACGAAATGACAACCGATCGAGACGAAATAATTTTAGCGACTGCAGTATGGTGACAAAATCCGTTGTGCCGTTTGGGAAAAAGTATCTATAAGAATTTGCAGTTGATTCTTAATCTAAAGGACAAGTTCGAAATATGAAACATTCAAGCGCGAGCGAAGCGAGCGCGTTGTTGCTAGTCGGTTAAATAATTCTACGACTTGACACTTAATCCGAAGGAAAATTTTGTAGATGGCTGAGTAGAAAGTTTTAACCATCACAAACTTCGATATGCACCGCGTATTTATTAATTGTGTAGCTTAAATTTGGAGTTTGATCAACGAATACTAACCAAAATGACAAAATATTAAACATAACGAGATGCACTTACAATATTTCTAGACACTGGAGAATGAAATAGGGTACACCAATTCAAGGAAATGCCTTAATTCTGAATTGACTGGTGTATGCCTATACGACCGGTTCAAATATTCACGGTGGAAACTGTACGAGGAGTGAGAGGGAAAAAGAGAGAGAGGGAGAGAGCAACATTAGTCCAGTTCTAGCGAAGCGACGCTCACCGTCGCCGGTTCGATTCATCTACCCGGAAGCCCGTGAATATTCAACGTTTCGTTCGTTTCGTTCCGTTCGACCGCGGCCGTATCTCCGTAACTTCCGGATCAGGAACTCTCCACCCTTCCCGCTCCACGTAACATGGCTATGCGGCCAGCATACAGGACCGACCAACCACCGACGCTTTTACGAATTAAGGGACGATAAAACGTAACGATTTTTCCACCACCGCACGACGAATACGATATAGAGCTCTTCGCGGGTTTGCGGCGAATCTGCGAATGCCTTTCATAGACTTTAAATTGATTGTTAGCAAATGAAAGGGCGTAAAATGCGCGATTTAACGAGTAAAGTGATCTGGAGCATGCTCTTTTGTTTAAAAGAGCCCTTGGCATATCCGGTACTCGGTTGCCTGTAATAACTTAATATACAGCTTTTAAAAAAGGCAGCTGCATATATCAATTAATTCGTTCAATAAAATAGAAGCTAAACGGATCAAGAAATTATCCACCATCATTGTGAGAGGTCCAAAGCTTTTATCTCAACAAAACGAAATAATTCATTAACTTTCGTTAGCATCTGGTGCGGGATATTTATTTCTGACGAATATGCAGAAATAAGGGAAAACTAATTTAGAGGGAGATGGAGCGAGGGAACTATCTTGCAATTTTGTAGATATACATTATATATATATATATATTGATAAGAACTCGAGGCAGCGTGGCTGTCGTGTCTCTCGAGAATCATGGGAGGAATCAATCTTACTCTCTCTTTCTCTCTCAGTTTTGCCTCACAGCTTGTAGAAGCCTCCGCGGGTCGCCAATCACTCTGCAGGCGATGCAAAGCTGATGTACCGGGTTGTCTCGTGCGCTCATTGCTCGGGGACATGCCACACGTCCCATCATCCCCGGTACCCACCCATGTGCCTACTCTCTTTTAACTCCGATGTTTTATCGGTCTCAATTCGTACACGTCAATTTACAAATGAGGCGTGCGCAACTCGGTCCTGAGTCTTTTGGTTCTCCCAAAAGAGAAAGAGTCAGAGAGAGAAAGAAAGAAAAAAATTAAAAGCACGTATGTAGTAAAATGTAAGTTTCACTACTCGATTCGTGTTAAAAGCTTTTGAGAGGTTTAAAGTCCGAAGAAAAACTGAACGAAATTTTTTCGAGTTGAATCTTCTGTGACGGTCCGAATGGTGGCTGTTGCGCACCACTGGGAAAGGCATCGGAACAGTCATTATATAACCCGTGCTTATGCAAATAAGCCGAGGATTTCGTAGAGATTAATTACTCATTCCGTGACATATAGTTTGAGCCCGGTGACTTACGGCTTATTCTACCACTGCCGATTGATCAGAATCTCTCCTGAGGAGATTGTATGTATACCCGTCGATTCTGCTTTCCTACCCCAAGCAGCTAAACAGCCGGAAGAGCTTAATAGTACGATTATCCTGAGAATATTTGTATTATTTAATTGTTATCCCTTGATATATGGTTCATGGCGTTGGTACACGTTGATTTGATGTATCGGAGGACTATCACGATTAGGAACACTCGGTACCATGACATATCTTCTATACAATACGGTGATTCATTAATTAAGATAAATAATACATCGAATAGCTTACAGTACTTTTGACGGTGTTTTGTTATGGTAATTACAGACCATGCATATACTTTTATACTATTAATATAAATATTCAATTCATGAGACACACCTTCGTAGGTTATCAAAACGACATTAAATCTTGGCGTGCTGCCTTCGTGAAAAGCTCGGATGGGAGAAAACGTTGAGCAAGAGATACGAGAAGATTCGCGATAGTTCGCTCGTGTCCAGCGATTAGAGGTAAAGTTGAAATCCCGTGAGCAATGAGTTTCTCCTCTCTCGTGGAGAGTACGTAGACCAGATATACTGAATGGATGTCCCATTCTTCCCTCTCTCTGTCTCTCTGTACGCTTACGACGGAGGAAGAGTAGCGAATGAACAAAAAGAAGAGGGCTGTCGCATCGCGCGCTTCCTTTTCGGACCAATAAAGGTGTCGTACGTGAGTCGAGTACCGAAAGACACCACAGAGTCTGAAACACGGCAGGAGGCGCACCGTACAGTGGAGCAACGCGTAACCACGCTTCTCCGATATGTTCGCCCGGCAAGAGAACCCCTCCTCGTTTCTAATATAACTATATAGACGTGAGCTTTATGCCAAGAGGGCACGTGAGAGAAAGGCAGAGAGTGAGAGAGGTAGGAAAAAGCAAGCACACCTTTTGCCCTAGCAAGCACTAACAGGGAGAGAAGCACTTGCTTTTCTTTTCATTCTTCCTCCACTCTCTCTCTCCCTCTTTTTCGTCGTTGCGTTTTATTTCTCCTATCCAGTGCTATATACTCACGAACCGACCGCACGTCTACCGGATGGCTGTGCGGGCAGTTTTCTGGTTCTGGAACCTCGGACACGTTCCTTTTCTTGCCTCTTATGTGACGGCACACGTGCGCAACGCCCGGACGACTGTGAAAACGCGTGCATTATTAAACGTTGTGTCTCTCTGCCACGCCGGTTTGTCTTTACTACCTATACGTTCTATTTTCATATAATATGGGTGCCGATGATCTATCTTCGTGGGTCATCGAGAATATATTCGATCGTTCATCAGAATCGACGTATTTGTATAGGCTAATGCTACAAAACACTAATAATGAGGTTGTTAGTTTAATCGTGTTTTTTTTCGACATCTTCACACATCGCGCTCAAACGAACAAAAGAAAAACTTGCTTTATGATTGAGCAGTTTCATATACGTTCATCAATAGGGGTTACATAATTTGCCACAGAATCAAGTGCGATACGCCGAGAAATGATAGAAGAGAATGAAAGAAACAAGAGAGAAGAATTCAGGGTGTTCGATAGAGTGAGACTATAAGACGAGGGGAAAAAAATACGATAGAATAAGAAGGATTGACTTGGGTAAAGGGAGAATGAAAGTTTGGGGAAAAGCGGGTGGAAGTGAGCGTGGAACTCAACATTTATAGAATTTTTGTGATGTTCGGTATATGAAAAAAAGAGAATGCCACATGGAATTCATTAGCAAGCGAATCACGTTCAAGCCCGTGTCCCCCACATCACTATATATAGCAGCGTATATAGATTAAGCTTGTTTTTTTTTCGTTCCTTTATAGAAATGAAACCGCGGCGTGGCCCTTCACTGAACGCTGTTTGGTTTCTCACAAAAACAAAAACAAAATACTAGATTGAACTAACTCGCTTTTATACGTGATGAACTCTCGTTCCAGCGTCTGTTAACGCCGTAATAACTCCCACCAAACTTTGGGTTATCGAAGCCCCCCGCATGGTCGTATCTCGGCGGTGCAATATATCGCGAAACTTTTGACTCAAGCTTGGGGTTCCCTTCTTGATCAACGATCGAGGAAGCCCCCTCTTGAGTAACTCGTAATAAACCACGAGAGTTCTCTACCTCTCTCTTGGGGCAAAACAAAAAATCAGCCCGACTGCCAAAAGCCACACTGAGAAAATGGAGGAAAGGAAAAGAAATATAAATGCCAAAAGCTATGGAGAGACAGGAATGAAAGAAAAAAAGATCCGACTTTATATGAGTCGTAACGACGTGTGAACTGGCAGCGGTGGAACACACCAACGAAGTTGGGAAGCAACCGGAAATCTACTCCACGTCGTCGACTTATTTTTCCTGGGTATGAGGCTTGTGCGCGTCTCTTCTTACCGCAGAGCCGCGCTACACGAGGTACCGTCCGTTGTTCGTTCTCTCGTTGTGTAAGCTTCCACAGGGCGTACAAGCACGAAAGTTTCGCATCCCGTCGAGACGACGACTTCTGGACACGAAATAACGGTGTGGGCTTTGCTCTCTCGGGTGACGTGATGACGGGGGTCGTTGCCAAATGTTTTTGCACGAAGCCCACAGCAGCGTCACTTTTCGTACAAAGTGATGGTCGGAGAATTGAAAGCACAGATTCTCTGCGCCCTCTGGGGTTGAGTACAAAAAATAAATCTGTCTCCTCGCATCGTCAAGTGCGCATACGTCGTCCACTTTTTGTTTTCAACTCTCTAATACAACATCTCGAGGTACGTGCGAGTGAAATTTCACGTTGCGGTGTGAATAATTTTTTTACTCAAACAAATTATTACGGACCGTACGCATTTTGGTGTTTAAAAAGATAACGAACTTTCATGCAGAGAGCCAAGATTTAGGAAACCGCGAGTTATGTCCACCATTACGTGTGGTGATCCGAGTACATTTTTAAGTCGCACTTTGCGATGCGCAGGCATACTATATACATTACTATATATATATATATTTCCGAGTTTTGGCAGATTCTTGGCAGCATATATACTGCGGTTTAAGACTCCTCTCCGTGAGACTATGTACAAAATCCACTAGACTTGCTAGCGGTAAGCTCATCCGGTAATATATGACTATATGCAATCGCGATCTCGACGCTCCATTTGCCGCACAGGCCCATTCGGTTTTACGCATTATATATAGGATGATTGACGACAAGGGAGCGAAGAAAACGTTAACCCTCTTTCTCTCTCTTGATTTTCGGGAATTACGCGTAATAGGATTCATAAAAAGGAAAAATAGTGTTATGTGAACTTATATACGAGGGGTCAAAGTATAAAAAGTGATACTACACTTGTCCTCTATATATATATATATCGAACTGCTCTCGGAATACCACGAGACTTCATGAAAATTCCATTGTGCCCCATATCGTTGTCGCCGCTGCACTCACGGCTGCAGCAGAGAGCGTTCCCCTCCAAAGATTATATGCCGGGGTTAGGAAAAAAATAGTCCGATAAGCGAGTATCTTCCTTCCCTTGAACTCCGAGACTATCACTATACAGACGGAGCTCGACAGCTACTTGTCCTCACCATCCGGGAACTATACAAGCTGCACGGGAGCAAGTAATTCGAAGCTTCGGGATATGCGTCGGATTAATTAAGGCTAGGCTACTCATCAATCTTGTCTTCTTTACACGTGCACTCGGTCACTCATCCCTCGTTCACGTTACACACGACCTTCTCTCATTCCCTCTCGTCGCTTGCCCGCGTGCGACGGTAAGAGTAAGATTAATGTTATTTAGCGATAAAAATTGCAAGAATACCAGTGGCTCATTTCGTTTCGTTAATTTACGAGCTTCGATGTAATGTTCTTGCATTAACTATATCATCAGTCAGATTATGAATCGTATGCAGTGGATTTTATATTGCAGCATATCTACATTACGCTTGTAAATATTTTTATGGTAACAAAAAAAGGCAGAATAATGTGACAACCAAACGAAAGCACCGAAATAACATTGAAGAAGTTATGTTTTGTTTTTTTTTTTTTTTCAGAAGCCGATTGATGCGGGACTGCGTCATCAAACGTGTAATATATTAACCACGCCATTGTGTCTTCCGTTCAACTCACTCCCAATGTGTTCTTCGTTTCACTCCAAAGTGTGGGTGAGTAAAAATTTTCCATTAAGTTTTTCTAACTAGAATAGGGTGGGAATAGTATCGTACAGTGTATGTACTTAAAAAAATCAATGTACATAAAACGTACTTAACAAATGATCTCATATTTTGCACTGCTTCTGAGCCAATTAAAATTCTTTTTACGAAATTTACATAACGTTTCATCATATGGCATTTTATATAACGGTAAATAGTAAGAATCCTGGCTCGCTCGAGCCTCGTGCTTTGTTTATCCACACTCGGTTATTCCGCCCGTCCGAGCATAAAGGCAACCGAGATTTGTAATCCGCAGGACAATATCAACGGATTTAGGGGGTGGTGCACTCGTGCCAGGGTAGATTTCGTCGAGGAATATTGGCGGGCCTTCGAGATTTAGCCTAGCGCTAATTAACGTTTGAATCATTGATCGGCTTTGCGCCGTATGTTAGCGAGAGAACAAGGGTTAAATCCCAGATTGGGAATCAGCGAACTGAAGTAACTTCCACTGCGATATCACGTTGATGGGAAGGACGTATTCTATATTCATGATTCGGTTATTCATTCAGAACTTTATTGGCTCGAGCTTGAGCATAAAAGCGCTAAACTAAAGGTCATTTGCTCCTTACGAGGGCAATATGTGCTCTGTCGGTCATTCGTGATGTCTTCGATTTTACGGATTTCATGAATCGTAGAACAGAGGAACTCCGTGCGATTTGTTGAGGATCGGGCCAAAGATTACTGTACGTCGAGTAAAACGTTCGTATACACGTGCGCGTGTATTAACGATTTTTGAGTAATACATTCAATTTTATATTACTTCAAAAAAATGCATTATTATAAACCCTGACGATGATTTTAGGTCGGATAAAATCACTGTTTAGTACGACTTCCTCTGTGTAAACATAATCGTTTATAATCCTTTAAGGTAGTAGTCTGGTAACTTAAGCCGATTTTCATGTCTTTTTTGGAGGGCGTTTTTTTGTAGGAAAATAAGAATGAATCGTTTTGGATATTTAGGATGTTTTTATTTACATATTAAAGATACAAAAAATACATTTTTCGAAAAAATTTAATAGTTTATTATTATTAATATTATTGATCGAAGTTGGCACCTCGAAGTTGGCAGCCCGGGTCCTAACTTTTTTTCTACCGAACCGATTGCTTTCAAATTTTAACAGGCTACTCTACACACTTATAGTTCTGGTCGGAACTACTGAAGTTAAATTTCATGGATAAATAACAAAATGGCGGACTTTGGAAAAAAAAGTCCTTTTATTTTAGCAAAGGGGTTGTAAAATCAAAAGTTAGGAGTGAAAAAATTTCTCGGTGGTTCCGACGAGAACTATAAGTGTGTAGAGTAGCCTGTTAAAATTTGAAAGCAATCGGTTCGGTAGAAAAAAAGTTAGGACCCGGGCTGCCAACTTCGAGGTGCCAACGTCGATCAATAATAATAATAATAATAATACACTATTACATTTTTTCAAACAAATTTTTTTTTGTATCTTTAATATGTAAATAAAAACATTCTAAATATCCAAAACGATTCATTTTTATTTTCCTACAAAAAAACGCCCTCCAAAAAAGACATGAAAATCGGCTTAAGTTACCAGACTACTACCTTAAGTTATCGTATTTCGAACAATTTTCACGATCGAATCTGCAAAATGTATGTTACCGGGGGAGCAAACCTTTTAGAGTCAATTGCGGTTCGGCAGAGTCTTATTTTCTATCTCCAATTGTAATCTAAACTTTTTTTCTTTGTTTCTCAAACACAGTATCGGAACTAACAATTTTTGTAGACTCACCGCACGAAAATGGATACGAGCAATTTCATTTGTAATTTGCACGTTGTCACGAAGAATTGTCTTTACGTACAGTGGATATTCTGTACCATTGAAACGGTCCCGAGGAATCGTTATTGCTCTCGTATGGCGATTGTACACCTAACTTCCGTTCTTTTTCAATCTATGTTTTTTCTTCTGCTTTTGTTTGTTTCCTTATCATCTTCACGCCATTACGTGTACTGTACTTTCCCGCACGTTGGGCGTCAAGTTTTCGCGCTGTGTATTGTGTGTGTACGCGTGATAGCTGGTGCATAGAGCGTAGAACATATTCACCCTCCCTTCCTTTCTCTCTTTCTAGTCGTCGTAGTTGGCGTGCGGCACATCTGGATTGGACAAATGCAAATAAAAGTGTCACGCGTAGCTAGGACCGTCGGAGGTTTTTCCGGGTTTTTTCAGCTTCCACCATTTTACGTCTATGTAGTACATGGTAGAAATATATATGCATATATGTATATATTTTTTTTCTTTTAAAAGACTATGTAACCGTTCGTCCAGCCGCTTCGTTCGGCTCTCTCGCGAAATGTAACGACGACGACGACGACGATGCGGCCGCACGATATATTTCCGTGTGTTGCGCCGGAGTCGCGACCGGAACGCACCAACCATTCCCGCACCCGCGCTGAGCATCACGTGTCGGTCACAGACGCACCACCGCGCCGAGAACGTTATTCGTTCTCTGTGCTCTCGCGATTGCAACGGTTTTATGGAGCGTTTTTTTTTACGAGGTCACCAACACACTCGCATATGTGTATAAATCTTTCTATATACACAAATATTTTGCCGTAAAACTTTCGCCAGGGTTTACGAACGGTCAAAAGACGACCGAGTCTGCGTCAGGTGCATCATACGTGAATATGTAGAGGGCAGGCACGTGCATTAGGGTATTGGGCGGGCGCTCTTCGCGGATGTGTGTTTCAAAGTGCCGCGAGAAAGTGGTCACATAGAAAATAAAATTAAATAGAATTCTACTGCGGAGAAAATCGTTACACATTAATTATTTTATGAACGAAATGGATTTGAATTGTTGGCCCCATATCGGTCATGGAACAACGATGAATCTTTCTAAGACAAAAAGTTCTCGCGCTTTTGTTCTCTCAACAATGAATATTTTGTATAATTGCTTCATTCGAGAGTTGAACCTCCTCCATGTCGACGCGCCTCGACCAATAAAAAAATAAAATCTCACGATACTATCAATAAAATGTTATTTACTGTTCTTCCTAATAGTTTTTACGTGCATACCTACGCGGTGGAAAAGTTATAATAACTTTTTTAAAATAAGTTGGCGTCAAGACACTGCCGCGTCGCTTGATATATTCTTGGTATTCGGTATCGTGATATGGCTGCCGTATATAAATTGCGTGTGTGCTATATAAGTGTACTATAATATACTGTGCTGTCGCTATACAGTTGCGATAGCACGATTCTCGACGGAGGGACCGAAGCCAAGCACGCTATATACTTAGAAGGGCGGTATCATTGGGGTTGCACATTCACGGATTTATATCTGTGTGTGCAGTCGCGCGAGCGTGATAGGCGATAGAGTGCGTTTCGCTGCGTTCACGGCCACACATAAAACCGTAGTTATTAGAAACCATAAAATTTCGTTTTCAGGTTAGGATCGAGTACTGCACACGTATATAATACAGTAAAGTGTGTATATAGGCGAATGTCCGTATAGGCTTTATCTTATGGTCCGACGCGGATATCTTCTGGCTGCTTTTTCATCCGTTCAATTCCCTGTGCTTGGGCAACGCATTGCCTGGTAGCATAAAATGAGCGCAGTGCCATGCAGTTGTAAAAAGAAGCCGTCCAGCTCCTAGCTCTCGTTTTCAAACCTCAATCCTCTTTTTTTATCTACCACTGCTAGTGCTATATAAATACGCATATATGTATATATATATATATACGAGGGGGGACCCAAAAAAACGGGAATTTCGTCATAATTTCTTTATTTTTTAATATTTTTACACCAAATTTTGATCATCTTCAAAGTATTCTCCTTTGACCACAACAACATGCCTGAAGTCGACGCTCCCTTTGCTCGTCTGTGAGAAGGCGAGGGACAAATTTGGCTGCAACTCTGCTCATGTGCAAATCATTGGATAAAATCCTTTGAATTGAACTCCATGATACCCAGACATCTCACAGAGTTGATCAATGGTTCGGCGACGGTCTTCATGAATGAGAGCATTGGTTTTGTCGACGTTTTCGTCACTTCTCGACGTCGAGGGGCGTCCTGAACGGGGTTGGTCTTCAATTGACATTTTTCCATTTTTAAAACCTGAAAACCACGAGTAGACTCTGGTTTTACTTAGGGCAGCATCTCCATAAGCAGTCTTAAGCATTACAGTAGTTTCAACAGGAAACAAAATTTCACAGCCGCGCGTTGCTCTCGACAATCGGCCATCACGTTTTCGCCGAAATGGAAAAAGTTGTTTCACTACAAAAATTCGCACGGGCGAAGCGATGCACTCACGGCGACAGAACTTTGCACACTAACTCGGGAGACGTGTCCCCAACGGACACCTGCTCGAGCAATGGGTTCCCCCACTCTCCTTCCCCGCCACGGCGCAATTCCCGTTTTTTTTGGATCCCCCCTCGTATATACTATAATATACTGTATTATCGTTGTACATTCGAAGAATCTTCCAGCGTGATGAGTGTACAGGTACTGGAGGTCTCGCGAATGAAGCTGTGTGTACCCGCGGTGCACACAGAAGATTAACCGAATCGCCATGTTACTCTTGCTGTTTCATGCTGGCAAATGTATACGGAGAGAAGAAATGACGAAGAGACGGTTATCAAGAAATAGAGAGAAAAGATCCTTGCCGCGCGACCCATCACGAAAGTTACGAGTTTCGTGCCCCTTGCATCAGCAACGAACAGGAGGGTGGTGTTATACAGAAGTATCCATATATATATATATCGACCAATTCTATCACCGCACACCGGCATTTTATTACTCGCCAAGTAGAGATTTAACCGTACGAGTTTTATAGCGTGTCGTATCTATACTGTGACGGCGGATTTTCGCTGCCGTCACGAAGCATCCGAAATGCTTGTATATTTCCTACACGACACGCGGGACCACCGTCTCTTCGCGTCATGAGTCCCTCCCGAGCGAACACCACCAGGGCCTAGCGTTGGCGTACCGTATAATGTCTAAATTCTTTTGTATCCTTTTTTATTCAATTCACGAGCCTACGTCATCTCCATCGACGAGAGCGTCGAATTCCGTTCGCGCGATCGTTCACCGCTTACGACACCTCAGCGACGCCTCCGTACTATCCAGCTCGGAATGCCCGTTGCAGCCTCGAACTCATTGTCGAGATAGAGAGCGACCAAAATCAGCATCTCAGGAAATTCCAGAGCTTCCTACCATCTTGGCCCACGGTGCAATGTCATGCACTTTGTCATGGACCTAAGGTGGGGGTGAATTGCCGTCTCTATATTTTTATCAAAAAATATAGAGACGGCAATTCCAAATCACAAGATTTCAGAAAAAAAAAAAATACGTTAAAGTACGATAAAAATACAGTATTCCTCCGGTAATTATACCGAAGCGGAATTCCGTGATATTTTCAGAGGTCTCAGTCGTGCGGGATATTTTGCCGGCACGGGAATTCGTCGAGTTCGCTTTGTGCCCGGTCCCTCTCTATCTCGAACTGCGTTAATTGCATTACGGTGTCGGTCCGCATTCTTGTGTAGTGCTGATCTCGATTTGTATTCCAGAACTCCCAAAACATCTCTCGCGTGCGCCTCCGCGCGGCAACGTTATGTATTATATTCAAATTTCAATTTGCACCATTTTCTTTCAATACATTACTTCGGTAATTTTCGATGGGCGATGGCCATCCAAACAGACCCACGAGAAAAATGAGACGGCACATCATTTTGTTTTTTCGCTGAAAACAGTACGACTAAACAATAATAATAGTGTCTTTTCGACGTGTATACCATTAGTCATGGTTACACGAGCAAATTTCTTTTCAGTAATACGTTACCAGATTATTCATAGATTATATATACATATATATATATATACGCGTGAGCCCGAGTTATATATTTTTGACTTACTGCGATTTCGATCTGAAATCGTTATAGACGCACCTGTATTTACTGGCCAACGCGGACTGGTGAAAACAGGATGGGACAATAAAGACAACATACATATATCATTCTGAATTTCGATGCACTCCCGAATCCCGTTTGTTTCACGAAAAATGCGACTTATTCGCTGCGATGAACGAGACTCATTGACGAATTAAATTGTCGACGAATTGTCGTTGTGACGTTTTGCTATCTAAACTTACGGGGGACAAGGCAAATTTTCGTTGTTCTGAATAAAAAAAAGTTTTTTGGCTATAAACATTATTTCGTTAGAACATCGATAATTCCATTGTCGTCGCGTAAGTTTTGGTTGAAAATTTCACAATTCGTCGATGATTTAGCTGAAGTAACTACTTTATTTTCTCCGTGTACTTCGTTCATGATTTCACGACGTAGGGTACAGCTGTCGGAAAAAAAGAATATTTAATGTGTTGTTATATGAGTTACACATGTCGGTAGTGTCTGAAGTGCGAAATACTGTGAAAAAATATGTATCTGTGATTTATCTATTTCAAGTAAATGCACGTAATACCAACGTAACAAAATTAACCATAAATTGAAAAAATGAAATAAAATTATATATTCAAATGAAGCCATATATTTTGATGGTCGTATACATTTTATACATTTGTTTCTGCCTGGACAAATTATTTAAAAAAGAACAATACGCCGAAATGTTATTTATTGTAAAAAAAAAAAAAAAAAAATCAGACACGCTGATTGCCCGTACTGCTAAAGTCGCTAAAGTCAAATTTCGCATCGATGCATTCAATATTGAACGGCAGCTCAATTTCGATATCGACATTTTTGTGGTTTCTTTTATTTTTTGCTCCCCCCCCCCCCCCCCCCGCCGCAGTATACGGGTTATTCGACGGTCCTCTCGTCGTATATCTCCTCACTTTTTTTCGGCTAGGATTGTTCGCCCGTCCGATAAACGTTACATTTAATTAAATCGCAAAGCATCGCTGTGTGCGGCGTCGCGCGGCTGCAACGAACGCAGAGTGCCCATTGGGAAAAGCGAGAGACAGGGTAGCGCGAAGAGGATTTTTTGTTGAGCGAGGATATGAGAATGCAAGAGTGCTCTTTCGCTAGCGGTCATTCGACGGATGTGCACAGCGTGGAGGGATCGGTAATAAATAACGTTTGTATCGCAAACGGTGCATGCGATTCTCAACACCTGTATGTGTATTTGTGGGGGTGTGTGTGTGTGTGTGTGTATGTGAAAGAGAAAGAGAAAGAGAAAGGTTTGCGCAGAATTAATCTCGAATAACGCGTTTGGATGTTCAAGCAGTGGGAAAATCGTCACAATATAAAACGATCTCGCTTCCGATGGAAACGAGTCTGCCGGGGCTCGTAGTCGAGGAGGGAAAGCGGAGGAAACCGATTTTTTTAACGTGCCGCGCGTACTTCTATTTCCATTTTGCTCCCACTTTTACCATTGCCCATTCATTTTTACGGTATTCAAGGAACGTTATCGGCAGCGGCAAAACGGTCAATCTTATATTTCACGTTCTTCAACTTCGCATCCATTACCGCTGCGATATCATCGGTCACAAACAAATATCGTTGGACCAGGAATGCGCATCATTCAATAAAAAAATACGTTTTAAATACATTTTCATGACCGAGTGATTGTAGATTACTATATAAGCCTAGGGAATATTAATATTTATTCTAAGTGAATGTGGTTTCTCTAAATTCTTCATATCATTGCCATATTATAAAATATTGTTATTTTTGTTTCATAATTACATATTGTTACATAATTCAAAATGTATTGTAAATTGTAAGAATAGCACTATAGCGAGCAGAGAGGATAGACTATAGTTAGAGAGGCCGCTATAGTCACGTTTCCCCCGGATAACGGCCCAAAGAAAATCATGTCAAATATCATGGATTATCATTATAATCGGAATACTGGCGATTAGATTCACGAGCTTCGTCTCGCACTCTCCTAGCGACCGCGAACTGTAGCGGTTCTATATCTATTGTGCGTCGATTACATTGTACGAGACAAATGCCCGTCTCTATATCCACCCATGTATCAGGAGTTGAACCTGTAATATACTTGTCGGGAATAACGCGTGCAAAGAAGTGTTAATGTTAAGTATCGACTGCATATCAAGTGAATTATTCTGGGAGAGGTAAGATCCGCAAATTTATGATTATATCAAGAATAATAATGAGAGATAAATTATGATCACCAGTATTTCCGATATTTAGTGTTTTAGAGAGAGAGCCTGTTAAAGAACAAAATAAAAAAGGGAATCGTTCGAGGATCAAGTGACGCAACGCCCTCGAAATAAAAAAAGATAAGCGAAAGAATTTTCTATGTTAAATATATGTTTATGTGAATGTGTGAGTTAATGATGTATGTATATCACGGCACCTTCAAATTATAACGAATTTTAAACGATCTCGAGTCTCCAAAATTCATAATAAAAATAAATAAAATTCACAATCAAATATTACTAATTTCAAACAAACAACAAACAGAAAAATAAATTATAAAATAAATAGTGAAAATTGTCGTTATTTCCTCAAAAAATAATCATAATAATTTTAATAAAAGAAAAGAAATTATTACAAAATGTTCTACGTTGGACGAAATCTCCTTCATCTCTACTCGCTAAATCTCAAAGGGAAAATCGATAAAATTGATCGGTTAATACTTTTTTTCGTACATTGGTTTTCATAGTTCGGGAGTGTAGATGTCTAGCAACAAAAAATTGCGTTCCCTTTTCCTTTCCGCAATGGTTGCGTGGTATATAGCCAAAAATACATCACCCTCCACGGCGATAACCTTGAATATATTTGATGAAGCTTTGTATCGGGAGTTTCCGCTGAATATTTGAAATCGCAGTACCCAAACGTACACATTATTTAAATTTCGTGACATTATTTTCCTTTGTCGGAGAAAATCGATAACCGTTCGGATCGGGATTGTGATAGCTGTATTTTTTCATAAAATTGTTGGGAACGTAATTACCTATGTACATACACGGAGTGGTGAACATTTTTAGGTATGCGTGATCCAAAGTCCACGTGGCACACGTGTAAGAAAGCTTAGACATTCCGCATGTCCTACGATATACACTATATATATATCATATTTAATACGAGGGTGAATGTGACATGGGCCAAATCGATGCCTAACTGTCGATGAAAATGATGGAATACGAGCTTGTCATATATGCGTGTGGATTTGGCTCAGAACAAGGGGTGGCGTAGAAGTTTGGAGAACTGAGGTTTAACCGCGGGTATATGTTTGTGGATTTGAGCAGACGCACACACATGCACACATCGTTAGGAGAGAAAGAAAGAGAGAGAGAGAGAGAGAGCACACGTACAACCTTGTCGACGTCATCGTGCTTCTCTCGTCGACGTTGAACGTGCGAGGGTGAGAGCAAGTTGCGTGCCGAGGACAGATCGAGATTAATGGCAAACGGGAAGTACCTGGTACCTTCTAGCGCCTTGAGCGGCCATCAGACAACCCCCCCCCCCCCCCCCGTCATTGCTCTAGGGCGGCATCGGCGTATTAATCGAGGAAGTATCAGCGCGCACCCTTCGTAGCGTGTGTATTATTACAACTATAAAGGGCTCGAGGAAGAGGTTGAAATGACGATACCAGAACTCCGTTACATGTATATATTTTTTTTTTCAATTCTCCCCCACTCAACGAAATTGCCTGGCTGCGATGAATTCGCTCGATAACGCACGACAATGGAAATAATGACGTTCTTAAAATTACAACCGCATGAATTTATATTGGAATTGAGGCAAAAATAACAGAAGCGTGTTGTGAATTCGTCACTTCAGAGATTTGCGTTAACAATAAATCCACACCGTCGCGTAACACTGGACCTGTTAGAAATAGATTTACATAACTTGTAAAGTAATTTTAATGCTTCTTCCCGTATGTGCTAACCACTGAAAAGTTTTTCTTTTGAGGCATCAATCTAGTCGTGCGTTTATACGGGAATGTCGGTGGTAACGATATATGGCATGGGGGCACGGTGGTCTGTAAACTCTGTATAATATGCACGGGAGCCAAGTTCCGCAAAAGCCACACGGTGCTATAATGCTCAAAGTGCTTTATGCAAAAGTTCTCGAGGCCCTTCTACCATACGTATAACGTAGAGGTCTCTGTTCTGGTCTCTCGCTTCCGTCTCTCTGTGAGCCAACGAGACTCACCCTGGCGCATATGCTTTTCGGTCCTTTTGCACTGCCATGACTTTATATACATATAATACACCACCCATTCACTCAGCTCCACTCGTCATGCCAGCAGCAGCCCAACGAAACCCTCTTGCCACTATTCCCTCTCTCCACACCGTCACATTGTTCTCTCGACTGATGATTGTGTGCGGTTGTTCTCTCGTGCTCTGTTTCTTCATTCTCGTTTTCTCTCTCTCTCTCTCCGGTTCAAATTAGTGGGCGCGTGAAAGGTACATACTAAAATATTCAATGAGTCGTACTATTTTTTGTTTTTAGTTTATTTTCACTTTGTTCCAACCTCCCTTTGCCCACACAAGGGACGCCTTGTGTAATAAGCGGAAGTAATTATAGATGAAAGGGAAACTTTTTTTAAGAGCAAAAGAAAATAAAGCGCGAACGATTATCTACAAGTATTTCCGGTGCGTATGGGCATGGTCTTCGTTATTTTTACGAAGGACAACAAATTCACTTCATTTTAGCCGCTGTCCATGTATACTTGTATATTCTCATCGTTAGTTTTATTCGAGGGAGGTATCCTCAAAATGCGCAAGCGTATAATACGAGGCAATGCCTCGGTATACGCTTAGACAGTTGAATGTACAGGGCGAGAGAACATGAGCGCCTTCCCCTCTGGGTGCACAGAGGAGAAGGCGCTCATGTTGACGCATACAACCAGTCGACCCTTTGTGATCCCGCGGGGAAACCTTCGTCGCGTAATCGTGGCGACTATATTAACGTACTGACATTCATGGCGCGTGCAACTCTTCTTCTCTCTCGTTGTTTTCACGGCGACTTGCCAGTTCACTAATTGCCGTGACTGTTCATTCCCCATTTCAACCTGATAATCGCATCTAATACGCTTTTTCATCTTACCCACTTGAGCAGATACCATTTACAAAATGTTTGTTACAATCTCTTATATCTTAATGCCATTTTTCATTTGCCGTTTGGCTGCAGCGAGCGAGTCACCCATGTTTGTATTGTACATGACTATTTCGTAATATACACTAACTGATCTACGGATTATTTACAAACGTTAATAATTTGTAAATGTATTTTGAAGTACAACTATTTCATATACTATGCGTACTGTGTGTAAACTTCTGCTTTAATTTGATTTTTTTGTATAATTTTGATGTTTTTTACAATCACGCATTTCTCAGTGTTATACCCGATGCTAGATATCGAGATTTTCGAGAAGAATTCCTGTCATGCGGCTGAGAAAATTCTCAATCTGATGGAAACGCGAGAAATAGCTTGCTAAAAAGTGAGTGAGCGTTTCACTCTTGCGAAAGCTCACAAATGATGGTATAAACGCGGCGTGAGAGGGATGGGGGCTATATGGAGGCGTTGAGCTTACGGTGTATAGGGCTGGTTGGGCTGCGCCGGTCGGTGAATGCGGAATTTAAGGCGTGAAACTTTCGCAATTACCGAATGTTTCGCGTATCCTTGAAAACTTGGGATAAGTACCGAGCTCCCTAACCGACCGTCTCTCTCCCTCTCTCTCTCTCTCTCTCTCTCTCTCTCTCTCTCTCTCTCTCTCTCTCTCTCTCTCTCTCGGCAAGAGAAGGGCTTGCAGCCGTTCGCGCATGTTTCTTCTTCCGCAAACCTTCGGCTTCGCTCACCCACGAAACCCACTCGCGCATTTGATGAGCGAGCTACCCGGCTACATGTCCGTTCCGTCGACCGCCTCGACGGAATGCAATAAAGCTTGCCAGTTTTCTGGTCACCTATACTATATCGCTCTTCTATGACGATCTAACTTGTTTCCCCGCACTTTTTCCTATGTTATACGAGAGCACTTCTATGTTGACGGGATGTTAACTTTTTTCATTGTAATTTTCATAATAAATAAATGGTAAATCGTGGTACTTATTCTATAGACGGTTTGATTTAAAATGTCATCGTTTTTCGATTGTTAAAAGAATTTACAATTAGCTCAAATGATATTTCACGACATTCCTCAACCAAATATGAGGGTCTTGGCATAATAAGTGGAAGGATCAAACATTGTTAATGAGAGACGATAATTTCGAGTTATATCGATGATATATTCATATATCTCGATGCTCTACTAAATTTTTTTCGAGCTGACAGTATCAGACAATTCATCATTTTTATTATGCACGCGAACGAAGTGTGAATTGATCTCTGGTATGCCAGAGGACCAAGAGGTTTAAAACCAAACGAAGCACGAGAGGTGAGGATATCGCGAGCAGGCTACCAAGAATGATTAATATCCGGAGTTTCGTCATAAAGGAAAACTTATGGAGAACGTGAGAGAGAGAGAGAACTCGCGCGCGAGCGAGCTTGCGGACCGTTAAAATCTTTGCGGGTCTCTGGCGCATGCCGTGAAGTCTTGAGATTTTTGTGCGAATGATCGTGGTTAAGTGGGATAGTTTTCTTGGTCGTCTTCGTTCTCGTGCTTCTTTTTCCAAGCTGGTATATATACCTATTCTCTTTTCGTCGCACCGTGACGAATGACTGGAGAGTCCTTCCCTCACTTCTACGCCCTCTCGGTTATCCCTTTATTGCCATTCTCGCCTTTATACTTTTACTTCCTCTATACCCAAAGTGAAGCAGAGTGCGATAACTCCGGCTTTTTTTTCTCCTGTTGTCACGGTCATTTTCTTCTTCTGTGTGGCTCTGCATAGTGGGCCTTTTGTCGTTCACCATCCATGCTTGCTTCCATTATAGCCACCAAACGTCGTGGAGTCCCTACCAAGAGAAGTTTAATCAAACCAGACGTTCGCACTAGTTTACGAGGATAGATCTTAATGCTGCGACTCTCGTACTTTTTTCTTTTCTCTGTCGTCGAGACGACTGCATCTCGCACACTGCATCCCGCATTCTCTTTTATAATGGGATGCTGCTGCGGTATACGATCTATATAATACTGGAATAAAGAAAAAAAACTTGTACGGAACTGGAGCTGGATATTTTTTGTGAGCTATTGAGAGCGTAAAAGTTCCTTCCGTCTTGATTTTATGTGTAATATCTAGAAGAAATTAAAAATAATTTATATGAGTACAGCTGTGTGACATACATTTTTAATACGATATATATTTTGAATGTTTATTCAGTATTTTGTATACATTCATCAATACCTCTTCAATGTCCCGCATCGATGAAATATCAATCAATTACGTGTATTCTTTTCCGAGGCTTGAGAATGAAAAACCTTTTGAGAATGTCATCACCGAGAGATGCTACAAAAGATGCAACAAGAGATGTGTTTCTCTCTCGAGACACAAATAAAACGTTTTGCAAGTATAGCTTTGATGTGTCGGCCGCGGAAAACGAAGAATCACAGAGGTAACGCGGCTATATATATGTACACCGTGAGAAAGACAGGCACACCCTTTCCAGAAGAATTACTCCGATCAGCGTCCATAGGGTTTCCTCCGGTCGGATTAAAGTGCCGCTATAAGTTTCATTCTCGTAATACCGACGTAGGTTTTCTTCTCATTCCTCGAACTTAATGCCACACGGAAGCCCGAGAACCTTCTTCTTTCGTTGGTGAGTTCTCTGGGAACAAAGAGACGATCGTCGAAGTGAAGAGGCGGTGACTGAAAGCGAGAGAGAGAGAAAGAGGAGGAATATTAGAAGGGGTGATGGACGGAAGAAGGACGTGAAAGTGAGCTTGTGGTCGCAGCGGCATCTTTATATGTGCGACAAAGTTGCACCCTCTGAATCGGAGACGTTTGCAGGAGATCGAGCGCCGAAGAGAGAAGGCTCCCGGGAGGTTTTAGGAAACCTCCGAAGCTATGCATCGGCGTTGTGTTTCTCCTTCGATATCCACAGTTTGGAAACTCCGGTGGTCGCAGTTTCTCCGCGCTGCTATCGAGAAATCACACATCAAGTGTCCAAGGCCGTGCCTTGTGTTTACTCAGCCTGCGACGAGGGGCGGGGGGGAAGGGGACTGACAGAAAAGACCTATATAGAGACGGTAAAAAAAAGATCGAGCAGGGTAGTTTTCGGCTGGAGGGGTCGCAAAAAACCGAACCAAAGGCTGACGGGGGATACTCGTAGAAAAGGTCAGAGTTATAAATACGAAGTTGAGGAAATTGGAAAAGTTTTGGTTATTCGTGGTGGTGCGTTTCTCCTGAAGGCTGGCATCGGTGAGTTTGCCTAATAAACATGAGGTAGTTACGCCGTTACATACGTAAGACATGTGTTTCGGTTACCTGTGAAACGAATAGGTAGATATCGTTCCTTATTTCGTTTTGCTCTGTGTTTATGTCTGTGCATAAATAAATAAATAAATATATATATACATATACACATATATCTCCCTATATTATATAAATATTTCACCACTGCCGCCGCCGTCGCCACCGGGCGGGGGGAGGGGAGGGGGCAACCTACGGTTCGTCACTCCCGTAGTATTTACTGACTGATGATAATGAAAACTAGGGGATCTCATCTTGATCTTGACTACGTTTTTCAAGGTCAACCTGATATTATTATCCGGTACGTCAGTTGAAAACCTACAACTTTTGTATGAAACATTTTTTTCAAATACGCTTTATATTTTAGATATTTGACCGGTCCGAGACTTTTTTCACCCTGTATATATATAGAGAGATAGAGAGGGAAATCTCGCGTGAGAAACTATTGCTCTTGTGGTGTAGGCTCTGAATTTCCACCGTTCCGCCATCTCGTCCGGAATTATTGTTTCACATCGTTGCCTAACCTACCCTTACGTTTAGGGTCGATGGGGAGAAGTGGTGAGAAGAGAGAGCGAGAAAATGGCTCCCTCTCTATCTCTTTCTGTCTGCCTTCCGCCCTCGAATACCAGCAATAGCAACGCCGTATACAGTAGCGTAAATGCGCCAAGCCAGACGAAACAGAAATTCAATCAAGCCTCGCCAATTCCGCGGCCGGGTGCAGGCCGTCCGCGCGCTTTGTGCCTCCGCACAATTGCAGAGGAATTTGGTGCACTCCCATTGTGGCCCCTGCATTTGGGATGTGCATCTAGGGGAAGAGAGAAATAGAGAGGGAGGAGGATGAGAGAGAGAGAGAGAGAGAAAGAGAAATCTGCAATTGAACGAAAATATAATTTGTTTATTCATCCTGGCATGTACTTGTGAGTCAATGAGCTGTGAAGATATGAATATTTCTTCGGTTACCACGTAGAAAGACAGTTTGTAAAATAGAGGATGACGAGTTCTCTGGAGTAACATTTGGATAAACGTTTCGCGGCTTCAAAACTCAGCCCACCAGCCCTTATTCTTTCCGCTATAACGAACCGAGTGGGTGAGGGACGTTTACGAGTCAAGCGAGATAATTATATTTTCTGCTTGACATACTATTAAATGTACGGTTGCCCGACCACCAGGAGTCTCTCGTAGAAAATACGCAGTGAGAGAGGATGAACAAAAGCCTTCCAGAAATCTCTAGGGTGTACATTTTTATTCCTAATTCCGTTTATCCGAATATATTTATGTTTTGAGCGAACAATTCCATACGTAAAAATTAATTTCCATTCATATGAATTATATACTATATATATAATGACGAATAAATAGAAAATGAAAAATAACAAACAGGAGAGAAAGCTGATAAAGAGTTTCTTTATCATTTATCCATGTCCGGTTATTCAGCAGGTTTTACTAATAATTTAATCAACTCAAGCAGTTGGTCGGTCACCCGACGCTTCCGCTGTCGTTTCCCTTGCAGAAACACGAGATAGCCATCTCCCTCATTCTCACTCTCTCTACGGTTACCTGACGTCAATTATAATGCTCGTAAATAATGAAGGAATCAACGTTATGCTGAGAAAAAGTTTTCCTGGTGGGTGTCTCGTGTGTGACCCGATATTGCTACACGAGAATATTGTGGAAGCATTCGCTTCGAATTACGATGTTATATCCAGAACGCGACATGATGAATCACGTATCATGCTTTATTGCTATTCGGTCTCGGTGCTATTGAAAAATGCAGCAATACCAAGTAGGTCGGAAAAAGCGCGTAAACGAGAATATGAAAGCAGCATTGTGAATTTTCGATTGTTACATTTTGTAATTATTTATTGCACGCGCGCGATGAATTCATAAATTGCTAAATGTGATTTTCCTCCGACGACGTCACAAATAATCGCACAGTTCCTGGAATTTTATATTTGAGGATATCTCAAATTCTCTGATAACTTTTTAAGTATCGCAACTTTCAATATTACACTTATTCATGAAAATATATTTTTTGACACACAATAAGTCGAGAGATTACCAATTGAAATTGTCAAAGATTCTTCTGAGAGGCTTGTATTTTTCGTAGAACAGTCTGTCAAAAACGACGTCAACAACGACGATGATATGTTAGTATAGCAAAGGCACGAAAGGTCTGTTAAAAAAGTATCGCGAATTTTATGTTTTTTTTTTTCAAAAAGCATTTACTTATTCATTAATATTTATTTCGTCCCCTTCAAAGTAATTCCCCTCGGATATAATATATTTATGCCAAAGTTTTATGGAACGCATTTTTTTGTTCGCATCTTCTCGGTCCTCTGAGGACATTTTGTACCACCGATAAACGTTGCTTTGGTCCAAGGTAGCTTCACCATATGCCATAGTCAACATTCGGAATGCGTCCGCGCACTTAATTTTGTTTTCCACACAAAAGATTCTTTGATCCATTTTTTTGAATAGGCAAAAATCGAAGACAAGCCAAAACACGTCTAACCAAAACAGCTGTCAGCAATTAACTAAACATTCAAAATGGCCGATTTTTTCAGCATAAGTGAGGGACATGAGTACCAACCTAACGCCACAAAAAATTCAAAAATCGAATATACGTAGCACGCGGAAATTTAAAATTCGCGATACTTTTTGAACAGACCTCGTATAGAGGGCACTATATGAAGCGACTGTATACGACATTTTCTTGAGAGAGGCAAGAGCTCACTAACGGCCGAACGAGAATTGCGAGAGGTCGTCGAGGTAATTCGACAAGTCTTAGTATGGGTAGCCGTAATCCGGCTTTACCCACGACGGTGTTGTCATGTCATTCCACCTCTTACGATCTCGGTCGCGTGCTCTTCTCGTTGTCGGCGAGACTTTCCCAGCGCCATTGAATCCGGGCATTGGGTCGATGCTTTTTCCTCAAAAAATCGCGCTGCTTCTTTTTTACCTCACGAACGTCCACAAAGTACAAGAGCTCTATTGGGGAATGGGAGAGAACATCGACGACGACAGCAGATACGCTGACTATATTATATATCATATATATATAGCACATATATATATATATATATATATATATATATATATATATATATATATATATATATATATATGAAAAGAAACGAACACTCGGGAGCCTTAAGAAGCCGATCGGAGATTGGACCAGACATCCAAGGCGTTTCGCAGCAGCGCGAGCATCGTGCCAGAAGATCAAGCCGAAAACGATGAGGGGATGAGAGAGTCAATTGCTGCAGCCAAAGTGTGAATTTATTATCGAGCCGGAAGGAGATTCTCGCCAACCTATCAACACGGGCTTTAGCGAGAGACAGAGCTCGTATCGCTGTTTGGTCAGCTCTCAAGTTCGCGCCAAGTTAAGATTCTCGCTATATACAACCGTGTTCCCACCTTTTGGATATCAATCTGCTTCGGCGCGAGATCTCAAGAGAGCGTCGGTGGTATAGCACGGATTTTCGATTCCGTTTTACCGTTATATTAATTCGAATGCCATTCTTTTTACCAAGGTGTATGCACGAGGTGTTTAAAATGACTAAATTTGATTCTTCACTGAACAAATTGTTATATTTTCCAACATAGTTCCACGGGTACATTTTCAGATAGAGTATTCCCATGATATTGATTTGGAAAATACGATAAGAGCCTCGTCAGGGTATTCCCATGGTATTGATTTAGAAAATACGATAAGAGCCTCGTTACTCGAGTATATGGCTTGCGTCGACAACATCTGTGTGTGTCTCTTGAATGCCTTCTTGACATCCTTCTCCTATTATAAAATTGGACTACGTTATTACAATAGGATACCCTCCTACTTGTCGATAGTCTGTGTAATCAATGGATCTCCCGAGGAATTGTCAAGATCTTGCGGTAGACCGAAATCCGAGAACCACATTTCCTGGTCATCGAGATCGAGTTACTACTCATGCTGACGAGGTTGTAGTAGTTAGCAATCTTCCTCGTCGTCCTCCTCATCGTCGTTCGTTTGCAGAATTCCCTAGTCCGCTCCACCGACTAGACCAAAGACTCCGCAATGCCGCCCTTCGCTTGTAAATCGGAACGCGTACTCATTCTCCTTCTCTCTTTCACTCTGCACCAACGTGAGTGCAAACGAGAAATTGTCGAGAATCCCATACTACCTCTGAGTCCTTCGCGACATACAGTCACAATGAGTTCTAACTCAGTCGCAGAAGTTCTCAGTGGTTCAGCTCTGCGGCTGGGTTATAACTCATTGTGATTGTATGTCGTTTACACTCGCTAGCAAACCTTGCTGAAGGGATATATCGTGAAAACCGGAGTAAAACGAGGAAGGGTGGGTTACGTTGGCAGTTGAGTATTATGGGACGTACATCCTCTTTCAACTGATTCGACAGACGAATCGTACGACATATCCCGGAATGTACGAAGACTGCACACGAATGGGAGGATGGTGAGGCACACGTGCGAACGGCAAAAGGCCCAGAAGCAATATAAACTCGAAAAGCTTACGGATAGGTTGGCGAAATTAATCCGGTGTAATCAAGAAATCCGACAGTCTCTCGAAGACAAGTTTATGCATATACGATGATTACATAATTAAATCATCAGTAAGAATATCGTCGACTGCGATAATACTATACATATATGTACATATACTGCCACAGACTGTAACGTAGGTTTCACTCTCAGCTCGTTATATCTCATCATCAACCCCCTTAACGAGCACGTTTGCTGTGCTAAAACCTATACACGATACATACTATACTTGAGTATACTTGTATATTCGGATATACAAGTATACTCAATATGCCGTATATAATATGTCTAGTGGAATATATACTTTTATATCGAAGGGTAAAAAAAGACCGTATGGGTATGAGACCGTATAATGCATGCAAAGGGAAAAGACTGAACTTTCAAAATTAGTTAGACACGAGAATCGGATCTCTCAATAGTCGACTGTATTAGTAGTGAAAAAAAAGTAAGACACCAACATACAATACATATATCAGATATATTCACCGTATAAAGCAGAACAAAATTTCTAGAACAAATAACAACAAAAAAATTGAGAAAAAAAACCCTTCCCGAACGAATAATATTGAGTGTGTTTTTTTTCTAATGCCATTTTGCCATTATCGCGATGGATTCTGATAACGATATTATTTTTGCTAAGAGCGGAAAAAAATGGGACAAATACTGACGAGATTTATCCCCACTCTGTAATAAATTAGATTACTCCTTCATGGGTATCCTCTTCAGGTAATTCTGGCACATATATATACCTTGGTCGATTCTCGTAACTCTGATGATGAGAGGGAACCTCTGTGTGGATCGGCGGTTGTACGACGTTATGGATGATCCCGAGGTTAGACAAGAGTAAACAAATGTTCCTACCCTATTGGTAAGGGTTGCGCGGACCAAAGAGACAGAGAAAGAGAGAGGAGGATTGAAGCTTACTGCATGGAAGGGTGCGCGCGAGAAAGCATAGCGGAAAGCGTATACACGCGAACGAGAGAGGAAGAGAAAGAGAATGATAAAGGACAGAGGGAAAGAGTGAATCGTGAAGACCCGTGGGGTGGCTCGTGCGCGGGCGCGGCTTTGCGGGTCAGAGTGCGCCCGGTATATAACCGGGCGGATGCCTTCGTTCTTCAGTCTCGCGTTTGATCGCCGTAACGACGATTCGTGCGGTACTCCACGTAATACTTAGTTCACTATATCCTCACACAGGTATCTCATACTGGCGATCGTGAAATAAGTTCGGTTAAAGCGGGTGTCGTTCGGGGCTAACGTGTTCGTCCAAATATCTTATTCTCAGAGTGAACATTTTATTTTGATATTGTGCATCTGCACTGATAAGTGAATCGGTACGAGCGAAAAAAAAACAAGAAAAAACGAAAAAAAAAATGTAAACGACTAACATGTAACTGAAAACGGTAAAGTCGGAAGAATGGGAATATCTGGTATATAGAACGCATTAGTGCGATAAGTGAGCGTATTCTTATTCCCCACGCGAGACTATCGAAACGAAAGAAAAATAAGTCTCTTGGCGCGAGAAATTGAATGAACGTTTTTCTTTGTTGACCGACTTCCGTTGCAAGGAAAAGTTTTGAAACGGCCGGATGTTGGAGATTTGGCTTTTCCGAAAATCGTAGTACGAACGAGAGTTCTGAATGAGAGAAGCTCGTAGATCATAGAAGGGTCAGTGCAACCCCTTTGCCACCCTCTTCGTGTATAAAGCGCTCGGGTTTTCGTTTAAACTGGGTCACCGACCCGCCCGCTTTATCGGCAACGCGGACTCCTGCAGCCGGCACAACACGCCGGATTCTCCGATAACTCCTTCGAAAAAGTGCACTTTTCTCGAGAGCCTGTTCAACAGAATAGAGAATACCCAACCACGTAGAGTCTCATTCGCGCTCGGAATAATATATTTCCGAACGTGAAATGTGGCGAACACTAGTGTCGAGAATTCCCGCGAAAATCCACTCAAAGTGATGCAATTTATTGATTATCTTTCGTTTTCGTGATAACTAAACATATATTTTCTTCTCGAAAGTAAATCAAACAAACTCTGCCAATAAATCTCAAGTGATAATGCAATCATGTAGTCAAGTTATAATGCGATCGTATGTAACGGATTTTTCCTGACTAAAGAAAATCGGTATAGCGAAGACTATGCGTCAAATTAATACACGTGCGGCGACATGCTCACACTCAGCGATGATTATCGGGAATCTCAAAGTAACGGAGAAAGATCGGTCACAAGATCCAAAGTGATATGATAGAATCGTGATCGTTAACGCGTCCGCGCTTATTTCTTCGTTGCTTATAATTCTGTTGTGATGCGTGAGTTTATTGTTTGCTTTCTTTTCCACATTCACGATCTGGTACATAGGGATCGGTCAACCGTCCCGTGGCTATTCTTCGCCGTTCTGATAAAACAATAAAAAAATACGTTAAAAATCGAGACACGACATCGACTGGCCGGTGACACGCATTAACGATCTCAAGATGAAACGTCGCAACAATAATTCGATCTACGCCGGAAGCGGAAGTGGTAATGGCTGCTGTTGTCACACGAAGAGATCGAGTCGTTCGGGCTCGGACGGCGAGGCCGGTAACGAGACGAATGAACCACCGGGCTGGTGCGTCTATGCGGCAGTAGCTCTCGTAGCCGTCGGTTGTTATCTTAATGCTCTTGGCGGCGATTTCGTTCACGACGATATTCCCGCTGTCGTGAGAAACAAGGATGTTCTCGCTGAATCGACGATCGGTAGTGTACTCGCGGATGACTTTTGGGGCACTCCTATGCAAGACATCAACAGTCACAAGAGCTACAGGCCACTGACGACTCTAACATTTCGGTAAGATTATCATTATTATTCACGAAAACACGCGATAGAATGTAAGAAAGTGTTAGTTATCATGCCCGGTAAAGATCAGCTTAGGTAGCGAAAATTAATGCCATAGGTCTCGAATTTCTCGGTATCTAGGGTCCGATGAGTGGTTCGAACGTGATAGTATTGTAACGGGCTTTTCTCCGGGCAGCACTTGCAGGCGCGAGATTTTTCGTGCACAACGTTGAAGCAGGTCAGGGAAAAACATGAGATCGTGTTAGGGGGAATAAAACGGTGGCGTGTTTTCAATGATGAGATGCGAATGGAAGTTGAATGATTACCGCCAGTTAAGGAGGTCAAAGTAAAGAAATGGAACGGTGAGCAAAACGGGGCGTCAGCAAGGATCATTTCAAATAGAAGCTTTTCAAGGGATGAAGATCGTATAAGAAGTGTCCACCATTTAATCTATAACCATGTTTGGCTCTTCTATACTGTCGCCATACGGTGCCTTCGTGCAACGCCGCAGAGTACACGCAGAGTACATATGCTGCAGCTACGAGTAGAACCAGCACGAGGGACACGACGCTGTCTCGTCTTCACCGAAACAACGATTTAATACATGGGACACCTGTTATATGTATAATGGCTCGCTTGTTTATATCGATTATTAGCGAACAAAAGGGTATAAGCCCACATAAGTTTGCGTGTTAAATTGTGTGGAATGCGCCCTTTTATTTGGTGTCGGTCGATTTATATATATATATATATATATATATATATATATATATATATATATATATATATAGGCTCCTCACGTATCGGGCAATCCATCAACTTGAGGCAAGACACCGAAGCATCGCTCATCCACCTTAACGCGCGCAGATGCACCTGCCAAGTTTCACGTGTCTGATCTAGATGCCGTATGGGGCTTTTATGTTTCATACGGTTTTATAGTCAGATGAATAGTGAACGACATGACACACGACTACCCGGAATAAAACAACATACTATCATTTAGCTTACTACTTTTACCACTAAAACTGTTCCTAATTTAAATAATTGAAAGTAATGTTAATTCAATTTTTTATAAATCAATATTATATTTTAGACAGCGTGATGAATCTTGTTTAGTTTCAACAAAATTATCTGATTTAAACTAAATAAACTAATAAAAACAATCACTGTTTCATAAATAAACTGGTTTTCGAAGAAAATGAATGAAAGATTTCTCGTTAAGAATTTATTTTTCCAAAAAAAAAACTTTACTCCGCTTTTTCCGAAAAGCGAAGTAAAATACAAGATTATTCTTGTATTTTACTAGATATTTGGAGAAAATTGATTCGATTAATAATATTGAGAAGCATCTAAATTCTCAGCTGAAAAATTGAATGGACTGAAATTTCTTGAAAATATTTAAAAGAAAAAGCGCTTTTAACAACATTTCTACACGAATAAAATTCAATTTTTCGAAAAATATCTGAAAAAAAATTAATTTTTTCCGACAATTTGGTATTTTTCTACTGAAATATGCGGTTTCGGGGAGTGATAATGATGATAATAATGTTTTGTCCAAAAATATCTATAAGAAAAAATAATTTTTGCAGAAAAATTCATTTTTTTTAACAAATTGATGTTTTGTGACTAAAATACGCATTTTTCGGAAAAAATATATCGAAACTTTTTTACAACGAATTTGATTTTCTACAAAAAAGCTCTCTTACATTTTTTTCGAGAATTCAGAGTTTTAGTAGTTATGAACGAAGACAAATTAAATTCATCGCCACAATTTATAAAGATCTAAATTTCGCATTTATAGTTTAAGCGGTTACCGGCACGAGTTAATATTAAAATTAAGAAAAACTCTTCAACGGACATTATTTTTGGACCACATAGAAACGACTTTTGGCCGTTGGGAAAAAAAAAATTTTGAGCGCATATAAGGACCACCCTAATATTTCATACATGTACCGAAGTTTATAAAAAAAACAATTTTATTAATCGACTTTATATCGAGACTCTTTCCATTGAGATTTATAAAAATTTAACGTGCGAGCTGACACATCAGTCGGTACTAAAAACTGAAAATAATCTTTTTTAAAGATGCGTACAGATTTCGGGGAGAAAAAATACGTTCAGGTTACGTGCGAAATTGATGAACAAATGTGACAATATGCTTCTTCTGGCTTCATGACGTAAATAATTATTATTCCCGCGTGGATGTTGAACTCTGACAAGAACTTGCTGTGCGGTTTGAAACGACTACTGATACTTTTCTATCACACGTGCATATGATTACCTGAATTCACGTGGGGACTCTCGTGTGTGTACTTGAGGTGTTCTTGGTCGGTGGTCTACCGCGAAAATACACTCCGCTGGTGTATCCAACAGTGAATGCGACCTATATAAAAGGAGGCAGAAAGTGGCAGGGAAGAAGACCATGCTGCTGATAACACAAGTCATGGAGAGAGAAAGAGCGAGAGAGAGAGAGAGAGAGAGAGTGGGGGGATTCTGTGTATAGTATATGTAGTATCCTCTGTACATAGACACCCGTCGTCGGGACACCTCCTGATTACCACCGTCGAATTTGCCGATTGGACGATGGGGAGGAAGCAGGGATCTCGAGTGAAATCTCGCGGGAGGACGGGTCAGGGTTTCCGGAATGGCACACAGTAAAGACGACGACGACAACGACGAGAATGGCAATAGGTGGGGGGGCTTTATCTCGTTATCGTCGAGCGCGGCCGAGCGGAAGCTTTCGACAAACATAACGAGCTAACTTTGTCGCACCTAAGACTCCGCAACTAGTGCATCGGGCGCACGGATTCGCCCCCCTCGTGATTTCCGATTTAACGTTTCGCTTGCTCTTCTTCTGGTTTAATCATTCGCCCACATTTTCCGCACGATATAGCATGAGAGAGGAAGAAAAATTAAAAAAGACGCGACGTTGCAAGAGTGAGTTGTCGTTATCACACAAGCAAATGCGGAATTTAATTGAAACATGCATTCGAGAAAAGCGAAAATATCGAGCAGGGAATTGTAGGGTAAAATCGAGTACCCTCTGATGAGACTAAGTTTCACGACGGAAAAAAAAATACTTTTGTATCAATAATAACGTTTGGATAGAGTGTGTATATACGCTAACTGCGGCGAGAATGCGAGCAATTCGCTTGAAAATCTCACTTCTCCAGGGGATTACCGTGAATAGGGCGTGAATGGGATAGAGGAGGCGGAGAAAGCTTGAAGTAGAATTTTCTCGAAACATTATCCATCTAACTGCAAGTATATATATACATGTATATTCTTTATCTGTACAGAATGAATATAGGAAAAGACGGAAAGCCTCTGCCAGAGAGGTAGGCATCCCTCGTGGGATACAGAGTAGGTGTGAGTCTTTGCTGCGAAGCACATAGTGGGTATATCTGTGACCGGAAACTACGATTGCCATTTTGCAAGGTACGATGCTGCTGCGGTTCACAAGTGCCACGTGCAAACCGACTCAGAGAGTGAGAGCTCGATTCACGTGAAAACGGAGAAATATATATACATATATATATATATATATATATATATATATATATATATATATATATCATATATCGATTGCTAGAGCGTCGCACATAGACTCGCCGTTGAATGAGCCCTCGTGCAAGGGATGAAATCCAGCTATCGCTGGCAAAGGTTCAACCGGAATGATCAGTGAAACGCTTAAATACTTGTATGATATAAACCAGCTAATGCAATTTAACAATTAATGTGTGATAACCTTTTTGGTAAGATAAAGCCGATATATCGCGAGCGATTTATAAGAGCGTGTAATTGCGTTCCTTCGCCAATGTCATATCTCGTGATTTTATACAATAATTATAATAACAACCAGTTACAACCTGCTGAAAAATTAGGATTTTACTTCTGGAAGTAAAAACTTCAGCGCTTTAACTTGTTCTTTACGTTAGGGTTGGACGTGGCCTCGACACTGTCTGTCGTTTCTTCCATCTCTATTCGTTTCAAGTTGAACGAAATAGTTTTCGAAATAGGTGCAATTCACAGCAACCAATCAGTAGTTCGGAAAAGTGAAGTTTTCGATGTATTTATCTCGAATTTCGCGGGTTTCAAGTTCGAGCTCGTGTATTTTTCAGAAAGAGGCAGAATTCTCGTTGCGAGCGAGAGAGTTTACACGCGGCAGTAGGAGAAAACAGGAATCTCACCGATATATCATCACCGACCCGCCACGCTCGAGTAGTAACCCTCTGGGTTATAACGCGCGGTGGCGAATGCGATAACTCATTGCCGTTACACGGTCTACCGTGGGTAAGTGAATCATCCCGTTACACACGGCAGCTATGTACCAGCTTGCAGCTTGTCTATTATATATAATATCATGTACCGAAAGTGAGATTCAGAGGATGAGAACACTATACGCTATGTACAACGTATAGATGCAAAATGTGTTGTGCATATATAACATTCTAAGCGTCAAAAGAGGGCTTGCGGCAATCGCTCTACTTTCAACATCCCACGCATCCGATATAGTTGCTTGCAACATATATATGTAATATACATATACATCGTCCTACATCATTAATGCATTAATAGGGCTCTTAACACAGGTCGTCTGAACGAACGATGAACATTTACACCACATTTGCCCCATCTACTATGTTAGCATCAGCCGCATACCAGCGGAACGTTAACTCATTTGCGTTATAGCGCACATTCGCGGTATAGTATGGCATTAACATCCGGATGGTTGAGTGATTACGTTAATACATGGGGTAGATAGAGAGACTTTAACGTTATCTCGGGAACTCCACCCAGCGACTAACTCGTCGTTTGAACTGAAGCCTCTCTCAGCTACATCGGTTTCTCTCTTCCACCTCGGTATGTAGTGTGTGCAGAGCATATATCGTATGTGATCATGCTGGGTTTAGTACGTCCATGCTGTACCGTTAAATTGTCTTTGTTGCTATCTCTCTTTCATTTAGCACTTTCAGCTAAAACCTTGTTCCCTGCTGCGTCATATCGACCAACAGCAGTTGCAAGAATATTCGCTCTCTCGCTCTCTCTTTTTGGTTTTCTCTCTTTTTTTCACATTCAACGAAATAGAACATCCCCAGAAGTGACATTTCTAGGATATACGTGTAGCACATTCGACGTCAAATCGTCGTCTGTCACTGTCACTCCCTTTCGAATATTTGTCATGTTATCGATTATACGTCCTCTATAGAATTGCCCGTTGTGTGCACATTTTGCCAAACTCTCGCGGTACTGCAATTTTGTGCAGCCCGAGACTCGTTTTTACCGAAATTCGGAGAATTCGTTACTGATTTAAAAAAAGAACTTTCATTCAGGTGTCAGAGATAATTTTGCGCCCGCTTCGGATCTCTCGCCAATGAGAATACCTCGTACGTCTAATAATGGCGTGGGCAAACGTTCTATACGGAGCGTCAAAGCGGTATGAAAGTTTGACCGAGAGGTGAACAGTTTCTACTATGTTGGAGACAGGTTCGCGAAAGTGACCAAGAGTTAAGGTGTTTAACAGTATACTACCTCGTGCATAACTTCGACAGGCACTATAGCTATTATTAACTCACCGCTGGAACGTCCGAAGTCTCACAACACGGCTTTCGTTCCGTTATCGTCATGAGCGTGCCGCATACTACGAATGTATATTTAATATATATAAGGGTATGTATGTATACCAGGAATGTATTTTATATATATATATATATATATATATATATATATATATATATAAGGGTAGTTGCCGCCCGTCTGCTTTCCCACAAATCCGACGTGGTTTGACATGAAAATTCCATGATAAAAACACGCTCGTGATGATGCAAATGTTCGAGCAAGTCTCCATCTTTCGATGTAACTTTTACAATTTTATTATTAGCCAAATATTTTTCAACTGGATAAAGCTACCCTATGACTCAGAAGAGCGGAGTAGGAATACTTACATACTCTCTGCGTGTGATCTCTTCTTGCAATTCTCGTGTCGCGAACCAAGTCTCTGGTGCGCGTCAAGAAGACGAGAAGAGTGTCGGAAGGCGGTGGTGTTGAGTCCTCCTGGCAAGCGGCTTACGGTTTTGTGAAAATCGCTCGCTTGTGGTGCACCGTGCTGGTTGAGAGGACAGATGAAACTTCGCGTACCAAAGCTACCGGCATTCTTCTCATCTCCGAGCTCCATTCATCGCAATTTCATTCGATCCCAGTGGAAATCCCTTGACAACGCCAATGCGCTTCTCACGCTTTTGCTCCTTCTCTCTCTCTCTCTCTCTCTCTCTCCAACTTTAGTACCCAAGAACTTACTTTTCTACTGAAGTCTTTGCCCTAGCAAGGGCCTGACAAATTCTGTAGGAATCGGAGACACTGTCATCAACGTGCTCGAGGACTTGATATTTCTTTCTTCCCCACATATCTACATTGAATGTGAACATTTTCCGATTTTGATTCTTTTTTTTGGTCTCAACTATGGAAGATTAAACAAACCAATAATATAAAATGTTTTAGTAAACGATTATGAATACAATCATTTATATGAACTTTCATTCATCGTTTTTCTGCGTTACACTCTTTGTAGTTGTTCGACCTCATCTTTCATTTCTGCTGTCATAGAACTGGTTAATTTGACGAGAGTTTTAGCTATTTACCGTTGATGGCAGAACGATTTCGAGTTTTCCGATGCTTCCGACTCTCCGAGAACAGCATTAACTTACATCTACATCCGTATGGTTCTTCTAGACACACAGAATCCTCTTCATGCATTTTCCCAAGGTTCGTCCGTGGCGTTTATCACCCCGGTGGGAGAGTGACACCCCTTTCGTCTCGTTGGGACTTCCACGGAACATACAAGAAGAAAAACGAGAAAGCGAGGGAGGGGGAGAAACAAGCGCCTCATGGAGGGCCCGTCGATTCATTTGCATAACTGCCTGGGTGGTTACCACGTGCCTCTCATAGTCCATGTGTAGCACAGCCTGGCGAAAGAGCTACGCTATAGAATTACGTCGTTAAAGCTGAGAAAGGAAGAGAGTGAGAGGGAAGAAAGAGAAAAGCATGGAGCTGGAGAACGATTTTCACCGGATTTACTCTTAGCTGTCGTTTCACTTCACCCTTTTATTCTTTTTCGAGTGCGACAAGTAAAATAAGGACTCCCCGTTTGTCTCATTTTCTGGTTCAAATAAACAAACAAGGATCATCGATGAGTCTAACAACATTTTATTCTTTTATTTTATGAGTATGTGAACAGAATGTATTATATATTGTACATACATATATACATATATGCGTAGTAAAGGCTCGGGCATCACATTTTAATCAAGAACGACGTAAATGCTCCGGAGTGAACACGATAATTTGCTGGGTTCTTCATTGACTCGGTAAAAGTCATAAATTGAGTACAGTGAGGAGGGACTCCGTGTATGTATATATATATATATATATATATCCTCTATCGCCGTTTCGTGCATCAGAGTGATTCGTGTAAAGCGTGTTTCGTGACTCTTGCCCAGAAGGAGTGAGGCACAGAGTACATATGAATATATCCATCTATATAGCATAAAAGTTGCTCATGAAAAAGAGCGGCAAAACTTCTAACTGGTCTAATCTGTCTGTCTCCCTCTCTCTCTCTCTCTCTCTCTTTATTTCTTTATCCTTAATACATATTTCCTTTTTCACTCTCCTCGACATACACTTTGATGCACTTAACTTCAAAGCACTCTGAAAAACTAATAGACTCGTGAGTATTGTGACAAATATTTTCGACCGGAGCAAATAATCGTTGAAAACTTTGTTTCAATAAATAAATGAAAGCAAAAATGCCCAAAAATGAAGAAACATGGAGTATATATTCTTTAATTTGTATAAATATTGGCATCTGAGAAAATTCGTGGCTGGAGCTCTGCGGTGACGATTATGAATAATACGTTCGAATGAACAATTCGTCTCGTCATCTATAATCAGAAACTAATGGGACTAGCTTGCTATTGGTTAATTATACGTAAGGCAACTATTCAATGTGTGTAATTCGATTGGGTTGGGCACAGACTCTGGCTCTCCCAGACGAATGCTGGTAAATTACAAGGCTGCTCCCGCTGCCGGTGCAATTGCACTGCCGTATAGATTGAGACAGGGGGCCTTTGCTATCCCTATATATATAGATATATTATATATTCCGGAGGAGGCTCTATCTTCGAGTCCGGGCATAAATGAGGGTCGGGGGTGGGGAATATCGGTGAGTTGGAGGGCAACATCAGACTCAGCGGGACTTAGCTGGGCTCCTGCGAGCTTTCGCGTTCGCCAGATAGTTAATGACTTAATTACGTTGACGTAATTAGTTCTGGGTGGTATACTCCGGTCCGACGGTGAAGGATATATAGGAGAGCTACTCGTGATCGACGTATGTGTCTCTAAGATAGGCAGGAAGTCTCGTTATCCTCACGGCAGAGCTGTTTCACATAATATATACATATATATATAATTATACATATTCGCTTTTGATGGCAAAGTCCAAGGATATAACCATCCTGTCGTTTATACGTACTGGCATATACATATATGGATATACATTCAACTGATTCTTCACATTTCCTACAGACATTTAACTCTTTATGAATTCGCTAGGTGTATAGAATACACTTTTCTTCGAGAGATAAGTTGCAAAAATGTGCGCTATAGGTAATAGTTTTGTACCTGGGGAGTGACTGGGGAATCTTTGCAGAAAAAAGATATCGGGTCGTCTTCCTTCGGCGCATACCGATAAGAATTCCTCCTGCTCGTTTTTCCCTTCTTCGTGTTTCTTATCGAACTCGCTACCTCACGATTCCTCCCTTTAATCTTTTCTTCCTTTTTCTCTCTTCACATAGTACGGAATATTATGAATCGTGAATTTGAATTTCGTGTCGTGCGCAGAGAGGTATGCGACAAAAAAACATGAATACATCGTGAGTGACTGCATCGAGTTGACAAAGGTTTTCCAAGAGCTATCGAGAAAACAAGTTCCACATTATGCACATCGCTTAAGCCTCTATTTCCCGAATCCCCAAATGAAGAGGAATAAGCGTCGACGCCGCCTTCGAGTAATTTCATCGGAATAATTTCAGTCTGCTAGAATACATAGAAGGGCTGCCGACGAGCTTTTACTAGGGGTAGATCCTGAGATAGAGCGGGCGTGAGAGAGGGCAGAAAATGAGGATGCGTGTACGTTCACTTAGAATTTCGGGGTTTCCGCGGCGGATATTGGATCTTCTCTATAAATAATTGATGGAGGGGGCTAATCTGGTATCATTCTCGATATATTCCTGTGGGGAGTTTCCGTTCTCTCTCGGTAAATATATAACCAACGATAAATCTTTTCGTTTTGTTCCAATGCAGTTTTGGATGTGCAGTTTTTTTTCTTCACAAATTCCACTCCTGTAGAGCAAATATCTGGGCTTCGACAGCAACGCTGCGCTCGTTTATCCCTTTTTATATTTCCTTTATTCGTTCATAGTCGTATCATATCCAACATCGATTTCGTTTATACCTGGATTGTTTACGCTGAAAATAGCAGAAAGATAACAAAAGTTGTACGATCTTTTTCGTCGACGGCAACTTATTAATCACAATTATTGAGCGCACATGTTAATGGAGAGCATAAACTCGATTGCTCCCCGATAGCCCTCTGTATATTTCGATATACACGGCGTGTCGTTGTAACGATTTTTCTCTTTCTGTTTCTAGGTTGATAAAAAAAAGGTAGAGCTCTCTCGCTTGGCTATGCGCAGCCTTGCAAAACGATTTCTAGCGAAGCTTTCGCGCCCCCGGATCGCGTGATAGCAACGATTTCCCGATGGCATGCGCTCTCTGGTCGTCTCTCTCGTTCTCGACCAAATAAACCGCAATTTATTCTCAACTCTGCCGGTACCGCACAATCACCATCATACCACTGTATCGCTCTTTGCCGAGGCGCTAACGAATTGCCCACCCTTTTCGAAACGATGCCAATCGCCATCGGTAAACCCCCCCCCCCCCCCCCCTCGATTCCGTTATATTCATGCTTACGACAGCATAGAGTACAGTAGTCCACGAACGCGTGCAATCGAAAGCATTCGCTCGCTTGGCACACAAATTCCGCTGTACCAGCGTTTGGACCCAATCCGATCAGGGGCGGATATGTCTGTATCTAGTTCAGTATCACAAAAATCGCGTATTTATCGACATACTATATTTGCTTTTCCCGAGTAATGCGACTAGAGCATTTTTTTGATGTTCGTTGTAGATCGCACATATATATTCGACAGATATATACATATATATTTGACTTCAATCCAGAGAGAAAGTGATCGATGTTCGTTGTCATTTTTATATGAATATTTGAATTTATAAAAAAAATATATTGAGTACTGAAATTTACGTACGTTCCTTTGAAGATACATATAGCCTAAGCATATTCGTAAAGTAAATAAAAAAAATGTATACTCGGTATAATATCGCATCAGGATGAAAAATTATCCTGAACTCTCTGTTTGTACGTGACAATATTCGAATCCAATCGAACATAACTCTCCATAATTCCCGTTTGTACTCATTACTTCGTGACGTGATTTAATTTATGACAGAACATTTTCTCTGTGCATACACGCGGAATTCGGGGCGATTAGCAGCGCCAGCAAAGGTAGAGCCGCAATGCAAACGACAAAAGAGTAAACTCGATTGTGTGTAATGAACAATCATCGAAATGGTGTATTATACATTGAATAACATGCCCTCGAGGAATTCCATGCAATGGATAATTCCCACGAGCATACACCGGGGTTTAGCTTTGCTTGATGTGCTCTATGATTGTATATACATGTGAATTATGGAGCTTTGCGAGCTTACATGTCGCTTTTCGAATCGAGAGCAGAGGTCCCGCCGCGCCGGTGGATTTAATTAAATATTACAGCGTAAGCGGACGCAGGCAAAATTACGCTGTAACCCTCTTGCTCGCAAATTTATGCACGTCAGAAGAGGAACAGAGCCAGCGAAGCTCGTGAAATCATTCATGATGAAACCAGAGCCAATCCGTTGTTTCGTCGTCAATGAGGAAGAAGGGGCGAGGAGGCGGCAAGGGGATGACAGTGCAAGCGGAATATTCTGACAATTATTCTCACGTAATTCCAGCTCAATTATTCAGTTTGTACAGTGTGGATAGAGTGCTATAAATTATTGAGTGTTCGAGCTCATTCGGATATGAGTAATATATATAGCCACGGGATTAACTGAATTTTCCTAATGTCAGTCGTCATCAACCGGTTTTGCCTCTTGGTTAGTAGACTCTGCACTTCGTCCAGGCGAGTTGAGATCACGGTTTGAACGGCTTATTAGTTGTCGATTCCCCCACGTTCCAACCACCGCGCATTCCGCTGGTCCACCAGAGCTCTCTTACGTCCCGCGGTCGGACGGATTGCATCCCTCCTTTTAACCGCAAAGAGACCGCGAAAGAGAGACGTAAGGATCACGAGACTTTCTTTGCGGTTACCGTTCCCTATTAGCTCGAAAGCACTCATTGCTATATATCGACGTCGACTTATGTACTTTACGGAATTACTTCCCATCCCTTCGCCGTGTGGCACTTCGCTGGGCTTCCCCGTCGCGCAAGAAATGCATTCCGTTTTTCCGTTCTATTCAACTTTACAATATCAAACTTTTTTTCTTTGCAATCCAACAGCCAATCTTCTCCATTTTAAGATATGGTATATGAACGACAAACATTATACCAGAACTGACGAACATATACGGGAATCGTGCGGTAAATGAAATGAGTCCATTGGTTTTTGTCGTCAAAACCATAAAAGAGTGTTTTTTGTTGTGTAAAATTCATTGTAACGTTATACGTGCCGTAACTACTAACAGTGGGGGCTGCGATATAATATACCACTTGGAAACTTCTCAATGGCCCTAGGGAAGTTAATCGGTCAACTGCCGCGGGCGGGTTCTGATGCCGGGCTTTTAATTCAAAAACCATCAAGTCAGCTTGGTCGGAGTCTATCGAGCGTGTACACTCGTATACGCAGCACGTAACCCCGGGGAAATTCGTTGTGTTTTGCCACATCGAGATGGTGTGCACAACAGAATATATACTGCACACAATTGTTAGTAACCGCTCTCGTTCCCGTTATCCCTGTGTATACCACTTTTGTGGGGTGTGCAATATAGTTGGAGTTCCGCGAAGAGTCGCTGCAAAAACACGAGAACCACCCCCGCGAGAACACGAGAGGTTGAAACGCTGGAGAGTCACCCACAGTGGGTTCCTATATAGTTGTGAGGTCAAAACGACGATGAACGGCAGAGAGGTAGGAACGATATATAGTTAGAACGGCAATTCACGGCTAAACACTGCACTATGTAATCTGTTTAACCTTCCGGAACAATGTACGGGGGGAACGGGTCTCCACCGTTATCTCTACCGAAGCGTTAGGGAGCTCAACGACGGTAGAGAGAACGGTAAAACAAGAGCGGGGAGAGGCATTGCCGATGAGAGAGGAGGTAAATAGCGGAGTACACTCTCTGCGATATGTACATACGGAAATATACCGCAATCCTCGACGATGTGGCTGAGATATGGTAGTGGTCACGACGATATACTCTCATTTAGAATCATCTTTATCTCCAAAACTTCGCCATTGTGCAATGCTTTCTTGTCTGTTATTCACTTGAACGAGAAATCGTTATATACGTTTCGTATATGCATGTATATGTCGGAAAGTACTCTCGTACAAAGACGATCTTGATTGAGAGCGCAGGAAATGTATGCGCTACAACGAAAAGCGTGCGAAACCCTTGTACCTTGTGATTCATGCGTGTATAAAATCTCGTCTCGGTGCTGCCTTTGATCGAACAATTTTAGATATGAGGAACGTTGAGTTCGGGGTAGCTCGAGCCGGACGTTTACAGCCACTTGACACGCTATCGAGGAGAGGGAGAGAGCGAGTGAGTGTAATGTCGAACACTTTGCAGTTCTTTGGGCACGAGTTTAGCGAAGAATCCTCGAGAAGAATGTAGTTTTTATCGATGTTGACTTTTGCCAATTGTTCGATTATACCTAGCAGCTTTTTTCAAAGATCGCGAAATTCCTAAATTTATATTTCCCTTTTTTGTTCAACTACCTTTGTAGGATCGAGGACTCAAAGGATTGTTCAAAGCTTTTTTCAAAGATCGCGAAATTCCTAAATTTATATTTCCCTTTTTTTTTCAATTACCTTTGTAGGATCGAGGACTCAAAGGATTGTTCATGTTATCTCTTAGAATAATAATTATTCCACTCTCGAAACTGTCGTAGTTTCGGAGTCTTGACTTTTTTCGCACATGTACGTGCAAATTGGTTAAAAATAAAATAACTTAGTCCTGCTGTTTATTCCGTGAAGTTTGTTTGTGTGTTTTTTGGTTCAAATCTGTCTATATGTGTTTGTGTCACGCTTGGTAATATTCGTTGCACGGAGTCGCTGCTGGTATTTACGTAAGCAAATTCTTCCCTTCGAACTCGACCTCATCCCTTGGCGTCTGATCGAGGCTATACACAGAGGGGTGTGTTCCTGAAGAAGAATTTGCATTCATTTGGGAGTCGCGTATATATCGGTTCGTCTCACCCGAAGGCTTTTCCATGCAAATTTCGGTAAGGTTCCTTCTTTACCTGAGCGAACTTTGTCGGTTGGAGCTGGGTCAAGAGGAGCGACAAAGAACGTTCCTTTCTGCAACTTTCTGTTCCTTTCTATACTTCTTTAAAATATTAGTTGTCAAATCTCTTTGACAAATTACGGCACATTTATGCCATAATTTGCGACGGAAAAGCATGAAATAATTATATATTAAATATCCACACAAAAATATACTTTCTTTTTGCAACACTAGTCTATTATTCGATCGGAATTTTTCCGCTGATTACGAATAACATCGAGTTTTTATCGAAAACTCAAAAAATCAATGGGAAAAACGCGGAAATTGAAAACGGAAGTTTTAGTTTCTCAAGAAAATGGCTACAGAATTAGTAATCGAGGAGTTAAAATACGTCCATATAACGTCCTAAAAGAAAATTTAAAAATAAATTTTTTTTTTACATTTTGGCCAAAAAAAGGTGGCTGCATTAAAATCGCTGTAATGTTGCTGCTCGATGGTGTTAGAACCCCAATCTGTCTTCATTCTTTTCGCAGCCGTTCAACCTGTAAAATGCCGCATGATTCATTGAGCTACGATTTTTTTTCAATTTTTCACCGATTTTCGGAGTCAGACCATCGATTTTTGTCAATTTCTCCACACCCCTTCTCATTTTTTTTGCCGATTCTCGAGGTGATATTGCGACCACAATAATTGATATGTCGGCAGACTGATTCCCCGAGTGAGGCGAAAGTTCGTTTCATTCGTGGAATCGGGCAACTGGACACTGGATCTCTACATACATTCTTACCGGTGGCTAGTAATATCTACGGGATGCCAGCTGGACCGCCACCACAATTTCTACACGGGTTGTGCGTCCTCACATTGAATCTTTAAGGTTTTGACAAATACTCGTTGCTATTATATAATAGTCAACTGATTTGAGGATTTTTGAAAACGCTGCGAGTTGACTTACAAAATATCGTTTGATTCATTCATAGCTTGATTTTTGTACTCGTAAGAGTATCTTTGAAAATCACCGAGAAATTATCGAAAGGGGTAGGTATGTAAAAAAGTTGAAAAAATAAATAACGCAGCTCAACGAGACACATTTTTATGTGTACATTTTGTCCTTGCAGCGATTTAAACGATGTTCACAAAAATCGGTAATGCCCATAGTTCGAATAACGATTCATGGGTATACATACAACTGTACGTGCAGAGAAGAGGGTGCGAAGAAGTGTTGAAGAGAGAAAGATTAATGGCTGTACATATATTCCGATGAATGAGTCTGCCGTTACTCATATAACGTCGATAAATGGCTGGCACACATAGTGCAGGTGGTGTGTGTTTGTGTTTGCGAGCAGCTCGAAGGCGAAGAACGCGGAGGCACATCGCGGGAATATGCGAAACGCGTTTCCCACAACGGGGCGAGAATAACGAGACCCTCGATGACTCCGCAACCCGTTCATCCCTTTCCCCGATTTCTCGTGCAGCCTCCCCCCGCCGTGCCCGCCGCACACCCTCAGAGGCAGCGACAAGAGCGGAGGAATACGGTCGTTCCACCGATACCTCGATAATTGGATGCCACGTAATTGTTCGAAATGGTGATGTAGTATCCGACGGGTATAATCCGCCTACGCGGGAGATCACATTTGTTTAGCACGTGCTTGCTGATCCCGACATATCGAGAGGACCGGCACGGCTCCCCCGATGATCGAGTATAGAATCGTACACCTGCGGACTACATGCACAATATTAATCGATATATCGTAGTAGATAGCAATTATATATCGAGATATTGTTTGACCTAAATCGAAATTGGCCGTGAATGTATTCAGAAAAGTGAATTTATTTGTATTAAAATACATTTCAGTAATTCGAAATAAAGTTTACTTGAAATGAAAAGTGATTCATCAGGCCGACAGTTATTCAATTCGGGAAAACTGATGTTTTTCCAATAAAATGAATTTCATTGTTTGATTCGAATCCACTTTATTCAATTCTTAGGTAGTTTTCTGAAAAAGCTCGTATTTTCGCAAATACTTTGTCGACTGTGATTCTTGAGGCTCTAATGCCATTTACATTTTTAGAGATGACGAAATCCATATACATATATGTATATACTGTACATCTCAGGAAAAATGAGGCTGACCCGAACTTCGTCTTTTTTTTTTATTTCCGTTCCGTTTTCTCTCTGCAGCGGTGAAAATTTTTTCCTGCGGCAGAACAACGTGAACGGTGAGCAATGAGCGAGAGAGTGCGCCTAGTGAGAGGGGTTCGGAGGCGCGGGCAGGGTGTACTCGACGTAAATTTCTCGTGCAAATAGCCGGGACCAGGTCGCGCGCTCCAAGCGAAGTTGTGCAGTGATGAGAGTGATGGGTAGTGTGGGTAATGAATTTTGCGGGTAGGAAAACGTACGTATAGAGGAGTGCTCGGTGTAGAACGAGGGAGACGGATAAAAGTCTGTATCACTGCGAGAAAGACAAGTATATAAATATTCGCACATACACACACACACACACATATATATATATATATATATATATATTGCCTCCAGGAGAATGTTCATTTTGGGGGAAAAAAGTGCAACGAATCGAGGTATATCTATAGGATATTGGTGAAAAAATGTGCCATAGGGCCGCGACTCATCAGTCAACACGTTGAAAGTGGCGGTAAAACTGCCCAAGGCCAATATACATGGATTTCAGTGCAGTATATACTTGAATTAGATTTGCCTGTCTTTTGATATGTAGTGTCCACGATACTACATATCAACCACCAAACCGGTCTGTGCAATTTGAAGCCATATATATATTTTTCTTCTAAATTGTCAATGCTCTCGCTTTTAAACGTTTTAACGATATCTAAATATAAGGCTTTACTGTAGGGATGGAAGAGAAAAACATTTTCTACTATCGACAGGCTTTCCCTAAACTTGTAACTATATGCCCCCAAACTATAGTAAGGACGCATATGGCATGCACATCATCATCTAAGTCGAGATAGTTTACGTTCAGGGTTAGTCTTCTCGTAGTTACTATACGCATGTATAGTCAAGTATATGAGAATATGTAGGAGGTTTGCCTCGTTGGGTTTCTCGTATAACGCAAAATGACCGGGAGCGGTCGTGCGCAATGTGCTCAAACTAAACAGCGGTCGGAGTGTGGTAACGGTAGGAACAACAACGCTAGCTTAGTACACATAGCATACGTATAACGTAAATTGACCGAATTCTAGCCTCCGGGTCATAGGGAGAGAGAGAGAAAGCGCGAGCTAGGGGGCAAGTGCGAGTGGGAGCTGGAGAGAGCACATCGGTAGTAATGCGGAGCAATTGCAATCGCAAGACTCGCAACACAGCAGTACATATATGGTACAAGCCTCATCCCCTCCCCTCTGTTAGTACTTAACCCCTACCTCTAATTAACTGAAAATTACCTGCAATGCGGCCGATATACGTTCGGAAGTTGGGGTTAGAGGGACCCGGCCGACGGTTCCGAGGATACCAAACGACCGCGCGCGCGCTGACCTCTCTATGTACCACCGATCGTCCCGGCGAAATCGGTTCCACCCTGTCAGTTACGACGGTAAATTGGCACAATTATTAACGAGACGCAGCACCGCGCCGAAACTCGAACATCGAGCTTCGATCGATGTGTATTAATGTGTGTACATCAATATTGAACATAGTGCATCA